>VZTX01028738.1:74570-241139 GCA_013400915.1 Pardalotus punctatus | reverse complement strand
CCGCGGCGCGGCGGCTCCGGGTCCGGCGGCGGCGCGGGGCCGCGGGGCAATGGGCTGGTGCCCAGCCCGGCACACAGCGCCCACTGCAGCCTCTACCGCACCCGCACCCTGCAGGCGCTCAGCTCCGAGAAGAAGGCGCGCAAAGCCCGCTTCTACCGCAACGGGGACAGGTACTTCAAGGGCTTGGTGTACGCTATCTCCCCGGACCGCTTCCGCTCCTTCGACGCCCTCCTGGTGGAGCTCACCCGGTCCCTGTCGGACAACGTGAACCTGCCCCAGGGGGTCCGCACCATCTACACCATCGATGGCAGCAAGAAGCTTACCAGCCTGGACGAGCTGGTGGAAGGTGAGGGGGGACGTCAAAATCCGGCTGGAGGAGGCCGTGGGACCTGGTGGTGGGTTGCGAGTGCTCCCTGGGTTGAGCTTTCCAGTCGCTACCCGGATCAAAGCGGAAAGGTCGCCTTGCTGAAAACTGGCAGCCCCAGAGCCCTTGAGGGCGAGTGCCCGCGGTTGCCCACTGCTGTGAGGGGCGGCAGGGCCTCGGTTTCCCAGTGTGGACCATCCACTTCTCCCGGCACCCCGAGTGCTGCCATCTGCATGCACTGGGCTTGACTCCAATGGTAGTTAAGCAGCAGGTGCTCTTTTCATCTGCAAGAGCTGTAAAGTAAAGTTCTTGGCTACCTTTCATTTGTGAGAGGGAAATGTTGTAATTTAGTCCTCTAAGTATCATTGTTGATTCACTGTGGCTTCAGCTTTCAGAGAGGAAGGCCCAGTGCTGTGAAAAAAGGGTATCTATATCCTGACATTTATTAAAACAGGTGTAAAGTCCTAGTTTCAAATGTGATCAGTCCATGTTGATAGAGGGAATTATCTACCTTGTCTGACTTTCAAAAGCATGTTATAGAATCAGATGTATTTCAGAATTGCTCCTAAGTAGCTTTTCATAATGGGACTTAGTTGCTGAGGTTATATAGACCTTGCAAATCTGAAGAGAGCAGTGCTTCACTGTCTCAAAATGGGGCTAAAAGTACTGTTTTGTGAATGAAACATATGCCCCTTGGTTGTGGGGACTGATAATTATCAGAATGAGGAGCAGAATTCCCCAGTCTTTTCACATGATGTCTGAAAATTCAGTTCAAGCTCAGCATTGCATGCTTTCCAAATGCACTGCTTATGTTGTACCCTGTGAGCTTCATATGAATTTGCACTTGATGGTTATCCTCAGGTATTTAATACATCAGCCACTGCAGTCTTTGACCCAGTGACTCTGTGTGCCAGGTGTAGCCAGTTTGCATTAATGAAGAAAGATCTGTAGGCCTTTGGGTGCCTCCTGCTTCCTAGGCTTTCAGCTGCCTATCCTTTAAGCTTTGGTTTGGAAGCTTTCCTTTTCAAAGCAGTGCTGAATCACACCTGGAGAATTTGATGGGAAAGGGAACCTGAAGACCTTTATATAATCCACTAGTAAGGGCATGGGGAGTTAGGGACCAGCTGCTCCACAGCATGGAAGAGAAATGGGGGGACTACAGCATTTGTTGTGTCAAGTGGGTCTCCCTCAAAAAAGGTATGCATGGAAGGGGACTTCCTGATAGTAACACAGCACTGAGGACTTAGGTGATCTACCATAAGGCTGTTCTACAGTGAAAATAGAGGAAGCATGAAAAGGTTGTCGAGTGAAATGCTGACCCTGTGGTGATAAAAGAAATGAAGTAAGTAAAAAACTTTTTCTTGATTTGGTGGTTAATTTAGAGATACCTTAAAAAAAACTGTATACTGAAACAGTGACAGAAGGAAAAGGAGGTGAAACTAGCGATAACTTGGGGTGACTTTTAAAATGTTGCAGCAGAAATTATATTAGGCTTTTATGACTTAAAACAAAGACAGAACTACTTGCTGTCCAGCAGTATAACTGTGTATACTCTCACAGGTCTAAATTAATACCTGAAAGCAAACCTTACTCTTTGTCTCTTCAAATACTCATTGAAAGTGTAACCTTTGTCATGGCTCTTCACTGGAAGAATAAAGCAAAATGAATGTCACAATTGAAATGCCACTTCCAAGATTTCTCAATGAAATAAGAGGGAGGAAAAGAGTCCCAATTACTTAGTCATCTATCAATGACCAATGCAACTCTCAGGAATCTTAAGAAGATCCTGCAGCATCATAGTTGGATTAGTATGTTCTCCAGTTAGCATGCTAAAATCTTCACCAGTGTAAGATTAATCACCATACCAAGAAAGGAAAATATATATATATATAGGAAGGAAAGCAAGTAGTGGATCCATCATTCCTTGAAATTATTTGAGGTTTTTGCCAGCTGTTTTGTTCTTGCGGTGCTGGAAGAGATTTGGTTTGTGTTTATTTTCCTTTTTCTTCTAGTTATAACTCAGCAATTTTGATTTTCTGCTCTCCAATAAACACTCCAACATTGGCCTCATACTAAAGCTTGAATTGAAGTAACACCAGAAGTATTTTTGAATATTTTGAATATTTTGAAATTTTGCTGTATTGCTTTTTAATATTTTCAGAAAGGAAAATAAAACTAAAGTGCTGTAGTATGTGCCAACCACAGGCTGAGCACCAGACGGGCCATGGCTGTGTGATGCAATACCAAGCTCGCTGGTCTCTTGGCATGTTCCCAGTGTTCCTGAACGGGGACATGGAGTCACAGCAGTTCAGGTTCAGTAGTGGCAGATCCATGCAGTGAGCAGAAGGTGAGTGCTCAGCAAACATTGCCAAGCCAGCAAGATCTGCAGAAAACCTCGCTCAGCTCCAGCCTGTGTGTGTAGCTCTTGGACAGTGATGCGTCCCAGTGCAGACAAGCTCTTTAAGGCTTACTTGCTATTTATCAGGTTAGTATCTGTCTGGAATATATAAGCAGGCAACATCAAATTCTGTATTATAACGAGCTGGATTGAGTCACTGATAAATGCTGTTTTGGAGTTTGGCTGTATTTGGCAGGCTGCTTTACTGTTTGTCATTTTAAGAGAAAAATGGCTAATGCATAGACATGCTGAGGATATCAAATATTGCTGTTATGGGTTGAGCCAGTTAAAAATTGGACTAGATCATGTTTATTAGTCAAAAATAGAAGCTCTATTTTAAGCATGTTGCTTTTCTTAACTGGATATGACAATCAGAAAAGCATGCTCTGCTGGACCAGCCTGAGGCAAATATAATTTATATTCTCAGCCCGTGTAGATTAGGAAACATTATGGCTCATGAGTTTGACAGTTTTCACTCTTTTCTTAGAATGGGAGGAGGGAAGAATTTCAATGTCTGCTCCTGATCTGTTTGAGCAGGCAGATCCGGAGAGGAGGTGGGGGTTGGGACTATTATGACTTTGTTACAGTTTTCTTTCTTTCAGCTTTACTCTCAGACATAACACTACTTTTTACTTTTGAACAGGAGATTCCATGTGTAATTTTATACTTGCCTTTCAATATCAAAATGGAACAGTAAATTAATTTTTATTTTCTACCAGAGTTAGCTATGTAAGTGTTCCTCTGTTTCCTTCAGTTTCCCCTAAAACGGTAGGCTTCCTAAAGCATAACACAATGGTAAAAGAACTGTGCAGATCTGTAGTCCTGAGATATGTGTTTTATGTGGATGTTGTTCATGCTGTCTCTTTGTTTCCACTGTCTTGTTAGTGAAGAACATAGAGAATCCTGATTGCAAAGGTCTTCTGCAAAGTTGGGGCTTATTGCTGGATTTTGGGAGAGGAAACCAAGTGTAGACTTTATTCATGGAAAGAGAAGTTATGTTGATTTTGCATCTAATGGGAATCTTTCTAGTTCCCTAGAAAAATGGCTGAGAGTCTTTGTTCTCTCAACAACAATGCTTAATTAATACAGTCCTTTACAAAATGTCAGTAGTTTTGCCTGCATGGCTGTGCACACAATCAACAGGCATCTGTTGGGAGGTCTTTGGGCAGGAGGTGGGAAGGTCCTGGGCAGGGCAGTCCCTGTACGTGGCCAGGATGTGTAGCACAGGGCAATAACTGATTAACAGAAATGAGCTCTGCCTCCCTAATACAGAGTAAGAGAATGTGTTTTGAAATGAGGTGTTGAACAATCCAAGTTTTTTCTGCCTTAGACCATTGTTGTTACTGTCTATTACATTTTAATCCTGCATAAAGTACCCGTGATTTTAGTTGATGTGCACTGTTGTGTTAGGGCAAGAATATCTTTTCTCTTGTTGGGGCAAGTAGATGGTAACACCAAGTAGGCAGCTTGTATTTTTCCTTGTTCCAAACTTGTGATTACCCTCCTATGCTAAAGCCAGAATCTGTAATGCTTTTTTTAAAAAAGAGGCAAATGCAGCAGGTTGAACAAAGAAGGGTAAAAAGGGAGGATGAAAGAAGGATTAAAAAACACCGAAAGCGTATTCTTCCAAATGTGTGTTCAAATCACTGTAGTGACACAGTTCTGGAGCAATGGGGTGTGGATGTGAAATGTGGATATAATTCTTAGTTGACTTCCCACCCAGGTAAGATAAATTGTTCCATCAGCATCCACCTCCTAGTTTCAGGGATGGGGGAATTGTAGTTTACCTGAAAAAGGTTATTTACTTGCTGTGGAGTAGGTATGTTTGATACAGGTGGCATTGGCTGTCTTCTGAGAGCTTTTACCCTGCCTGCACAAGGGTTGAACCTCCAGAGATCTTTTCCAACCCCAGCTGTTCTGTGATTCTGTAGGAAGCTGTTATCTGCACCTCTTATCTAAATGAAGTTGAAAGAGAACCAGTAGCATTTAGTCATCTGCTAGAATCCTGGTTGTCATCCCAGGTTTTAAAAAGTGGATAGGGAACTCTTAAGTGCTGTAGATGAGGAAAGATTATGACTTATACAGCATTATTAAAGGTGATATGAAAGTGAATTGTAAGAAACTGATGGGAAGGGAAGTTGCTCAAAGGAAGGAAGGAAAGAGAAATTGAAATAACCTAATCCTTCATAAAAGAGGTTGTTTTATTTTTAGATCAGTTATATATGCTGTAAATATGCTGTTCCAGAAATCTGCTTGGCTTTGTGTTATAGAACACGGAAAGGGTGCTCTGCTGTGTTTCCTAAAGTTAGAAGGGTAGTAGCAACTACCTTGCTGTGCTGAATAAGCAGCTTTTGGTACCTTTGAAACCAAAGAGTTGCACCCAAAGAAGCTGAGGAACGTGAGGTGAATAGGTGTAATCTGTCTTGATACCTGCCCTGTCCTATGGGATTCACAGGGGAACATGTGCCTAAAAAATATGGAAACTGTTTTCCTTCCCTAGGGATGTTTTTACCTGCATCAGCTATATCATTCTTTGTTATGGAGAATGTTGTTTAAAAAGTGATCCTTTGTGTGACTTTCAGGAGATGGTGGCTATTAACCTTGCAAAAAACAAGCCAGAAAACCTTGTTCAGATGCTTCTGTTTCAAATATCCCTGCTGAGGATTTTTAAGTGTTGCAGACTTAATTCATTCCTTTTGCTGCTCACTCTGTGGCATATCCACAGCTGGTTTCTAGGCTCATGCTAGGGAAAATTAAATAACTGGAAGTATTTCTTTTGTAGTCTCTGTTTTTTAAGGGTGAAAAGTCTGAATGTTTTTAGGCTGTTGGTTAAATGCCCAGCAGTGAGGTTTGGCTCACAAAACTCGGGCTATGAAGAACCCCAAATGGTCAGGCAGCTGTGTTCCCTCAAAACCGCACATGTCACACTTCTGATACAGAAGGGCAGGATGCATCCTAGTTTTTTATTAATACCTAATATTACATGGCTCAATTTCAAATAGTTCATATAAAGTTATAAAATAATGAGGGTTGAAAGAGACCCTTAAGATCATTCAGTCCAACCATCCACCCAGCTCTGCCACTCTAACCCCTAAACCACATCATCCAGTGCCAGTTCCAAATGCCTCTTAAACACCTGCAGGATGGTGACTCCACCACCTCCCTGAGGGATCTACTCCAATGCCTGACCACCCTAACAGTGAAAAGATTTTTTTAATATCTCATCTGAATTTTCCCTGTCTCAGGCTAAGGCCATTTCCTCTATTCCTCTTACTGCAGGCGTGGCAGAAGAGACCGACCCCACCTCTCTACAGCTTCCTTTCAGGGAGCTGTAGAGAGCCATGTGGTCCCCCCTGAGCCTACTCTTCTGCAGACTAAACAAACCCAGCTCCCTCAGCCATTCCTTATAAGACATGTTTTCTAGACCCTTCATGAGCCTTGTTTCCCTTCCCTGGACATGATGCAGCACCTCAAAGTCATTTTTAAAGTGAGGGGCCCAAAGCTGAATGCAATATTCAAGGTGTGGCCTCACTAGTGCCGAGTACAGGGGAACAAGCACTTCCCTGGTCCTGCTGGCTGATACAGACCAAGATGCCATTGTCCTTCTTGGCCACATGGACACTCTGTTGGCCCATGTTCAGCTTCTGTCAACCAGCACCCCCAGGGGTCCCTTTCTGCTGAGCAGCTCTCAAGCCACTTGTCACCCAACCTGTATCATTGCATGGGGTTGTTGTGACTCAAGATCTGACACTTCACCTTATTGAGCCTCCTGCAGTTGTATCCTCAGCCCATTGATCAAGCCTGTCCAGGTCTCCAGCAGAGCCTTCCCTCCCTTGAGCACATCAGCACTTCTGCCCAGTTTAGTGTCTTCTACACAGTTACTGAGGGTGCCCTCATCCCCTCGTCTGATCATCAATAAAGATGTTAAAAAGGACTGGCCCCAAAGCTGAGCCCTGGGAAACACCATTAATGACCATCTGCCAACTGGATTTATCTCCATTCTCCACAGCTCTCTGGGCCCAGCCATCCAGACAGATTTTACCCATTGAAGAGTCCACCCACACAAGCTGCAAGCAGCCAGTTTTTTTTGGAGGATGCTGTGGCAGATGGTGTCAAACACTTTACTGAAGTCTAGATAGACCCCAGACAGGCACATCCGCAGCCTTCCCTTTGTCTACTAAGTGTACAGACTACTCTCCTTATCCATGGATTTTTATTTTGAAAGGTCAGCTAGGCACATTTTCTGGGGGTTAGTGTTAAAGAAATAGAAGGCAAAAGAAAAACTTTGTGGATGAGTTTTTAAGCAACCAAACCACTATTTAGGCAGCTGATGACCTGTGGCCATTTGTCAGTCAGACTGACCAGCGTAGTCTTGTTTCCTCTTTTATCCATCCCTTGTGTTCATCATCTGTATTTTCCTCTTGTGAGGGAATGGCAAGTGGTGTGTTTAGACTGTTGGCTGTCAGAAACTGGAATCCTTCGACAGTGAGTTTAAAACATATACACATCACACGTGCAGGTCTTGCTTCATGGATAGTGCATCTGGTTATTAATTCAGTGCCGCTAAATTGTTTAGAGGCAGATAACGTTTTCTTGTCAATAGGCAAGGTTTCATGTCTTCTAGCTGATTTTCTGATGTTAATAAGATTTGGAAAATCGGTAGACTTACTCTGCTGATTATATTGTGACCCAAAACACCAGCAAATTCTAAGTGAGCATATGCCCCATTTGAGGAATTTTTGGTGGTAGCAGGATTTCTTCATGGAAGAACTGGCACTTTTAGCTTGCTCTGGGTACTGTCATAAATCGTGGGATGGATGGCACATACGCTCTGTTGAAATTATACTACACACTTATAAGGAGGTTTCAGACTTCTGCCAAAACTGCTCTGCAGCCTGGTTAAGCTTTCTGCTCTAGAATAGTTTGGCTGGGCTCAAGAGTCCCAGATGTCACCTACGTCTGTAATTGTTGCATTTTTTTCTGCACTTAAATAAAAAGATTAAAGTATTGCTTAATAGATATCTCTACTTTGTTAGCCTGTAGTCTACTTCTTTGCCTGTAAATCTCAGGGTAATATTGGTGACTAAATACATGCTCTGGTCTGAAACCCAGGGAGCTGATTCCTGTTGATGCTAATGTTGTAAGCTAAAGGCATGGTATTTACTTTCAGTAAGCTGTGACTGTGTGCTAGTTAAAGCTAGAATGCATTCGCTTTAAACTCTTACAAGTTTATTAATGGAAAGTGGGCCTTCAAACTATAAAATTGACCATATTGAGGTCAGCAGTGAAAATACCTGAAGTATTGTTTATGACTGTTTTCGGAGTTGTGTCAACTTTCTGGGGCTGGTAGATGTACAAATGCAGAATGAAAACAAAGTTACAGCCTGATCAAAATGCCACTAAAGTCTGATAAAATATTTCCTTTGTATTTGGGATGATGTGTATTTAGGTTAGACACATGAAAAATCTCATTCGAAGCAGTCAATGAAACCATCAAATTTATGCATGTTTGTGATTGTTAACTATAAAGGTATCTGTTACTTTGTGAACAATGTTTGAAATCAATTTGATTGGTTCACCCCTTCCAGACCCCCTCAAAAATCAAGTATTATTTGTTATATTTTACGAATATTAGGTTTCTGGAAGATTGTGGAGATTATCAAAAGTATATACTTATACATGAATTAATCCCAAGCAGATTTAAAATCAGGTCATACATGAGAGCTGTGAGCAAATATGGTATATAATATTACATTTTCAGGTTCTTACCTGCAAAAAAATTAATGTAAAAAAGGGATAATACTTCTGTAAATGACTTGCTGTTTGTTCCAAACAGACATACATAAGTGTATTTTCTACTTTGGAGGCTGGCTAAAATAATTTGAACTATATCACGCCCTTATTAATGCTTGCTTATCAATGGGTGGTGTTTTCTCAAGTGTGCTTTGTGAATACACCATTCTGTAGGAAAGTTTCCTGTAATTAGCTTTGTAGGTGTGATTTAAGTTACCCCTGCCATTTTTTCTTTACATATTTTCATCTGTTGAGTAGTCAATTGCATACCCTGTCAAACAAATAATTGTTTAACTCATTCCTAGAAAACCATGCTTTATCCAGAGAGCAGCAATTGGCTTCCTAATTGTTCCTTATATTGTTTCTTGGTTTTTTTGGTTTGATTTTTTTTTTTTCATATTTTTCAAGTTTTTCAATAGCACTTAAAAACTGTGGGTGAGGTCCTGGCTGTGGTAAAATCATTAGATATTTAAGTGGTAATTTTGGAACTTCATTCTTTGTCTTTTAGTCATGAAACGAGCAAATCACTCAGTGAATGCATTTTCTCACAGCTCTTGCTCTAGTCCTGCCATATGTGCCTGCCTTGCAGGTGTAGTAGTAAAATCTGTTTTCCATGTGAAACTTGTGTTACTTAAGTTTATTTATATGTCTGTTATATGGAAGCAGGCATGGACTTTAAAACACTTACTAAACAATCTGTAATATACTACAGTTCTCAAGTAATTAGGCGTTCCTGTATGTGCCAATAACAGGAAAATTTGCAATCCATTTTGGCTGATTTTTTTTTTTTTAAGCTAAAAGAGTTTGTGCTCCAACTTAAGCTTGGCTAAATGCAGTTGAAACAAATAATTTGACATTTTTTCTATTAATACATTGTTTCAACTTGAAAGCACTTCCTGGGTTTTGTTACTATGGTCTCTGCTTAAAGGAAATGAAATAACAAGATGAAATCTGCATTGCAACCCTTTGAGATAATCTAGAAATTATTTTATTCAAGCACCAAGCAAGGGAACCAGTAGGAGACAGAGTTTTACACTGCTATTTTAAAGAAATATAGAACCTTTTGGATAAATATTGACTGAAAATTTTATAAAAGGACAATTTCTGCTGCCCTATTGGGTGCTGGAGTAGAACTGTGATGGATAATAATAGGTTACATTCCATGATAGTACAAAGAAGATTCTCTATTTATGATTAGGAGTCTGTAAAAGACAAAGCAAGTGTAGCCTGCTGAAACTCTTCTGTGGTAAATCTTTGAGCAAAGGGACATTTCGTTCTCTACCTGTACTTTGTGTAAAGCAATTAATTTAGTTAAAGTTTGAGAGTCTGTTTCTGAGTAGCTTTATTTATTTATTTTTATTTTTTTTAAACTTGTTAATTTAAATTTCAGCCCCAAGATTTAACTTTGAATTACCTTGTGTGTGTTTGTCAAGGCTTTTTTTTTAGTGGTCTAGGAAGTGCATCAGTTTTGAGTTGGAAAAGATGATTATGAACCTGCTCAGTTGATGGTGAATTTTGAGGTACTTTCCAGAATTTATTTAAAACTTTTGCACAGAGATGGACAGACTATTCTAAGAGTTTGTGCTGGTTTTGGCTGGAATAATATTAACTTTCTTCATAGTAACTGGTATGGACTACGTTTTGGGTTTGTGCTGGAAACAGTGTTGATAATGGGGATGTTTTTGTTACTGCTGAGCAGGGCTTACACAGAGCCAAAGCCTTTTTGGCTTCTCACACCATCCCACCAGCGAGTGGGCTGGGGGAAAAAGAAGTTGGGAGGTCACACAGTTGGGACAGCTGACCACAACTGGCCTAAGTGATATTCCAGACCATATGACATCATGCTGAGCGTATAGATCTGTGGGAAGAAGAAGGAAGAGTTGGAACATTCAGAATTACAGCGTTTGGCTTCCCAGGTCACCGTTACCATGATGGAGCCTGGCGTTCCTGGAGGTGGCTGAACACCTGCCTGTCCTTGGGAAGTGTTGAATGAATTCCTGCTTTGCTTTGCTTGCACCTGTGGCTTTTTTTTCCTCTATTAAACTGTCTCTATCTCAATCCATGCATTGTATTTCACCCCTCTGATTTTCCCTCTTCTGTTGCACCGAGTGGAGCAAGCAGGCGGCTGTGTGGTGCTCTGTGCAGAGTTGCACTGTGCCAGGTTCTGTGTCACTCCGTAAGATAGCTGTAAGGAGAGAACAACAAAATGATCAGCAGGTATAATTAGGCTGTTGGTATGGACGAGAACTACCAGCTTCTTTGAGGTGCTTCTCATTTGGCAGCACTGAGTTTAGAGAGAGACTTACTGGCAGTGGTTCAGAAAACAAGCGTAATCCTTTAAATCTAGTGTTGGAGGATGTGGAGGGGGAAGCCTTTGCTGCTGCTTGAATATCTCATGCTATTTTGCAATAACAGAATAGATGAGGAAAACAGCTGTTGAAAGAGAACTGTGCACATCTTTAAAATCACAGGGTATCTTAGTTTGCAAGGGACTTTCTGAAGACAACCCATCCAATGTCTTGTTCAGAGCAGGTTTGATAAAAGCAGATTACTTGGAGATTTGTTACAATTTAGCATAGAATTCTGTGTCTTCTAGACCACCACAGTCCTTACAAAGCTGTGTGGAGTTTGGGGTTCTTTTTCTTCTACCTGTAAATTAGTGTTAGTGTGCAGCATGCAGCCCTTTTTCAATGAGTTTATGGGCTGAAAACACCTCCTTTCTTTTAGCTAATTTTTTGGGGGAAAGAGAAGTTTAGTTTTGTCTGTATCAGTTTCTTTTGTGCACCACTTGGTCTATGAATATGAGGAGGAATGAAGGGGATGAGTGAAGAAGAAGAGCACAGGAACGGCAGTGACATCCACAGAACCTCACCCCAGTTTCCTAGCACCAGAGTGGAATACAGTCCTAGTGATATTTGTGGAGGCAGAACTGGCTGCCAGAATTTCCCAAACAAAATCATTGTTGGCTTAATTATAATCTGTGTTCTTTCAAATACAGCAAGTAGACTTTCAAGAAGGTCTAAATACAAGGTAATTTACAAAGCTATGTAATTGGTACTGGAAAATAAACAAGAAAGTCTTTCAGCTCAGTAATTCTTCAGGGCTTTGAATGCAATTTAGTACCTTGCTTTTAGAATAAGCTGTGCAACTTCTAAGATAAAGCAACGGTCCAAACTAGAGTTCAGAAGGTAAAAGTGTTGTTTAAAAGTTTTCTAGTATGTATCTAAATGTAGGTATACATCTTGCAACTCTTACAATTCTGCCCAATAGGTGTATGTTTACTCATCTTGCTGTGTGGAGTTCGGGGTCCTTTTTCTCCTACCTGCAAATTAGTGCTAGTGTGCAGCATGCAGCTTTGAATTAGGAAAGAAATTAAAACTGTGGAAGTGTAGATGTCCTAGTATACTCCCATAGTCTCATCTGTGGCCTCAACAGGTGTTCATTGGTCTAAAACTTGTTGAACTGAATACATTTCAAATATGTGTCCTTGGCAGAAAGGCAGTAACTCCTGGTAAATTAATAGCCTATCAGGGCAAGGGTCTTGAGATGCTTAAATTTTATTCTATTAAAACCTGCTGTTGTAAAATAATTAAACAAAGACATGGGTGTGCATATCTTGAAGTATATGGTTGAGGGATATAAAGGGAAGGACCTGGATATTTGCTGTAGGAGAGCGCTCTTAATATAATTTATTGTGAGCTCAAGTATTTTAAGCACTTGCAAAAGGACTCAAAATCCAAATGATGTGAAATGTCTTGAACCTCCTCATTAACCCCCTATCATTTTTTGTTTTGTTTCTAAACCAGAGGTCTTTTGAAACCTGTTGAAAGCACTCTGAGAGTGGTGAACAGCTCTGATAACTTACAGTCCTCATTGAAATACAGGAAAATCACTCCCAAAATATTTGTCTGTTTTGTTTTTAAATTAACAAAGTAGCTGCCAACCCCATTAAACTGTGAAAATGTTCTCCTCTTTCCAGGTGAAAGCTATGTGTGTGCATCCAATGAACCATATCGCAAAGTTGATTACACCAAGAATGTCAACCCGAACTGGTGTGTGAACATAAGGACTGGCTCCAGTCGGTCCTTGACGTCTTTGACATCCACAAGGAGCGAAGTGAAGGAGAGTAAAGATTTCATTAAACCCAAATTGGTGACTGTTATTAGGAGTGGAGTAAAGCCGCGGAAAGCTGTGAGAATTCTGCTGAACAAGAAGACTGCTCACTCCTTCGAACAGGTCTTGAATGACATCACCGAAGCCATTAAATTAGACTCGGGTGTAGTCAAGAGACTTTGTACACTGGATGGGAAGCAGGTAGGAGAATAAACTGCTGTGGCCATCTGAAAATCTAAGCTGCTGTTTTCATAAGTTGAATTCTTGTTACTGTATATGCTTTAATCTGCTTTTGAATAATGACAGTTAAAAAACACCAACTTTTAAAAACATCATTAAAATATTGATATATACAACAAAATTAGAATTGTATATAGTGTAAAATAAGTGGATTTTTACATTCAAGTGAAACAAAATATTTTTATGCTTTTTTTTTCTTTGCCCAAAAAGTGCCTGTTGATTAAGCAATGCAGTTTATTTGAAACACTTAAATTTGTCAAGATACCTATGTGCTTTCAGAAGCAGAGTCCTGTTTTCAGGCTACTACATAGTGCTGAGTGGTATAAGAAAAACACTGATGTCTCCTTCCATTGCACTTCCACAGATTGCTATTTCCAGAGGTAGTAACTGACGTGAGCTGAGGTCAAGGATTTTATCTGAAATGGATAATTCTGGAAGGGTGGTCACATCTCTGCAACTTGCTTTTTTTTTGTTTTCAGTTTTACATCTGCAAAAACTCTTCCAGGATTAATGATAGGGTCAGTCTGTGTTGTTGCTCAGAAATACAAAGGAATGGCCCACAGGACGTTCTGGTACACCAGTTTAAGGTGTCAGGAATACACTTGCTGTTGATCAGTCACATTAATGACTCAGCCCTCCATAGAACTTAATACTCAATACTTTTATTTGACCCTGTTGTGTGACTCTGACAGCATTGTGACTTAACAATAAAGCAACACAGGCTGCAGAGTAGATCACATCAGGTATCAGGTACCTGGACTCTTGTACTGTTGACTAAATATTAGTATCTTTCCTCATTTAACAGGTTTTTCTGTACACCTGCACATCTGCATGAGCTATTTGTGAAAGTTTCAGTTGTGTTCAGGGATGTGGGCATTTTTATTGTCAAGCTTTTTATAATGTTTAATGCTTAAAAATCACCTTTTTTGTGGTGCAAGTTTCTAGCAAATGTATTGCAGAGCAAGTGCACTTAAGTTGCCTCAATAGGAGGTCTGTCTCTGGTTATGTTCTGTGTGCTTGGATATACTTCTTATAGTGAAGTATGTCACATGAGAAACTTCTGTGTTTTGGTGAAAATATAGCAAGGCAAAAAGCATCCCTGAAACTCTTGATTTTCAGTGTTTGGTGGCAGTGTGATGATGTGGTCTTTAGTTCATCTAATATGTTTGATTTCAAATGAGATTTGTTAATGCTCCTTCTTAAGACAGAATCCTTCCTAAGAACATCCAAAAGGTGTTTTAGTTGATGTTTAATTTAATTCATAATAAAATAGTTTTGAGGATATTTATTATGCAGTAATTAGTCTCTTCTCCCCATGAAGTGTTTTGTCACTGTCTCAGATAAGATGATTTTAGTCTTCTCAAGCAAGTAGATAGAGTCAGTAAAGGAAAATGCAAAAACTAGGATTGTCAGTTCACATTCACCTCTCCTATTGCATTGCTAAAACAGCAGAAACTCACTGATTTGCATTGATATGGAAGATGCAGTAGTGCATCAGGGATCAATAAAAGTAGTTAATGTTAAATATCACATATGTTGCTTGCATGTTACCGTCACCCGTGGTGGATGATGACTGTCTTCAGTCTGTTGTGAGAATGACCAATCATTGGTAATGCTCCAAAAATACAATTTGTATTTGCTGCAGAACCTCCTCCTCCCCTTCTGTGACAAAGGCACTCATCAAACTTGGACTGCAGCTGTAGGAGTGTTCTCAAGCAGGACTGAGAAATCCCTAATTCTGGCAGTCTGCAGAGTTGCTCCATGGAGCTGCCTCTCTGTGTAAACTGCTCCAGCAGCAGTAGTGCATAAATTTGGAGACTTCTCTTCCATTGGGAAGAAATGCCTTGTGCTTTTCCACAGACTTTGGGAAGGAGCCTTTGTTGCACAGCCATAGCATAGCTGTGTTTTAAGAGGTCATCAGATGTAGTGCCCCAAGGAGAAGACCTAACACTTTAAACACCCTTACAAAAAGAAAAGCCTTCTATTGCTTATCTACGAGGATGGAGAGGGAGGGTTCTGGAGGGGGTTTTTGTTTTGTGTTTTGTTTATTTCTTTTTATGCACAGTGAAGGGCTGACCCTGTTTGAGGCAGTAAGGGTTTTTATAATTTGTTTGTTCCTTGCCGGCATATGTAGAGGTTGGTGCCAAAGGGATTTTTGGGGTTTGGCACATAGAGTTGCTTTGCTGCCAGTTACCAATTGGTGGAAATTTCTGAGCCTATTTTCTCTAATGTAGTAATTGCTTATTCTTCTAAATCTGCTAGGGAGGCAGATCTTTTATGTTCATTGTAGTGTTGGCACAGCTTGAAAGGCAACCATTAAAAAAAAGGCATTTTGTAAATGGCTATGTTCCTATAAATGTAGCTCTTGGTTTCCCATGGTTCTGATTTTTTTTTCTTTTCCTTGCTCCTTCATATTTTTATCTCAGTGGAAATACATATTTTTAATTTTTTTCTGAGTGAATAGACATAGGTTGTATTTTCTGTTTAATATGAAATTTGGGCTGAAATTCAGATATTCAAAATATTCAGGTATAAAATGTGTATCCTTCACTTAGGGAATGCATTGTTCTGCTAATCTGTGGTGTGATTTTTTTATTCCAGTAGAAAAATTTAATGTGTAGGAAAAAATTATGATAAAACCAGTGATCTTTCTGACCAGTACAACAAAAAGGATGTCCTCAAGAGGATTTTATTTACTCTTTTGACTTCATTAGTCTTCACTGTAGCAACATCTTCATGATAATAGTAATGCAGAGAATAACACCTGAGTTGGATATTTTCCTTGATTATTCTGTGTGAAGACAGACAAGTGTCTGGTTTTTAATTGTAAGATTTTATAATGTTTGCAAGGGTTCCTTTTATCTTCAGGTTCAGCATGAATGCTGTAATTTAACATATTAGTGCTTTAGTAGCCTGAAGTAGTTTTATTTTTCAACTATGTTGATGCAGGGCTGAATTCTAACTTTTAAGCTATTGAGCAGCCAACATTTTTTTTACCTCCCAATACTTTTGTGATGATTTCTAAGTGAGGAAAAATATTTCTGTAAAAGTAACTAGGCTTTAACTCTGCAGTGCAGGCTTCTGCTATTCCAGTCATTGTGCTTCTGACATTGAGGTTTGCCTAATATATTTGCTTGACCGAAGTGTTTTCCTTACTTGGCTGCATTTTCCTGGAATCTGTCACTATCCTACTGTGAAGCAAGGACAGTCAGACTGAAACTTCTCCAGTTGGGAAGTTAACTCTTTGTTGTCTCTGGAGAGAATGGAGGGTTTCTTTCTTGCTAAAAGAGCTTCAAGCTTCAGTCATTACGGTGTGTGGGGTAGCAATTCTGTGATAAATATGAGGGGGGTTGGAATTTCTTGTGAGAAGCTCACAAAAAACCATACAGAACTCTGAAGCTTGTGTTATTTGACACAAAAAAGAAAATTAAACCTTCACACTTTTTCAGCTTGCAATGTGTTGCAGTTTCATGGATTAATATCCATAACAGGATTGAAAAGGTGGATGAGCCACATTTTCTATATTACATTTCCAAAATAGCGAGAATGTACCAAAAATTAGCCTTATTTTGAAGGTCCTTTTGTGTGGGTCACAGGTATGCTGGCACCTATCTCTGAAACCAGAAGCTCCCCAATTTTCTGTTAATTAACTTTTTTTACAAAGTGCTAATTAAAAGTAAACAGGTAACTGAAGAAAACATATACTACATGTGGATGTACGTAGCACTCGTGCTCTCCTCTCAGTAATTTTTTTATTTTCTAGTGACAGATTTGAAAATTCTTAGTGGAAAAGATAGCTTTTGAAAACTGAATTTTGCATTTGCTTTCCTGTTAATGTGCCCATCACAGAGGACAGAAACCAAAATAAGGGATGAGCAGGAGAGATTTTGTTTATTAGTCTAACAGATATTCCCCATATTTTTGATTCTTTTGGCACATAGGCTTTTGTCATTCAAATCTCAAAAAATTTCCATTAATATAATATTCTTCTACAGTCTTAATCTCAGAGATTGACTATTTAGTACTGAGACAAGTTTAAAAACCTATGAATTTCATTTTTCTCAGTTCTGTAGGTGGTCATATTTGTATGAGATTTTTTTTTTAATAAAAAAATTGCTGTTAAGTGGGTATTTCTAGAAAATATTTCCCTTTAGTTCAATTCTCTTCTACCAAAGGAGTAGGTTCCTTAAGGAACCAGCTGTAGAAATGTAATTTTGTGTTGTGTGTGTGTGGGTGTGTTTTAATTGTACTGTTACATCACTGATATCTCATTGCAGGCTGAGAAACAACTGTAATAGAAACTTGCTTCAGTGTTACCAGGCATTATTTGTAGTTGAAAGTGGTCAAACTAAAACAAGTTTTTACCATGCATCTTAGGCTATAACCTAGTACAGGCACTGTAAAAATGTATTGGAAATGGCACAGGTTTGAATTTCTGCTGCAAGGCATTTTGCAAGAACACACATTGCCAGCTTTTTTTTTTTTTGCAATTCTAGTTTTGCTGAAATTTAAAATACCATTTTAAGCTGAAATGTTGTATTAATCTGCAAATATAAGGAGGAGAAATCTTTAAGCTCTTGCATAGGTCACAACTCTTAAAAAGGCTTATATATTGTTACAGAGAAATGTCGGTGGCAGCTGCAGAGAGCGATTCTCTGCATTGCAGATCCCACAGAAGGTTGGAATTTGTGGGCAAGGAGTCTTTCCTCACCTTACTTCAGGATTTTGAACAGTAATGATAGTCCCTGAATTCATCTTAAAGGCTGAGGGTCACAAGAGGTAGGGTCAACTTTTAGAAAGCGATTTATAAATTACCAAACTGCAGCAGAGTGGTTGGGGATTTGACACTATGGATACGATTGCCAGTAGAACTACAGAAAGAAGAGATCTGTAGGATGGAAAGGCTTTTCAGAATTCATGGTTCATATCCACAAGAAAAAACATATGAATCTGCTTATTTTGTGGGAAATGACACAAATGGTAGCTATGCATATTCTGGGACAAAGGGGGACACACACAGTTTTTACATTTGTTTATAAAAGTGCAGCAGGATGTGTGCAGCATCGTATGAGAGAATGGGAACAGGACCAACAGACCTCTTAATGCAGCAGTGGGATAGGACTTCAATCTAAGAGTGAAGTATCAGCTGGAAAGAGGAATTTATATTGTTGGTTTGGAGTTTTTTTGTTTGTTTATTTGTTTGTTTGTAGTTTTTGTAGCTGACATGAGTCCGCAGATAGGTATTGTGTGAGAAACACTAAAACATTTTGTGGAGATGAGCCCAGAAGTCATATTTAGTTTGTCTTTAAAGAAAGAGAATAGAACTTCCAAAAGAGAGATCTTCCAAGAGAGTAGGAACAAAGTGGCCTGGGAAGTTAAATCAGAAAATATGCACACAATACAGAGGAGGAGAGCTCAGGCTAGATGTCAAGAGCCATTCTTCTCATTCACTGGATCAACTTGAGACAAAACCAATGTGGAAGAGGCAAAGATTACTTTCCAGGGCATAGAGAAACCCTGAAAAACAGTCTAGAGCAGTCCTGCATGAGTCTGATCATCCTACATCGGCTGTTCATGAGATGAGAGGTGGGTCCCTAAGGTTGAGCTAAATAAACTTAACTCTCAGACTTGCAGGGCAAAAAAATGATGGAGCAGTGTTGTGAGCTGCTTTCTGATGGTTGGCTGGATTATTTCCCTTTTTTTGAGTAAATATATAGCAGTGGGATACCTGTATCACCTGGAAGTTGAAAAATGTGAGATTTGGTACAGTCACCTTTATGTGTGTTACAGAACAGAAGGGCACTGACACAGCACCTGTCCGCTTAGGGAGCCTGCTGGTTTGGATTCAGCTCTGGGCACAGAATGCTTCAACTGAGTGCATGATGTAGGGTTTTGGGAAGGTTTGGGGGCTTTTTTGTTGGTAGTTTTTTTGTTTCGTTGGTTTGGTTTTGGTTTTTCATTTTGGTTTGTTTTAGCAATACATAGTTATGAATCAATGACTTGACTGGGGAGAGAGACAAGGGGAAGAAAACAATAGTGGCTACTTCTTTGTATCTGAAATAAGTTTTTTTTCATGCTGTCTTTTCTCATCAGTCAGCTAGGGAAGCATGGTCCAGAAAAAATGCACTACTTACCGAAGGCACAGTTGGAATATTGTTGTTCTGAGTGGTTATTGATGATTCACTGCCAAACCGGAATTTCATATTGAGTAGGGGTCAATGAATGTGTGTCTGTACAAGTCTCTGGAAATGACCTGGAAGACGGAATGGAGGATATGCTGAATAAATATAGATGAGCTGCAGGAAACCTGGACAACAGAAGATTAGAAACATGACAAACTGCAGAAATAGCTTAGGACAAAGCAGGTTGAGTAATCTTACACTCACTGGCTATTAGCAATGAAGATGGGAAATGACAAGTGGTTCTGGTTGAAGTGGTAAAGGATCAGAGCTGAGGGTGTGCAGATGAATTAATGGTGTCACTGGTTGTGCATAGGAGGGGAAAGCCAACATCCATGTGGAAGTTACAGTCAATCATCTTTTTCCTGATGTAGTGTCAGGTGTCCACTTTGCTCTGTCCTACTCAATGCAGGGATGCCGCCGTTATTTCCATTATTATTATGGAAATCCAGAGAAGAGTGAAATGATGTAAGAAAAGATGTTTTATAAAGAAAGATGGAAGGAAATGGGACAGCTTAGATTATAGAAAGATAATCAACAAGTTTTTTGGGGAGGATGAACAAAAAAAAAACTAGCAGCAAAAGAAAGTTCTGTATCTTCCCTATATATATAAAAAAACGAAATAATAGGCTTACAGTCAAGATCAGATCTTACCGAACTCCATGGCAGATAGTCACTTAAAATAAGATTAATGAAGATTCAATTTTTTTATTATTATTTTCAGCAGATAACTGGGGTCTTACAGTCTCTAAGGTTTCTGAAAAGTGATTGGGTTTGAGTGTTTTTGGTAACTAAAGCTGATCTACCACTTTGGAAGAGCTGGTAATCTGGAGATAAAAATCAGAATGCCTGTTAATGTTAAAGTGTACATGTGTACATGCCTGCGACCCACGTAATTCAAACTGCAGGGGTTACAGTTAAAGTAAATTTTATCCCAGTGCTAGCAAACCTCTTCTAATGCTTGATGTGAAACATGATTTAAGGCAAGTTGAGCTTTTGCTGGAGGCTGGAATTGTTTCAGAGAGCAGCTCTGGACAGATGCCTGTGTCTAGTCAGTGTGGGATACAAACCTTGCAACTCTTACCGAAAACAAAAGAATTAAAGTGGTTTTAATCTTCAGGAAGTCTGCATGGCAGGAAATGAATTCATCCATGGACACCGCTGCATGGTATTTTTGGTCAGGCTTCCGATCGGTGTGCTCAGAACTGGGAGCCATGGTTATTTATTGCTAGAAGGAAGGAGGAAATAGCATGCTCAAGCAGAGGAGATAATTTTGGCCTCTGCTCATGGACATAGAAATGTTCCCATCTGTAGTTATAGACGGAAGAAAGTGTTTGTCTGAAACCAACCTGAAATTAACCCTGCCCCATCATACTTGCAGCAATCTGAAAAATACCCTAAATAGGAAAATACATAAATCTTTTCCCAGGTACATATCTTGTCATGGAATGCTTTCCAATGCATTTTCATTACATGCAGTAGTGCAAAGTACACAGGCAGATAATGTGGGGTTTATAATTTGGCCAAGAAAGTATTTAAAATTTTTTCACACATGCCAGAGGACCCCATTAACAGCCCAATTACAATTTTAAGAAAAAAATAAAATGCAAAATGGTAAGGGTTTCATTTCAAAGCAGCAAAATTGTGATGCTTACGGTGCTGCAGAAAAAGGATTAAAAAATAAACAGAGCCTTGAACATCTAGGGAGTCATCTCGGAAGAGTGTGTTAAACTTGAAGTGAACAATAATGCTGAGGACGCTCTTCAGCTTTGTTGTATATGCAAAAAATAAAGGTCATGCCATGTGAAACAGCCACAGTCTAGCACTGGAAAACTTGGCTCTCTGGAACAAAGGTCTTTAGAATTTGTCACAGTGGGGGATCCCCTGTGTCTTATTCTTGCTTTCTGGAGATCAATAACCCAGAATACAGTACAGACAGAATAGAGAACGTATCTCTTTCCTTCCCACAGGAGTGCATAATTCTGGCTGTGGGGCTGTGGTGTAACATTACTGGGAATGTGATGGCTGCTGTCCACTGGGTGAGAATTTAATCTTTTCCAGTGAGATACAGTTTAGAGATGTAATCAGTAATACCCATCACTGTTGGACTAGCGGGTTGGTGGAGTGTGATGTTAAAGTAATAGAGTATTTCTAAAAAGAAACATAAAATCAGAACCTGGTGTGAAGTCAGCACTTTTAAATTAGAGTGTGGCAACTAAAAAAAATTGCTGATACTTTAACTAACAGCAAGCATGTGTATCCTGTTAAAAGTGACATCCAACTTGCTGAAGTCTTTGTGGATCTATGGAGAGGATAAACGCTACTGGGATTTCAATTTTTGTCTGCGCACACCAAGAGCTGACAGCACTTAATAAAAATGACATGCTGCACAGTGTGGGAAACAATCACTGCAGGAGTAATGGTGTCACCAGTGGTAGCGTTGTATCTTTGTTGATGTATGATTACAATAATTTTAGTGATGGGTTACAGAAATGGTGTGTGTAGCTCTTGGAATAAAAGAGCGGTATGCAGTCATTGTCTGCCATCTGCCATGCTAAAGATTGGGTCACATGACTTGGAAACTAAACCTTGGGAATTTGTTATGTCCCGCTGAGCCTGCCCATTAACAGATAATTAGTCTGGTAAAAATCTTTTGAATTCATTCTGCAGCTGTCATATGCCAGATTAGGATTTGTGTCACAGGTTGCTCATTACTTTGAGATCTTGGAAATTTTTTTCCTGTAATTAAATTACCCAGTGTTCCTTCAGTAAACAGTTCTTACATTATAACATTTTAACATGCAAATTTTCTTTATGAATCCTGTTACATCTTACAGTGTAAAGCTATTTACCAACCATATATGAAAGGGTTTCAAGGTTGAATTTCCTCCATTCCTGTTCATAACTGAGTCTGTAAGCAGACTTTCTAGTTTTAGGATTTGGCCTTCAGGTTGTCAGGTTGATGGATCTGTAGCTGCTTCTTGCTTGGCTGTAATCAGATAGTCAGTGTTTCCAAAGTCTGCTGAAGCACAACAGAAATCTTAAAAGACGAGTTTTTATATTTGCACCAGTTACTGAGAAAAATTATGCTCTGTTCCATATTAAATTAATGGCAGGAACATGAAACAGTTTGTTGGAGAGAGGAAAGGAATCTTTGTCTTTAATGTTTAAAATATTATTAGCTGATTAATTTGCAACGAACCTTTAAACAAAGAAACTTGAAGACTCTGAAGGAAAAGTAATATTGAAGTAATAGCAGCACAAGCCAACTCTTAAAAGCAGAGCTTCCCAGCACTTAAAAGGAGCAGTGACCCTGTTTATGGCTTGCAGATTGAAAGCTTTGCATAGGAGGGAGTGATAACTCAGTGTTTACAGTGCGGGCAGTAAAAGTCAGTGTTCTTGTAACACTTGTTCACTGAGCCAACAATCCTTTTTTTTCCTGTTGTGCAAATATGCAATCTATGCCATGTTCTTAAATATTTATTCTGTCCATATTTATTTGGTGTTTTATTTATTGATACTCGGCACAGGATATCTCTGTAACTATGAAAGGCTTCTTAAAGAAACCAAAATATTTCAGAGGAAAGCAGAAAAGAATAGAACATAACTGGTAAACTGAATGGGAAGTTGGATTTTTGACAAGTAGATTTGGCTTTTCTTGGCTTTCCTCATTTTATCACTAACTTTCAATTCAATTAGTACTTAGGGAGTACTTACTTTATGGATGAAATTATTGGAAAATATACCAATTAGCTAAGAAAAGTAAAGATGATTATGCCACAAAGAGTTCCAAAAGAGCCAGAATCCTCTTTGCGAGTGATTTCTGAAGGTGATATTTTCTTGCATGTAGAAACTTGCTGTTCCTCTTTTGAAGAAATAAAGGGTCTGGTTGATTTAACCAGGATAAAATTGATCAAGAGAGAATCAGGCAGGTGTGATGAGCATTCCTTATCCTCCCTGCGTTTTGCAAGGGGCACAATAATACAGACACTTGGAATACACCCACGTGGCTGCACAGGCAGACGTCTGGAGATGTCTTGGAAACTGGAGACTGCTCTGGTTTGATTTGCAAAGAGAACACACTGGTGTGCTGGACATCTGACTCAAAAAACCCATCTCTGCAAACAAAATCCATATAGCGCCGTTGGCTTTGTACAGGCGTAAGGGGAAACACGGCACAGTGAACTTTCCAGGTAGACAACAATTCTGGCCGGTTCTCTTTGTGGCTGATCTTTTTGCCTCAAAAGGAAAAGTATTCACTCCACTTCCCTGGAGCTGGGGGGTTAAGCAGAGAAATCTGTCATCTGCAGGTACCCATGCAAGCTCTGTTATGCAATTTTTTCGCACTAAAAAATTAGAGTCTATTTTTAATATTTGATTAATATATACTTGCAAATTTTAGAATATATTAGTTTGTATTTTTACTTAAAGCAAAAATGCAGTAAAAAAATATATTCTGAGCTCATGAAATCTAAGAGGGCAATGAACAAATGATGAAATCTCATTTACAAAGCTCTGTATTTTTTCCTCCTTCACTTTCATACACAAATGAAATTGCATGATGCAGTTTCCTGGAGTTTTAATATCAGAGTGGTGTTATTACATGCAGTTCTTGAAGTCTGTCACCTCCTTAAAAGCACACTCTTGGGTCAAGCACTAATCTTCCTTTACCTGGCAGGGATTTGCTCTTGCTTTTGGACTGACGTATATAATCGGATGTGGGAAAACCTCATCATTGTCTTCTGTCACAAGTTATATTGAGAAACACGTGGGAGAAGCTGCGGTCCAAGGTGCAAAGCTGTTTTTTGAGGTTTTAGGGTCTGAGAGGGCTTTGAATACTCTTGGAACTAGAAATTACTATACAGATTTTCTTGGTTTTGGCACATGAATGGTTTTGATTTCTTATAGCATACTTCACCTTTTGCACGTTATTTTTTCCTATCTTCTACTTCTCAAATATTTGACCTTAAAAAAGTGTATTAATGATGCTTACATCTCAACAACTTCTTTTTCCTCCAGTCTATATGTCACTGAATGTTCAAATTTTAGTACAGGATTACAGTTAGTGGGGGAATGAAGATGTTTGATATTACTTCTAATGGATAGATACTTGTCTACAATTTCCAAAGTAATTCTCATGGCTTGCTCACATATTTTGGCAATAATTAGTTGGAGATGAAGGTTTCTGTTCCTCGAGCTTCTATTTTGGAACTTTATTTTTTCATCTTTATATAAGACCTACATAGCAAATTATGGATGACATCAAATACATGGTAATGGAAATAAAAAGGACTTGCCAGATACTTTGTGTGTTCCAGGACAAATCAAAGTACATGTACAGAAAATTTTCAGAAGTAGAGAGAGGCTGTGGAGCTCTAAAAATGACTGGGAGTTTAGCACCTTATGTGAGTTTTATCTGAGGCTTTCTGAAGCCTCTGTTACAGTCCTTTGTAAGAAAAAAGATTTATATGGAGCTTTTGGATATAAACACCTAGCATAAGTTATTAAATACAGGGGAAGGGTATGCCTGAAAACTCAGCCTGATTGATGTGTAAGCAAAAAACACATCTAGTTTTAAAGCTTTAAAATATGATTGGTCACATGGAGTTTATAAGGCCAGATCACAACACTTAAACGTTCCTTCTTCATCTCTTGGGAGGCAATGCAAGCCCAGGAGTTTCTAAACAGTTATCTGAAATTGAAAACTTCAGTTTATCCATATTGCTTAAATAAGGATTCTTAACTAAGCTTAATAAAAGCAGCTTTCATTGCGTTATCCCTGTCAGCAGGGTCTTCACTCAGTGGCTGGGAGTGGAGGGCATTGTTTCTTTATCAAGAGCCTCCCTGAGGAGAGGAAATGAAATAGTCCATGGTACAATGCTATGGAGAATGTTGCTGTCCTGTAGAAAATAGTTTGTACATACCCTTCTGGTTATAAAAGATAAATTATTTCTAAAAAAGTCAACTGCTAAACTAAGGAAAATGAGATGCATACCTGCTGTGGCTGTTCTGCAGTGCTTGGACACGAATGCTCCATGCACACTGAGGTATGTTTTGTGGACAATGGAAAAGCTGTGAGAATAGGTCTCTGGGTATTTCTTCTACAAATGAATGCCCAGTGTTTCATCCTTCTCAAATTTGTAGCTTGTATCTGAAATTACTTCTAAATCTTTTCATGTGGTTTTTGGTTTGGTTTTTATTTTTTCCTTTGTCTGTAGCCAAGTTTATTGGTGAAGTTCTCTTGGAATCCCATGTGCACTAAAGGCAAAATACTCCCGTCTTCTGGCTTGTTTGGCTGATAGTTAGAAATGGAGCTACATTTTACACAGAATCTTTTCCTTTCTCGAAGATTTTTCCAAAATTATAGTTCCTGTGTTTATTCCTTCTCTTCAAAGCCAATGAAAATTTATACAGATTCCTGGCAATGTATTGTGAAAATTGTCACTGTTCTGAACAGAAATTCTTTGCTGCTGTAAATGTTGGGGAAGGATGGAGGGAAGAGCTGGGTTTTCACATGCAAACCCCACTGTGAAAAAAGTGTTTTCACATGCAGACCCCACTGTGAATTCTTGTTAGTAGAGTGATAAGAATTGCAACACTTTCTCATTTGTGTGATAGAAAAAAAGGATTATATGAAGTTCAGAACTGACTGGGGACTGAACTAAAAAAACCTTGTCTGGTGTGACATGAGGAATAAATATTAATACCTCTTTTGTAAATTGACTTTGTTAGGGATGAGTCTGAAGTTAGAGGCTCTTTTTGAGCTCATTTATTTCTCAGTGCCTTATATATTCATATGTAATTAGTCTCAAAATGTTTTAGATGATTCATATTCCTTCATACCTTGAGTCATTTTGAGTCTGACTAGCACATTCAAAAACTTTTATTTTTAGCTAAGGGTTAGATATTTTGTGTATGATGCCTGAATGTTTGTGTAAACTGTCCTCAGATGACAGGGAACCAGCTATAACTTTGTCTTATTCCATAGAGTTACTTTTTTTAATTGTCATTTGCTATAATAGAGGGTGCAGGTTTTCTGAGAAATGGAATATTAACAAAGGAACTCTTATTCTAAAGGTGCATTACCAGGTTTCCGTGAGAAAAGTAGCATTCTTTACATTATGTGTATGTGTCTATATATATATACACACACATGTATATATATCTGTTTGAGGTTTCATATTTTGTTAAATACATAAATTTTTTTTCAGAATTTGTATCCTCAAAACAACAGATTTTTTTTTAACAGAAACTATAGTTGAAACAAATTGTTCACTTTTAATATTTTGCTAGACTAAATTCTTTAGTTAAATCTGGCTGACAGTTCTTAAAATTTGATGTATTAGATTATACTTCAGATTTTTGAACTTATGAACACATTTCCAATTATTTTAAAAATGAAATTCTCTAATCAAAGTTAGGATTCTGAGAAATTAATTTTGAAAAAAACCTGCAGGTTTTCACTAGTACATAGATATAGCACTTGACAAGCTATTAATTTGCAAAACAGTGTTAATAAAATTGCTGGTTGCAAATTATTTACTGTGCATCCCCTCTTTTGCAGAAACTTGGTATCTGCCTTCCTCTAATTTACAGAGACTCTTTTCCATCACCTCTTGGATGGGATTTTATTTGCATTTGTTTTGCTTGCTTTGCTTCCACTATTGTAGCATTATTATTTCATTATCATAGTATTAAGATAGCCTTGGAAACTCCTCAAGTGATTTCATTCTGAATACAATGGGATTTTTTTATACCCCATTCCCCCCTTTTTTTCCCTACTGTCAGTACTGCTGGTGTGTGCCAGGGAAGAAATTTAAATGGATGTATCTCTGGGCAAGGTGTTACTTGTACATACAAGCTGAGGGATAAACTTACCTCCTTCAACACTCAACTTTCTTTGCCATCTTCCAACCTAAAAGGATTGAGTGTCTGCAGTTTTTATTATTTAATTTTTTATTTATTCTTTTTTGTATTTTTGATGTGAATGTTTCTTCTGTTTCTCTCCTGCTGATAATATACAGTTTCTACTGAAAGGTAAGTGTAACATTTTACAAATTCTAAAATTGCATCAATGCATCCATAACTGCATCTTCTGTTTGGTATAAAAGGTGTGTCATTCAGAGTGATAGTATGAGCTTTTCATAAATATTTTTCACTGAGAATTTTCACTTGCCTTTTCTCCTACCTCTCTTGCAATCTTTCCTCCAAGGTTGAATGAATTGTAGTAAAAAGTGGATTTTGTAAGCTAGTGGGGGGTTCTTGTTGCAACAAAGCATAAAGTAATTTTAAAATCTTTTACTGACAAATTTGTTGGAAAGACACTGGGAACTTTTGGCTGTGGCTGTAGTCAAAGTTATTTAAAGCACTGTATTGGATGAAGAAATAATCCTGCAACTTAATGGAAAATATTTCTTGGGTCTTAGCTGACAAAATGTTGGAGCTTCAGACCACTCAAGTTAGGTAAATATAATCTCGCTATACAGAAAGGTAATTCTGTCAAATGAAGACTTTTAAAAATTGAACTCAGTTCAGTGGGTTAAAGTTTTATTTTCCTTTGGCCAAGTTTGTCCCAAGCTTGATGGTAGTAAAGGATGAGCAATTGTGCCTCCCAGGAATGGTGGAGATTTGAGGAACCATCATGAAATAAATGAAATGCACTTTAGCGGTGTTTCTTTAAAAGAATGTCGCCAGCCAGTTTTAGAAAAAGCTGAAAAAGCTGCAGCATCTGCCACTTCGTGGTGGCAGACAATAAATCCCCATAGAGGATTTCTGCATTCATTTGGATATAAGGAATTTACAATGATACACAATAAGTATGGCCTTTACTTCAGTCTACTTAACTGAAGTATTCTGAACCAAAAGTCTTAATTTTAAAATATTATTTTAAAAATATCAATAAAATTTGCCAATTTTGACAAAAGTTACTATTAACCGTGAAATATGATTTGGCAAACGATTGCCATAACTTCTAAAGTGCGTGACCAGGAGGGTGGCACAGTTACAGACCGAGGGTCGATATGTTTGCATATAGCCTGTGAGGCATATCAAAATTAATATGGCTTACTATTTAACTTCTATACTTGTTAAAAAGCATAGAATACCTTCTCATTATAAGAATGTTTTAAACTTGTGCCCCTCCCATCTTTCATGTGAGCTTGGATGGAGATGAAACATGTGCATGTTTTAAATAGTTTTCTTTTCATAATTGTTGTACTCTTAAATTTTGCTGCTTTTCTATTCTTGTTGAGTCTTACTGTTTTTTTTCTTGTCTGCATAGACTTCTCACAGTAGTGACTTGCTGAGGCGCAGGACAGTGCTTAAACGTTTCTGGGGGCTGTGTGTAAACTTAAATTTGAGCTGACAGCACTTAATTAAACATGAAGCATATGATGAGTAACTGTGTGTAGGGGGAGATTACACTTCTATTGTGGGTTGTTTTGTAAGTGGTTTTCATTTTTTAAGCCTACTGTTTTTAGAGTTATCCTAAGTATTACAAATAAGTCAGCCAAATCAAAGAGAAGAATCTTCCCAGGAGGACTAAGAACTTTGAATGAACTTGTTTTTTGTACTGCAGGCACTTAATGCTGTATCTTTTACAACATCCTCCAGACAGACTTTCAGGAATATCCATATTGATGGATACTGAGCTGAGGAAACTCAGCATGAGTCCAGAGAATCTATTGCTCACTTACAGCCCTGATCTGTTGTGTTTTGTTTGATCTGGGTTCTAAATGCAGTAAAGGAATCATAAAAATTATTTTTAGACTTTAATGCATCTCTGCAGAAAGCTGCATTCAGTCCTTGCAGGATGGTTGAGTTCCTCTGTGTTTATTAATAGTTCTCCCTCTTTTAAAAGCACCATTATATGAGTGCCATACATTGAATGTAAATGTTTGTGTAAAAATTTCAAAAGTTTTTTGTTTTGTTTTGGTTTTTTTTTACCAGCAAGCAAAGAGTTCTGTAACAAAAAATATTGCTACAGCCAGCCTTCTTTCCACAAAAGAAAAGCCTGTCAGGGAAACATCTACAGAATACTTAGATACAGTGTGAACCATTGATTCCTGGAGCTGCAGATAACTTTTCCATATGGTGTTCTAAACAGCAGTTTCAACATGGTGTTCACAGGAAACAGATGGTTTCTAAAAACCAATTAGGAATAGGAAAGTAGTCGCTGATAATTTAAAATTCCCTTCTTGGGGGCTGCATCTCTACTAGAAATATTTTTGGGGGAGACTCAGGAAAAGGAGGAAAAATATTCCACTGATTCAGTATATGCTTTCTAAAAAACCTTTTAGCATTGTGCCCTTATTTTGAGAATAAATGAGCCATGTTGCCTATTATGCCTCAGACTTTCCACTTGCAACTGAATTGAAAAAGACTATTGCTAATGTCAAATAGATGATTTGTAGCAATAGAAATGATTTCTCTAAGCATTCTTTAAGGCAGCAGCTAGGACAGAAGCATTCTTTAAGGCAGCTGCTAGGACAGATTGTAGTTTGGGGAAGACGTTGCACGTCAGGCAGGTATCTGCCAGCACACCTTAATGCACTGTACAGTGCTCTGTAATGCCAGTCCTTTCTAATAAACCAGTGCACAAAATGCCACAGCGAAGTAAAATCAAGTAACTATGGCTGGATGTGCTGAATGCAGACAAAAAAAATCAAGATTTTCGCACAGAGCGGGTCTGCCGAAAGTAGCTGGGCTTGGGTTCTAATTTTGAGCACTATTCAGTTGATCATTGACAGGGCCCCAAGGAGGTCTGCTTGGCACACACAGCAAAACTCTACCCAGAGCTAGTAAAAACAACATATGTTCTCAGAAGCTGCTTAGGAAACTCTTTAAGCACTGGGGAATATCTGCAAAAGCCTTACACCTGGAGAGTAGAAATAAGGACACCAATAACCTCGTAATGATGGAGTAGTCACCACAAATATTACTCCTGCTTCAGCAATAGTGGCTAAACGGATTAAGGCTAATACTGCTGTTAACAAATGTAGGAGGGGTTGAATTCTAACCAGGATTCCAATATGGACAGAAATTCTCCCAATGGGTGAGTTATAAGAGCAGGCAGTGTAAAGGGAATCTTTTGGTATGACTGACTTAATGGTGATATTCTGACACATTGAACAACCTGCTTTAGCCTTTTACTGTCTGTATTGTCTCAAGGCTGCTGATATTTCAGCATTTGAAGAGGATGTCAGAAATCATGCCTGAGGAAGCATTTTGTGCTCTTGGAAGGTATGGTTCTTGTGACCTAAGGAGAATGGGCTGTGCTACAGACCTCCCTTCTGCATGGAGTATTCTCATTACAGAATAAATTTTAAAACTATTTAAATACACTTTTGGGGTTCTTTATGTCATGATCTTACGTGTGCTTAGTCTTGGTGAGGACATTGCTTTGTTTTTTTAGGAAAATGAGGAGGGAATTTGGAATTTTTTTCTGTTTTGCAAATGAATTCTGATAATGCTAATGAAAAAACCCTGTAATTGAAGGATTCACAAGTTACTTGTGTAGGTATTTCCATCAGGTGCAACAATAGGTGTATTTTGAACCAAACTGAACATCTTGATGCCATTCTCTTTAAACTGCAATATGCAGCAAAAAGCATCACTGCAGCAGCTTGGATTCGGCCACAGTGAGCTGGACCTTGATTAATTCCACTTTTTGGGAGCTGTGATGGGAAAACGATAAAAGCTGCCAGAGAAATCTTGCAGCTATAGTAGCTTCTAGTTCTGTGCAAAATAACACATCAGCTCACCTGCTGGGGCTGCATTTGCTGCTCCTAAGTGCCCCAGAGCAGCTTAGGATCAGGAACACAGGGAGCACTCTCTGTATCCTTGAAGATGATCTCCCTGTCTCCAGCTCTGTAGCATTACAGCCCTCATCTGTTCCCAGTTCTGTTGCAAACCGGAACATAGTTTGCATTTTTATCTATATTTGCAGTTTAAGTAATGTTTCTGAAAAATCCTCTTCCATCAAAGTTGAAAACAGGTTTGATAGATACATAAACATGCTAAAGAGCAGTAGTTAAATGAGAGAAAACCCCACAAAATGGTGAAGTAGTGGCACTAGCAGGCACAAAACTATTTCATAACTGCTCTTGCTGATCTGGAAATATAATTTTTTCCTCATTAATCACATGTATAACTTTTGCTTCCACTTCCATAGCCTGGTCTTAGTTTTAGCTTGAAGCAGATGAGGTTTTGCTTGTTGTTTGTATTTATTTAACCAGAAATAGATGATTAGTCACTTCCAGACTAGCTAGCTTCGTCCACAGTATGACTTGTAATGTGAAGGGCTCCTACTGCTGCATTTGCTGGTTTTCTGTATGTGAAAAAAAATTTAATCAATGAAGTAAAAATAATGAGATCTGATACGTGAGGTGTTTAACATCATGCAGACAAAGTATGATGAAATGCTTCATGAACTGGTGATTTAACAGAAAAAAAATCCCTGAAATTAACAGAAGTACTCCAATTCACATTTCTTACTGTATTTAAATCCCTTTCAGCAATGTATTAATGCTTAAGTGCCTTTTCTGTAGAGGGAAAAGGGTTAATTGAAAGAGCAGCCCTCAAAAAAATGTGTTTAGTGAACTCTGACTTTATTATTGGAAAAGCAGAAACTTGGGAGACTGTCAGTTTAGAAAAAGTTATCTTGACTAGAATTTTGGAAAAAAATAGCTTTTGCCAAACCACTGAAAAGGTTTGGTCAGCCAGAATCTCAGTATCACTCAAATCTAAATTTTGCATTGGGCCTCCCATTATGTAGATTGGCTTTATGAGTCAAAAGAGGTTTGTATTACAAGGAATAAACATGAGGTTTATTTGCTCTTCAATGAGTGGTAGGAGTTTGGAAGAAAGTATGGGTTCAATTAGTGCCAGATAAAAGTGGAAGAAAGTGAAAAATTCTTTCAGGGTTCCAGCATTGTTTTCTGAGCAGAGCCCTCAGTGTTGAGTTGCACTGTTGCTGATGTTATGGTTCTGTGACTGTGTTTGCTCCAATCTACCCTTCACAGATCAGTTTCTTACAGAAGGAGGAACCCTGGAATATACTTTTAAAGTTTCTTATATCAAAAAAAAAAGAAAATATTAATGGTGTGGAAGTGGATCTCCAGTAACAATCTATTATGTCTTTTTCTTGGTCTCTGAACATTTATTTCCAGATAGGATGGATGATTTCTGAACTAATTAATTCAAAATGGGATGAACTTTCTCATGCTTTTCAAAAGCACCTATGATGTGATTGATACCGAAGTCCATAAACCGTGATAATGCTACCAGATGCTTCCAGTGTTCAGTAGCATTTCTCAAGTTCTGCCTCAGCAGAAACAATCACCAGACTACTTTAGAGGTTTTTAATATTTAGTAGCCTATTGCTGAATTACAGCCCTATAAGCATCTTCTTCATCTTCTGATCTACTCACACTTTACCTAAAAAAAAACCCAACAGACTGAGTCAGCTTTTAACTCATTAAAAAAATGTGCTGAATCTCCTAAATCCTCGGCCTAACTCACCAAATCTGCTGATAGCAGTATAGCAGAAAAAGTATTATGGTGTGATTTTAAAATGAGCCTCAGCAGGTGCCACAAAAGCCAACTGACTGATAAATGGGGTTTAGCACCTCTTTTCTGTGCTTTTAGGTGGCCTGGGGAATTGGGCAGGGCTTTAGTTCTGGGGCAAGGGGCATCCATTTTGCTTTTTTCTTGAAATTGTGGATGTTTGTTCAAAGGAAGAACTGACATTTCCAGATATGAAGGAAGAAGTGGGTGTGGCATTTTGTTGGTTTTTTGTTGTTTTTTTGTTGTTGTTGTGGTTTTTTTTTTGTTGTTTGCTTGTTTGTTTTGTTTTGTTTTGTTTCAAGGGGAAACGGATGGAGACACATTTTTTTCCTGGTATGAATAACAGTATTGATGCATCTGTTCTTTTGTCAGTACCTGAAGTGTATTTGTAATATATTTGCTGTCTGAACATAAAATCAAACATGTTTCTACATTTTCAAATATGTTTTTCATCTGTTTGTCAGCTTATTAAAGCAATTCAGAAGCAGCAGCAGCAACAGACTTGGAAGTAATATTGGTCAAAGTTGGGAACTAATGAAATCAAATCAGATCTTTGAAAGCCAGATAAAAAGTCATTTCTATTTCCTGTATTACATTATTTTTTCTCGTATTTCTGAGCTTCCCATCCTTCTCTTAATCTGTTATATCCTCATTTTTCTTAGTTGATGCCCCTAGCCTAGGCATCAGCATAGCTATTCCAGTTTTTGCATACAAGTTGCAAGTACAACAGACCTCAATAATTCACTACAGGCAAAGTAGAGTAAGCATGAAAGTTAATTTGCTGAGCACGAAATACCTTCAACATTTATATAGTCGGTTTTTTATACAGAATTTCTGTCATTTCATCTGGAAAATGTCATTGTTTGAAAATCTTGCAGAGAGAGAGAGTACCCACAAGCTGAATTTTCTTTCTGCATTTCCAGCTTGCAGCTAAGTGCACTTCAAGAATCAAGTGCCTTTTTAAAAGCTGTATGTGCTGTTATTCTATGGCAAGATGTTAGCATTGCTAAGCCTGTAAGATAATATTATAAAAATAGAACTCTAAGTTTACTTGGAAGTACAGTGGTTGTTATGCTGAAACAAACAAAATACTAATTAAATGAGGTTTCCTAAGAGCTAAAAAAAACGTTAACTGACCAAAACTTAAAATACATGTGAAAAGCATCCTTCCAGTCTGTAAGGAGCTTGATGGATTTTTATCAAGGCTTCTTGTTATGTAAAGCAGTGTATATGAAGGGAACAGAACTGAAAGAGGAACCTGATTTATAGGGTGCCTAAAGTTTTTTCCCCTCCTATTGCAGTGTTATGAAAAGCAGCTTTGAATCACTGCAAGATTGAAACCCTGGCACAGGAACTCAGAGAACAATAGATTTTTATATCTCTACATAACAATATTAAATTTCAGTGAGTCATGCATTTTAACTAATATTTTGTGCCTTAGAATTACTTAATTTGATTTTTTAATAGAGTTTGAACAGAAACCTGACTTTAGCAGCTCCTACATGAGCAATTCAAGCCATAGGAAAAACACAAAATCACAGAATTATTAATTGAATGGATGTTTAAAGGTCATCTCATCCAATCCCTCTGCAATGACCAGGGGCATCTTCAACTAGATCAGGTTGCTCAAAGCACCATCCAACTTGACCTTGAATTTTTTCCAGGGATAGAGCACCCAAACCCTGCTGGACAACCTGTTCCAGTGTAAAACTATAAAACTTTCATTTAAAGCTTAAAGATTCATGAAAAATTATTTGTACCTGTCATCAAAGGACATTTCCTGATTTATACCTTTTATTCTTTCTGCAGTGGCCACGAACTGAGTTTGAATTTTTTATTTGTCTGTGGAAAAGTAGTTCTCGTTTAGAGAACTGCAACTTTTGGAATGTCTCCAGGAAATGGTGTCTGCCCATGAACACTAGAAATTTAGGATTGCTGCATGCTATAGAAACTCTTCTCATCTAAAGAATAAAAAAAAGAAAAAAAGTACATTGAACATTTGCCCATGTAATTTTGGTCTTTTTAAAGTTCTCCACGGTACGTGGATGTCATGTTTTTCAAGTAGGGCGATTAGCCAAAGGCACTGATTTCTATAATAGTGCAAAAGAGGTAATTTTATGGGGAAAAAAATGGTATAAATTAAAATTTAACTGTATTTATATTGTGGAACAGGGTGTCATTAAATCAGTAAGATATGATTGAATTGGATGAACCAGATATCTGTCCTTACATGTACTCTTTTTCTTTTAATGTTCTTTCATAATACAAGTAGCTTTTATTTTTAGACGAGCTGCTCAGTGGTGAGATGGAAGGTTAGCTGTGTGAAGTCAGGTGCTATTTTTGGCTCTGTGTTAGGCTTCCCAGTTATGCCACTTAAGGAAAGAATCTGTTATGCTGACTTGTGAGCTGCTGTGATTAATGCACCTATGGGCAAAGGTATTCTTGTCTTGTCACTGGAAATACTCGTTTGTTTTTCCCTTCAGACAAACTGGGTTATGTTCATACCATGAGCTGCACTTGCTAATTTTCTGTTTCCAATTTCTGCTTACTGCATGTTTAGTAAGGCTCTTGTTTCTTTGTGTAACTCATGAAATTGAGAAGCATAGCATTAAATTTCACTGTTCAATACACTGAAATTATAGGCTCTTGCTGAAGTACTGGATAATGCTGAGGGAAGGGTTGTTCAGGGGTGTTTTGTGTTATGAAAACAGATGAGTTGTAGAGAGTGATTCAAAATTATTCAAGATTTCCAGAACTTTAGTCCTTTTCAACTGCTATTTTCTGATATCTACATAGCTGCACATAATCAGTGCAATAATTGAAATACCATTTTGTAGACAGATCACTTTTGCCCTTTGGAAAAACTGATGAAAAGACCTTGCCAGGAGGTCCTACTGTACGGGAAGGCTTTAAGAAATAGATACATGGAGAAACTCACTTTAACTTGTGCATATTCCTACAGCTAATTTTTCTGCCTGTCATTTCCATTGCAGTGAGGATGATCTGCTTGAATCACACCCAAATACAATCTTCCATTTCCATGTGTGTTCACTTTCCAAATTCAGCTTTTGAGATGTTAAAAAATGTGTGCAAAAACCTTTCTGAAATTGAGATGAAAAACTAAAATGTGAGATGTGCTCTGTTCTGTCATCTGTTCCCAACAGCTGTAGGGCTGTGTGAGTTGTGGTGACCTGACTAGTCTGTTTATTCAGTATTTCTGCATCGTCATACTGTAATAGGCGTTTCCTGGGCTTTCTGCCAGATTTTTTCTGTTTACAAGGCAGCAGGCAAAGATTTAACATTTCTGTTTCCTTTCTTACTCTTTAGATTCCCTGTGGGATGGAAGGATTTGTCTTCTCCTTTTTTCACTGCTGTTCCTCATCATGGAGTATCAGTGGAAAGAGGTTCATTTTCTAGTGGTAACTGTAATTATGTGACACAGCCACTGATTAAATAGTCATTTAAGAAGCTGGCCTAGAAGAATTGCTCTCACTGTGGTCTTTGTTTCCATTTTTTCCCCCTCTTTTTTCTGTTTTCCTAAATAGGTTAACAAGCTCTCTTTATCCAAGGCAGGCAAATTCAACATTTACAAATTATTAGAAACAGAAAACTTAATTTTTCTCTCGCTGCTTACTGAATTTCATAAACTGGAAGGACAAGACGAAAGGGTGAGAGATGCCAAACCTCAAATGGTAAATTGGGCAATGTCTTGTGGAAGCTCTGACCTAGAAATAAGATTTATTTCATAGTTTATTGCAGTGTCCAGCAGAGCTGAGGAGGCCCTCAGAACCTTTCACAAGCTGTGGTTGTGCATATCTTCATGAATGTGAATAATTTCATTGACTGCGGTGGGAGCGCTCTGAAGCCTAAAGTTAACCAATTGCATGGGTGTAAAAGGGACTTAGACTGAAAAACAACTGAACTACTTGAATGAAATATAGAGAAAAAGGCCCACCTGAGGTAATTTTGCTGGTCCAAATGCACAGTCATGTAACACAAGATGAGGTAATGAATTCTTAGGTTTTTCAGTATAGCTGTTACATTTGCGTTCTTTCTGCGTGATCTGTATTTCAAGTTTCCGTTGCGGACAAAATAATTGTGCGTTTGAGCCTCAGGAATTAAGAGGTATTTGACCTAATTCCAATTATTTTCGGAGAACAAAGGGGGTTTTTTTCCCTTCCTTTGCTAATGACCTCATGGAAGTTGACTGTTGGGGAAGTTATTGTGATGCCTTGCATAGTGCTCATAGCTACAGCCAGGAGGAAAGATGTGGGTGTCGAGAGCCCTACCAAGCACACGGCTTTATGTCCTCAGACTTTAGGACTCCCCAGCCTATCCTAAATCTGTTTTGGGCAGATTTTCCTAATCTCAGTAGCATTTGAGCTCTGTCAAGCCCTATGTCAGAGGTTAGCAGCTTGCTTGCCCTTCTTTTGGTGTTGTGTGATTTTCTACACGTTGGGAATTCCCAGAGGGATGCTGTAGTAGAGCTGTCACAGAGGACACAAGCTGGTGAGGAACAGAAGCTTTTGCAAGAATCAAGTGCTTCTTCATGACACCAGCAGGAATCTTTCCAGTTTGACCTGATTTTCCAGGTTTACTACGGAATCAGATGTAGCAGTGGGGTTTGTTGCTGCGCTTGTGTACAATGTGGGCTTCTGGCCCTTGAACAGTTTCTTTTTTTTGCCTGCTTTCCAGTTGCTTAGCATAGTTGCCTTTGGCACTTTGTAATTTCTGTGAAGTGAAGAGGTTATTAATTTAAAAAAGAATATTGGCAATTACAGTATTTTTTAAAAGGACATGCCAGGGGCTCATTGGTTTGACTTTTCTCAGTATTTCTCCTTCCTGGGTATATTCTAGCTGTCCATCTGGCTATTGCCTCATGGAAGACATGTCAGAAAACATGACTCAGGATATCCAGGCAATAAAATAGCTGCTATAATCTGATACTGAACGTTTTGTGTGCTTTTGGTTCAGTCATGGAGGGCATTGATGGCTTAGTAAGCAGTTGAGAACATTAGTTAAACACCCCCTCTTTCCCTTGGTCAGGTTATTCTGCGAAAGAGCAGAAACCAAAAGGAAGTTCCAAGATAAGAAATCCTATGTTAAAATCATGGTACTCGGTAGGGAAGGGTGGGAATGCCCTTTTCACCTTCCTTTTTGAGTTCCTGAGTCTGCCCAGAGGAAACTTCCTTTAGAAAGTTAAGCCTTGTCCTGTTGGTGATGGATCTGAAGTGATGGGAGAAAGACAACTGACCTCTTTCTGCAAAGAGTGCCTTCCTTGCATTTTCCACCATAGGACACACACAAACCTCAGAAATGTAAGGCTGGCAGCTCCAGGAAACATTGCAAGAATTTCAATGAGGCTGAATGGCAGTGAAGAGGAAGTGGCAGTGCTAAACGTATTTCAAAAGGGGAAACAAAAATTATGGTTGCAAATATGACCTGACTGGCAAAAGAGACAAATATTTAACTTTTGCTTACTCAGAAAAAAACTTGATGCAAGGGGCAAAGGGCAGAACTGCCTGGGCAGCATGGCTGTAATCTGTCCTAGTCAGAGGAACAGCATTTCCCAGAAGGAATGTGGAGACCCCTCACACTTAAGGGTGTAGCTGGGAGGCTGTATCTAGATTTGTCATGCTGACGTTTAAAAAATTATTCACATTTTTTCCAGTAATTCATGGGAAAAAAACATCACCATAGTCCTTGAAAAATTTCAGCCTCAAATGCCTGTCTTAGCTGCTGAGCTGAAAATGCATTCACAAATCCAGCTGTTATTCTTCATGCCAGTTTTCCTTTTTCCTCATATATTATGTGCTTCCTTTTAAAAATATTTACATGATATCTTGTTTTATCAAGTCATTAGATACAAATATTTCTTCCATTGTTAAAACAAATACAAATAATCTTGTATCTTTTGCAGTTTCGATGGTTTAGATCCATTTTCAGCTGCTGTTGAGAATTTGTCATCCAGAGAAGCTTTCCCCAGACAGAGGGTGTGGCTCTTCAGACTTAAACTGTGCAGTCCTGTAGCTGATTACTTAAATGGAATCATACATACTAAATTAAGCCAAACTATTTGTCTTTATAACCCTTCCTTCTACATTTAGAATGAAGCACATTTGTAGAGCTGGAATAAATACAGTTTATCCAGCAAGCTGCTGGCTGGGGGCTGTTGATATATGATCACACAACTCTGTTTAGTGCTAAAGAATTCAGGGAATTTGAATTTCCAGGAATTTTTCAAGTGTTTATAAAACCTTCTTTGTTTCCATTTTTTCTCTCTCTCTCGCTCTCTTTTTTTTTTTTTTTTTTTTAGTATTTTTTTTCTGGAGACTGGAAGAGAAAAATATTTTCTGGATCAAGATTCATTTATTTATTTCAAATTTTTTCCATTGTATCTTCATCAAAAAGGACAAACAATAAATACATTATAAATTCTGTTTATAAAAGATTGACAATTATTCATCATTTTTTTCTGGAGGGGAATGTATCTTCTGTTTTTTAGATGAGGTGGGAGTAGGGATTGATGTAATTCACATTTCAAGACGTGTAGTGGTAAGCGGAAAGGGATTTCCATATGGATGACAATTTGTATATTCTAATCCAGTGTCTTGATCTGACTGAAGAAGTATTTCTTTGAAAAGAGCAAACTTCTTTGGCTTTAAATATTTGTCAGAGACATAAGCCTATTTTGGAAGGTAAATATGATGGCTGTATTTGACATTAAATACTGCACTAGTAGACAAGAGTGGATCAGGATTTTGATTTTTCAAATAGATATGTTTTTTCCCTTACTTTCAGCACCCCACATTTGGAGGATTTTTCTGCATTTAAACCACATTTTTTGTCCTTTTAGCTGTGTGATTTTGCAGCACTTTGACCAATAATTGTCTTGCAAACTATTGTTAATCATGACACTTCTGTAATATAGTGCGTATTTAGTGACATGTATCTCTCTAAGAAAGGTCTTTTTGTTTTTCAAAATCTTCATCCAGTGTCTCAAGATGTCATTCATTCAGTTGGGATCTTTTTTGAGCCCATCAGAAATAAATTATATAAATTTCAAAACCAATTGAATCCTGATTAAAGTAATAAGAGCCCCTCCTATGTGACCTAAGTCCAGATATTCTTGAGTGGTTTTGTGCGATTCGTGAGCTAGAGCATGATGGATTTGCAGCATTCAAAATCACATGCTAGCAAGTTAATAGTTTCAACTTAATAGCTTTTTGAACACTAAGTGAGCAAAAAGCTTTTATCATTAATTCTTGTGTATACATTAATTCTGTAGGAAATTAGACTTTCTTTTAACATCAGTTTGCACCTTGCAAGCTGCTCCTTTGACTTTATTATGATAAAAGCCTAGAAAAATAACTATTAGATTCTACGTTTAGAAAAGTGCATTTCTATGAATTTAGTTTTTAAAATGCTTTCCTCACCTCATAATGTGGGGTGATTTGGGATTGGTAAATTCTAGCAGGCCTTTATTCCTTGTTGCATACAGTTGTTCAATATTTTTTTCATTCTTGAGTATTTTACATGTAAGCCAGTCTGGATTATTTGTGGCGAGAAGGAGGACTTTGAACATTCCCTGCTGGAATATAGCGAGCATCTGAGTAAAGCTGTCTCATACTTGTGTTTATCTGGCTTCCAGTCGTAAGTGTATTTAATACCTTTTGCAGTAAGCTGAATACGCTCTCCAGGAATCTGTCTGGGTGTGTGAGTGGCAGGTGGGAGTCACACAGGTCAGGCACACACACTGTGCGTGAGCACACAGAGGCTCCGTAAGCCTGAACTCCAAAATAAAGGTGCTGTGTCTCCACCTCCAGCATCTTATCTGATCCCTGGCACTCAGGATTACTCCTGGGGAAGCTCTATATACATGAGCATGTGAGGAAGCATATATGGGAATTAGACATTTCTTAAAATTCTTTATTCACTCCCATTCCTAGTAGTCATTTCCAGCAGATTTTCAGGAGCATTTCTAATGGTGCTGCTGTCATCTTTTGTGCACAGATCTGAGCCCTACTTTGTAGAATTGCTCTGCAGACAACAAAGGGATGCTGCTGCTTGCAGTTATATCCCCGTGTATTTCCCAGACTGACACAAAATCTGTCATTCCTTCCTCCCTTACTCTCAGCTCAGATGTTAGACTGGATGGGTTAAGGGGTGAGGTGAGGCTTTCAATGAGAACAGAAAGATTAATTTCAGGCACTGCTAAACCACAGCATTTAACTCCAACCTGCTGGAAACAGCACTGCAAGGGCATCAGGAGCAGGGATGGGCAGGCAAACTTGCAGAAATGGCTCCCAGGTTGAGGGGCTTTGGGTGTGAGCCCACAGCTCACAGAACATCCCTGCCCGTATCCAGCCAGTGCTGCTGGGATGAGCGTTCTGGGAGCTTTCTCAGCTTTTCCCATTGGGTTAGTTGCTGGATTCCTGAAGTCTGTGGAAATGATGATGAATCCTCTTGGTTATTAAGCAGAGAGGAATATAGCCCAAGTTAGCAAAACTTCCCTTAAATATGTGCAGCCTTTTGAATCCAGTTTTTAGTGCTTCTATGGTTAAACAAAAGCAGCAGTTTCAAGCAGAGCTGAAAACGCCTCTCGAAAATGAGAGGAAATTGTCATTGCAGCAGTGAGGTGACGATAACAGGATTTTGGTGCTGGCTGTCGCCCTTTGGCTGCATGACACAGTGACACACATGCTGGATGCTGTGAGTGGCACTGCAGCGAGGATCCGGCTGCTCTCCCGGGTGAGCTGCCATGACAACTGCGCTGCTGCTGGGGAATGCCCTGCACCCGAGTTCCTGCGGAGAGCTCAGGGTCATTGGTATTCCGAGTGTTTCTGGAACACTGCAGGCACTAGAGACCCCTTCCTGTACTTCTGCCAATGTTTACTATTGTCACAGTGGGGAAAATATGCAAATGGTGTTGACAGGTATCTGGGAAGGAGAAAAGCTGGTTTCTCCAAAAGCAGGTTTTTGTTTTACCTCTTTGATTTCACAGCTTTACCAAATGATTCTAACTTTTACTTCTAGATCTCACATGGGCATGCAATGTTAAAGAGGGAAACAACTATACATTACCATTTTAATCCATTTACATCTAAAGAAAATAGCTTGCTAGCTGCAAACACTTGTTTTCCTCACAAGGGAGTTAGAATGACCTCAGTGGAATTTCTTGTTGTGGCTTCTTGGTTTTAATTGTTTTTAAAGCAATCATCTTCTCAAGGTGATTTTTACTGACTTTTGAGGACTGAGGTTTTTTCAAAGTCTTTGGTTTTATGTTTTTAGAGAATATCTAAAACATCTTTTCTTTCTGATATCCTGATCTTTCTTTACATACATTACTTGCATAACATCATTATTCAAGTAGAATGATTACTTGGATAATTAAGAACAGAAAACAGCAAAGAGCATGGAAGGGACTCTTTTTTTTTCCTTGAATATGAAATACCTTTTAATAAAAGGGGGAGTTATTATTTCTAACAGGACATTAAAACATGGAAATTAAATGCCTCAACATAAAAAAAATAATTTGCAGATGCAATCACTTCAACTCAACAGATCTTCCCACAAGCAATTAATGTATTCTTAATACAAGAAGCTTTGATATTTGAATAGTGTTTTCAGATGTTCCTGTCAAAGCAATGTGTGTGTAGTTACAGGCAAAAGTCATCAGCATGCTTATGTAACTATCAGCAAAAATCCAGGTGTTAAATGTAAGAGGAGTTTTTGGAGGTAAGGAGCAGTCATATTTTACGTTCTTGGCCCTGATGTTTGTTGCACTGCTAGAGAGCTGAGGTACTGAGGAGCTGCAGTGTTTGTGTCATTACAAAAGAACTTTATGGTATCACTGTGAGGAGGTAAAGATGAACTTATTGATTGTTGCTGACTGACTCAAGATTTAGTTTTGAAAGTACTGCATTTTTTGAATTTTCTGTCCAGGTAACATGCTTGCAGGACTTCTTTGGAGATGACGATGTCTTCATTGCGTGTGGGCCAGAGAAGTACCGCTATGCTCAGGATGACTTCGTGCTGGATCACAGTGGTAAGACTGCACATCCTGAACCTACTGAAAGAGGAAATTCTCCCTCCTGTTCCCCTGTTTAACCCTCAAGAACTGGGTGATTTAGGAAAGTATACGTGGGAATACATTTTCCTATGGATAAAAGAGTTTTTTCAAACCATCGTCTGGATTCTGTAAGCCTGTTAAAATGCACCAACAATCCTGATCCAATTTCATGCAAAACAGGCACTGTCTCTAAATTTACATGGAAAGCAGAATTGACTTATAAAAGGTTCAGCCATGGATCTAATGAATCTAAAATCTGTCAAAGATGTTCCCTTTTGGAATCTGTGACTATAAGATAATTTCCATATTGCTTTCTTCTTGAGATTTTTGAAAAATCTCATGTGTAGCCATGCTAATTTCCAGACTTGAATTGTCCTGCCAGACAATTCACACACTCTGGTCTTGTCTGCTGTAGACCAAGTTTTGGCCTTGTATATATTTTGAGGTTTTAGGAGATTTTGGGTAAGGAAGGAGATGAGACAAACTGGGACTTTGTGCCCCTGCTGTCTGAATTGGGCAGATCATGAACTGGTTTATGAAAGTTGTTTTTCTGTAAAGAAAAGCTTTCTAATGTAAGTTCAAGGAAAAAGCAATTCTCTACCAGAGAGTTTTGGAATTGTCTTGGAATATCAAATCAATATACATTGGGTTCTTTCCTCCATGTTCATGGAATTGTAGAATGGGTTGGGTTGGAAAGGACCTTTAAAGTAACTATCCAGTCCAATCCCTGGCAATGAGCAGGGGCATCTTAAAAAAAAGAGTTCAGGTTGCTCAGAGCTCTGTTGAACCTGACCTTGAATGTTTCCTGGGATGAGACATCTACCACCTCTCTGGGCACCCTATTCTAGTGTTTCACCACTTGCACAATAAAAAATAGCTTATTTAGTCTGAATCTACACTTTTTTTTAGTTTAAAACCATTTCTCTTGTTCTATCACTACAGGTCCTACTAAACAGGTTTTCTCTGTCTTTATTGTTTGAGCTGTAGAAACACCCTGTTTTTCTTTTATGAAAAATATTAATCTCTGGTAAAGAAAACTTGCCCTGGCAAGAATAATCCGATTAGTGCAGAGGAGCTTCAGGTTGTAAAGGAAGGATTTTTTTTTTAATTTTTTTTTAATAAACACAAAAATACCTGCTGTTCCTGCAATTTTTACAAATGGTGCAATTTCATTACAAAATGTTCCTTGCAGCAAGAAGTATGGATGTATATCCACCCATTTCCCTATATATTTGAATGGATGGAGGATTCAGCTGGCTCCCATTCTGCTGTTCTTGCCAGGGTGCTGCTTTTCCAAAACTGCTTGATTCTGTTGATTCAGCTGGTGTGGGGCTGGCAAAAAGGGTGGTTTTTAACCTAGTTAACATAGCTAAGAAATTACTTTATTTTTATGCAGGAATAGAAGAGCATGGTTGTATTGACTCACAATGCAAATCCCAGTCTGGGCATAATCCTAATTTCCCTAGAAGGTTTTAAGGCTGTAAATTTGCTTTTCCCATTACACAAGGCACATACTAGTTGAGCTCATTTGTTTGCCTTTATCTCTTTCTTCCATTTATCTCTTCACCTGTGGTGGTCCCTGCTTCCTCTAATAACTCTGGGGGTCTTAATGGAGAAAAGCAGGTTATGTACATGACTGGCAGGGCATGAAGCTCAATTTACTTTTTTTGTGATGACATGGCATCATAATGATGACATTGGCATTGAAGTGATGAATAACAGGGACAAAATAAGAAGAGAAATTTACTATTCCATTTGGAGCGATTTGCTAACAATATAGGAATTATAATAGGAATTATAACGTTTCCAAAATGTCAATGCATGTATGCTTATTGATTCCTTTCCTATTGAGGCTGTTATTTCATGATATATAGCTGATGCTAAATGAGAGTAATCTATTGTTTCAGCCTTCTGGAAACAATAGACATTTTTCACCTGTTCAAAAATTGGTCACAACATCAATTTCTTGAAAGAGAAGGGAAATAGTGCTGGCTGTGCAGTTGCCCTCTATGGAACTGCCATTACAGCATGCAGAATTTACAGAATTATCCGAAGAACCTTGGCGTCAGCATATGTAGAAACTCAAATTATAGTAATAATCCAGCCTCAAGACATGAAGCATTGTCTGCAGAATGTTACATGCAGCATTTGAGTAGCTCAAACAGGTTTTTGTGGTGAGAAGGTTAGAGTTGTGAGATGCTCTTACAAATGTGTTTCACTCAGCTGGGCAAAGATGTTTAGAAACTGCTGGTCATTTTCAGGATAATAAACGGCCCCAGTGGGGTGTGGAGGGAGGCTGTACATTGGGCTGTGCTCAAAGCCCTTGACAGAGAGTTTGCTTGTTTTGTAGAATGTCGTGTTATGAAGTCCTCTTACTCCCGCTCCTCTGGCATGAGGCACGCTGCGTCCAAAAGTCCAGGACCTTCACGTCGGAGCAAATCCCCTGCCTCAGGTACTACTTCTAGGAAAGAGCTGAACACGTCAAACACATGATTTTTCAAATTTTTTTTTTTTAATGGGGTGAAAAAATCTGTTGGCTCTGTTTCTAATGCAAGTGTTTCCAGACAGGAAAAAACTTCTTTCACTTTGTCTCAGAGATATAATGCTAATCTAAAATTTGCATTTTTTTTAATCCTGGAAAGAAATATGGTTTCTATTTTTTAATTACAAGCAAAAATAGTTTCAGTTTCTGAACATTGGAATAATTTTTGCTAATTGTACACTTGGGATATGTTTCAGTGTGGCACTTGATTTTCCTGAAGAGTGTTAACCTCAGGGAGATTATGTGGTTAAATTCATGTTCATTGTATTAGAGTATACCCTTAATTTTTGAATTTGAAAGGTCTCTCTTATATAAGCCAAATATTATCAGAAATAGAGGATTTTGCTCTTTTAGGAGATGAACCACAATGTGATTGTGCATTAACAGAGCATTTTTCTTCTTGTGCTTCTTTTAACTTCAAAGAAAGGTATTCACACTGTGATTTTGCCACCAGATTGGCTGAATACCATATGTTCCAACCATTGAGTCTTTTATGTAAATAAAGGGAGAAACTTGTTTTTTTAAAGTTTTATAACCTCTGCATTTAATTTCTAAATACATTTTTCCACTGAGACATGGAGAAGTAGCCCTGATATTAAACCATTGAATATGTAAACATATGATGCTCTTTTGTGAATGTAACTGTAAATGTAAGATTCTGTGTGTGTATTCAAAACTGTGACATGTTCCGTATTCTCATTTCCACATTTGTTTTGCTTAATTGGTGCTGGTAAAAGTAATTTTATCTTTGGGTTCTTTCAAAGTAAAATATTTATAATCTGTTTTTAAAGGTTGAATATTTAACTTAAAAGCTTCAAAGAAGGATTGCAGAAAAATATATCATGAAGGGCAAGTTTTGCAACTGATCTACATATCTATCAGCAGTGAATTTTATGCAAAATATATAGATATCAGTGTTGTCATTTCCATACTCATTTCTACTTAGACCCCCTTTGGTTTGGCTGATTTGAAAAATGTATGCAAGGTGTCTGGTATTATCCTTCTATTTACTTGCCTTTTTTTTGTTCATGTAGTCTTTACTTACCTTTTATTTACCCTTCTTCCTTCCATGCATGTTCAGAGCTGTTTAATAACTTCTTTCCTTAATGTCTTTTTCCTTTGTGTCAAATATATGAGTACAGTAAAGAGGGGTGGCCACTCCAGTGCTCATTCTTCAGCAAAATCCCCAGGTGAGCCATTACTATTATGGCTTTATAACACTAGTGTGTCTCCTCCCTCTCCATTTACCTGTATTTTTGTTGCTGTATTTGTGAATATTTTCAAGCTTGAAACACACATTTTGCATTTGATGAAGCAGAGACATAATGGGTGTTGGGTTGTTTGGTTTTTTTTTTGTTGAAGTAGATTATTTGAGTGAAATAACGCTTTTTAATTGTTGGGCATCAGCTAATGCTACCAAAGCTAGATTTTTAAAGGTGTAATTTGACTACAAGTAGAGAAGCATTCTGAGGAGCAATACATTTGTATGTTTATTTAAAGCATGTTACAACAGAAAAATTTAGCCAGTAAAAAATTACTGAAAAAAGCAGTGCAAAACCATGTCATAGGTTTTAATGTTATCTGCAATTTCCTATTTTTCTTTGTTTTCTTGTATTATTTCAGCCTGAGTTATAAAAAAACTAAGGAATCTCTTTGAACCTTCAGTTCAAAGACAAGTATCTGTGAAACAAGTAACATACAAATTGATTAGCAAATAAATGGAGTCTTTGGATCATACTAGAAATTAACAATTTAGAAGCTATTCACAGATTTTTCAGTTTTAAACATTCCAATGTGCCAAACATGTAGCCTAACATGTTTTTTCTCCTGTATATTTAGACTGGTATGCATGTGAAAAGAAACCACAAAAGAATTTATGTTTAGAAAATAGATTAAAAATGTGAGTTTGGCATACACAGGGAATAACCAGCAAATCAATAGCAGCAGACAGGTTTGTGCCAATACAGACTGCTGGTTTTTTGAGTGAAAAAAAGCAAAAAAAGTGCTGCTCTCTGAAATAGCAGTGTCATGGTTTAACCTCAGCCAGCAACTTAGCACTACACAGGCACTTCCTGACTTCTCTGCTGCAACGGGGTGAAGGAAGGGAATTGGAAGGGTAAAAGTGAGAAAATTCATGGGTTGACATAGGAGTGGTTTAATAATTGAAGCAATGGCCATAATAGAAACAACAATACTGCAATGAAAATAACAAAGAGAGAAATAAAGCCCAAGAAAGACAAGTGATGGAATGACCAGCTGACTGATGCCATCTTTTTTTCCTCCTGTGGTAATAGTTTGTCATTTGGAAGTAAACTTCAGTAAACTGAAGTATCTCATTTTTGGTCATGCAAGAAGCAGAAATCAGTAAGACAGCATTCACTAGCCCCTGCCATTGTCATACTGGCAAACTCTTTAAAAAATAAGGATGCAGTGGTATGCCAGCTTTCAAGAAGATTATCCAAAACAAAGTGATGAAATCTACAGGAGCATTGTATACTCTTAAATACTTTCAGCTTCTTAAAAGACAAACACTTAAAAAATCACCTATTTTTCTTACAGACAAACATTGTTAAAATCAAGATGAAAATATCCTGAATATACTGAACGTGTTTAGAAGAAAATACTAAGCTCTCAGTTGTGTAACAGAACTGGGAATGTAAATCCAAGTTATCAGACTTCAAGACAGACTTATTCTGTAACTAAACACTTATTAGTTATATTTTAACATCATACACCACAGAAAGAGATTTTTGTGAAAAACAGGGATTTGTGGAAGCTGAAGTGCAGTCAGCCTGGCCTAGGGGCAGATGGATTGCCCAGGTTGCAAAATCAGCCCTTGGAAGGCATCTTCAACATTCGGAGAATGTTACAGTGTGCTGGGTCAATGGACACTTGTAAAATAAATCAAATAGCTCTCTTTAAGAAGTGGTGCATAACCCATGGCAGACCTGAATATGTAATGGAATTGTGCAGGTGTATCTGTTATTTAATTTGAAGCTCAGTTTCTGTTTACCAGGGTTGTTTTTCTTTCTGAAAAAGTAATTCATCACCATAAATCAGCTGTGAAGCATTTTTAGCTCTTAAATTTCTGCCTAGTATTTTTCTTGCCCACAAAAAATGAGGGTCAGCTAGAAAGGAAATGATGTCTCATCATATAACATTGCATCATATTTGTGTATGATGGGCAGCATGCTTTTCTCTCTGCATAAGGAAATTCATCAGTTTGTTCTTTTCAGAAAAATACAAGGACTGACCTAAGTTATATTCAATACACCAGAGAGATAACAGATGCTGTATGAGGCATGTTTGAAAAACAGGACTTAAAATTAATGAACTCTTTTAAGTCAAGAGGGAGAATATTGTACGTTTCACAGACACTTGTGCTTACTGGAAGCTCAAAAATAACCTACTGGCTTTTCTCTTGTTGAGGTTTTTCCCCTAAATCACTGTTTTCCGAACTGCTGCTAAAGTTCTCTGTCATCCAAACTGTTAATGCTTCTTGTTTGTTTTTCTTAGGGAAAAACAAACTCATGTTCTGTGAAACATTCTACTTAGAAAGTAAGGCATGGATCCAAAATGAAGAGGAGGAGGGTCGAATGTCCTTAGAAACATTTTCTTTCTATAAATTTTATTGCATGATTATCACAATTTATTATGCAATTTTAAAAGGCTGTGCTTTCTTTGTTTGTTTCTTTGTTTCTTTCTTTCTGTGCCCAAAACTCTTGCCCTGGCACAGGACAGAATGGGCGTTTTAATCTCTGGAATTACAGTCCAATATCTGTGTGTCTTCTTGATCCGATATCCAGCCACATGAATTTTTGAACATGTGTGTCATGCAAATGTATGATTTATTCCCAAATGCTGTGAAGTCTGTTCTGGTCTCTGTTTGCAGACTTCACTGATAACTTTTGATTTTTATTCCTCTTTTCTTCCATTTGTTCTCTTTTATTGCTTTGGCCAGTTAATGGAACCCCAAGCAGTCAGTTATCCACCCCAAAATCTACAAAGTCATCCAGTTCTTCACCAACAAGCCCAGGAAGCTTTCGTGGACTCAAGGTAAGTCCAGGAACCTTCAAATCCCCTAAATTCTGTTATTCATTGACTGCATGACAGTGGTGCTGAAGGAGAAAAAAAGAAAATAAAAAAAGCTAAAATTTTGGAAGGTAGCCTTGCTAGTATGATTTTTGCCCATATAAAGTGGAGAATAGATCTGAAATAAGATTTTTGTGCTTTGTCTGGGTTGAACACTCAGCTTAGGAAAGGCAGAGTGTGACGGCGGCTTGAATATGCCACTTTGTCCTCCAAATTTCCCATTGTTTTGTGGACTGCAGACATCCTCCAAGCAATTTGTATTCCTTCAGCATATATAAATGTAGCATTGTCTTTTCTATACCTTATAGTCTTACAGCATTGCCTAAGTTTCATCTAAAGCAGACTCACTCCTCCCTGGCCCACAATTTCACCCCTCAATCCAGGCTCCTGCCTCAAAGCATTTGAGGGCTTCCTTTGGGAGCAGCCTGATGTGTGGCAGATTTTTCTGTGCTGCACCAAGAGATTTCTCTTCCTCTCCCACTTCAAAACTGGCTGCATTTGCAGTTCTTGGAGGCTGCTCTGTGCCTTTTGCCCAGTGAAATAAAAGGAGCAGTCTGGAGCACAGTGGAGCATCTCATTGCTGCATTTGTGCAGCTGTCCTTTCAAGGAGAATTTTCTTATGGAATCATCAGTTGCAGTCTGGATGGTTTGCACTGATTATCCTGATCAAGTAATAGCTCCTATTGGTGAACAGAGCATTTGTGAAGAGGATGCATAATTCTCTGGAAAACTGTTTTCTCCGTTAAGAGACTGGCTAAAGGACGTGATTTGAATAGTGCTCAGATTTGAGTTTTGACATGCTAATTGTTATCAAGCCTTGTTTAGCAAGGAGTATGGCACTGGTTTCTGCCAGATTGCTGTGATAATTCTGACAAAGGATTTTGATTTGTTTAATTTACTTGTTTAATCATTTGATTTTGTTATTAATTTTTAATTATATCTGTAGCTGTTTGGTTAAATGATTTTCAAGAGCAGTAATAGTTCTGACACAGAAAATTAGAACTTTGTGTCTTAGAATCTGTCTGGTCAGCTCTGCCATGGAGCTTACAGTAGAGGACACCAGGACCACTGGGCTTGAGCCTCTCAGCTGCTCTGCACTATATCTAACAAATGCTCTTTTGTCTTTCTTTAATGAAATTACAAGTTTAGAAACAAGATAATTTGCCTTGGTTTTTTCCACTGCTGCCCTGTTTGCTTTTAGATAATTAAAGCTCCATTAATGCAGAGATTATTCTGATAGCAATAAGCAATTCTCACCAAAGTGGACATGTCCTCTTTCCTATTCACTTTCACTCCAGTAGGCCACTATAATTTTTCAATTTGGAATTTAATTGGTGCTGGATACTAATGGGGTTTTGTGTCAAGTAATTCACCCCCATATAACCAAAGAAAGCAGCAAAACCAAATTAAGCATCTCAGACTTGATGTGTTACTGAGGTAGTGAGTACCTCTTGTTTTATTCCATTAGGATGCATCTGTTTAGTAGGAGTGTCCCAGCTGTGCTCCTGAGACTAAAGATAGGGAAAGTTATCTGGTGAATCCAGGGGGAAATTCCAAAAGGATCAAGTGTGCTGTTCAGTCACCCTTGTTTCTTGGGTTTGTTCTAGTAGTAATGACTCTTTTGGGGAAGTATAAAACTGTAACAGGGAGGCATGGTTTTATATAAAGATTCTTTTAAGAAACCATTATTTTACACTTTTTTTTGTAGAATCAGATTTTTTTTGGCTAATCTAATGAGAAAAATGGGGAAAGTGGGGCACAATTTTATGATTTGGAGATTATTGCTTTTCCCTATTGTTTAATAGTACCTTGTTGTGACTGCATTGCTGCACAGACAAGCAGTCTAGCTTCTTGCACTTGTATAAAGAAGGTGTCATGACTACAGCTGAATGAAAATTTAGATATAAATACCATGTCAGTGACAGAATAAGGTGTATTTAAAAGTTTTCTGGCTTTGGAAGCTCAATATTTTGTGTGATTTATTATGTACAAATCATTTATGTTTTTATAGAGAATGAAACAGCAGGACTTAGTAATGGTTTTGTATAAGCTTGAGGCAACAGAAAAAAGGGAAAAAATGAGAGTTGATTTTTCTATTTCCTGTAAAGAGCAGAGCATCAGAGCAGCCGCACTTGAATTGCACTTTAAAAACTGTTTTATTTGAAAAGCCAGAAGAAAATAAAATATTTAACTATAGATTAGAACCTGTCTAAGCTTTTTGTAGATTGACAATCAATATAGAGCTTTAGTGATAGTGCTAGTAATCAAGGCAGCCAACTTGCAAAAATACTGATTGCAGCAGCAATTTTTTCTGTCTCACACTGGTCTTATATCATATTCTCTGAATGCCACTATTCCTTTAAAGAGAAATCTTTTCAGTCCCCAAGGATTCCTTCTGCTTCACATCACTTTGTTAGGAATGGTATGTTCAGGCACAGAAAATTCCTCACAGGAAACGCTCCTTGTGAGCAGTTTGTCTTTAAAGGAAAGGGCCTCCTTTCTGTCCTTTTTGGCTCTCCCAACCACAGGGCCCTTGTGCTATTAACTGCTCAGTACATACATGAACCAGTTTGCTTTGTCCAGCATCCCAGCCTTGCAGAAGTGTTTTAAAAAGTGGATTCTGAGGTTATATTTATGCTATGTATGTTATATGTATGCTATGCTAAATTTATGCTATGTATTTATAATAGGAGACACTACAGAATTTTCCCACAAACCCAAATAAAAACCTTTATTTCAGTAAGTGACAAGTATGGATAACACACACCCAATACCCTATATATTCTCATCTAGGCTGTTTATTTTTAATGTCCTAATATTAGTCTGTTAGTAAGCATTTCACTTAGCAAAGGCTTTGTTTCAAGGTGGAGATTTAAATATAAAAGCTAACAAGAATGGACATGAAGTAAATGTCTACTCTATACAGTGTTCTTTTTTGATCAAATGTCCTGATTTCTTAGTTTTCTTCTAAATTTCCATGGAGACACAATCCAATGCATGGGTTAATAATAATAATAATGGTGTAATGGTGCATTTGGAGGCGTGGGAAGGCTGACCAAGAGGAATTCTTTTGCTCTTCTGAAGGCAATGGAAAGGTTTAACATTTTTCTTCGTTCTAAGTGTGCATTTCTGTGCAATGCTGTTAGGGGTGATTTGACTCTTAGCTCTTCCAGTACATCTGTTACTCTGCACACTTTGTACCATGAAAATCATCCAGAGACTAGATTAAATTTGGAAGCTGGTGTGACTTTGGAAAGTGGTGTCATAGCTTCTTTATGATTACTTGGATTTCTTTATTGTCCCCTCTTGAAATAATGGACCACAAAGTCTTGTCATCTTTTTGAAAATAAAATAAAATCACATAAATAAAGAAGCTTTACACTTGAAGTCTTTCTTAAACTCACAATTTTGTTAAATAGCTTTGTGTTTGAATTTGTGTTGGTCTTTTTCAACTGATTGGCCAAAAGACTGAAGTGAAAGGGCATTAGAACCTGATCCAACAAATAACTTAAATACTTGCTTAACTTTCAGCTATTGAGTAGTCCCTTTTACTTCAATGAGGATGTTAATGTACTTAAAGTTAAACATGTGCTTAAGTGATTTGAAGGATTACTGCCTATCTTCATCAAGGTTTTTAATCTCTTCAGTTTTGTCCACATGTGCTTTACGTGCAGTTATATGTAAAGAATATTTACATGAGATTATCCAGCCTAGTGACACAGGTGCCATTGCAGTTCATAGAGGGATTCTTTAACTAATGCATTTGGTGAATTTACTATTCACGTTTAACTATCTCTTTAAAAAATACTGTTTCTGTCTTACACATTATGTTACTGTTAAGCATTATAATAATAATAAACACTAACAGCATCTCTATGAAATACTGATTATATAAATAACATTTTATTTATGTACAGAATATCTGTTAGTGCCTTCTTGTTACAGTCTTTCAAGATGAATTACAATGACAGTATCAAAGTGTACCCAGATTTCAGAGAATACTTCTGTGAATGATTAATTCACAGTTTCACTAAAATGCTCTGCAGTTAGATATCACTATCCCATGTAGCTGCCAAGGAGTTAGGTATTTCTTTCAATATGAAAAAAATCTCCAAATATTTCCACAAACATTTGTGTCATGGGCAGTCTAATCCTGAGTGCAAAGGTTTGCTAACGCAGGTACCCTTCCACTGCAAAAGAATATGTGTTTATACCTAGGGATCCTGCCTCACACTCTAAGGACATAAAAATAAAATCCCACTGGCTGTGTAGTTGTGGCAGAGCTAGGGTTAAACCTGCCATTTCAGATTCTGATCCAACACCTCAGCCACAATAGCAGCATTAATTTTTTTTAAATTTTATATTCATTTTAGCTTTCTTTCCTGTCAGTGTTTTCTTCCTTCTTGTGGTAAGAAGGAATGTCCCCAGTCATGCTCTGCCCTGATTACAAGACCGAAGGAAATTGGACATGTGGGCTAGGTGTTCCCATGTATTGTCACTCACTGAAAACCCAGAATAGATTACTAATATTTTAGGATGGTGGCTAATACTTTGCCATGGTCTGTTCTGTTATCTCTGCTCTATGCCTGAAGAAAATGTGGCTGACTGGTTAAGAGACTGACTCACGATTTTGTACAAATGCCATTTAACCCAAATGTCCTTGTTCCTAATCCTTATTAAACAGATAGATAACTCAGCAAGACAGCAGCATTAGCATGGCCTGGGTTTAAGTTATTAGCAAGGAGCAGAGTAGTAGCTGCCTGCTCACTGTTTGATGCTGCTTCTGTGCCAAATACTGGTAAACTTCATTGTTTCAGGGCCTCTGCAAAATGAAGTTGTACAGCCTCTAGTTACTGTACCTTTAGCTGATTTGGCAGCTCAGCTGCCACTAGAAACTTAAGCATTCATTAGCATTTAATGAGCCTTTAGACAATATCCCTATCTGTCAGTTTGGTTCTTTCCCTGACAATAGTGTTAATGATTTAAAATATTCAGCAGAGTAACCAGACAATGTCAGCTAAAATGGAAAATGCTGCATTTGCATTCCTGGTGTCGTGCAAAGCCATTTCAACAGACACTGAGCTTAAGGCAGAGAAGCATTTTAATCCTTTCTGTGGTGAGTGGTGAAAACTACCATAATAGCCCATGAAGAAAACAAGATCTGGAACCTCACAGAACAGCAAGAAATGTTACGTAGCGGGGGGGGGGGGAATGGTCCAAAATGNGGGGGGGGGGATGATCCAAAATGTATTTTAATTTCATGGAGCATCCCTATAACAGTAACAGGAGAGCTTATAAAAGTGGTGCACAGAACCACTCACATTCAGTATTTGCTGTTTATGGCTTTCATTCCTATACCTCCACCTCTTTCCAAAATAAAAACTTACTGTTGTATATGTCCCTGGGCTGTATGACAGGATGACTTGAAGTAGAATCATGAAGATTCAGACTGAGCACCAATAAGTAAGTTGTTAGTGAAGGAAAATCAGTATTCTTCAGCTGTCATGCTTCAAAATCATTTAGATATTTGTTTTTTACAGCATCACAGTTACTAAAACTGCATCTGTCTGGATGCATATTAGACATCTAACTTGAAATGCTTGTAGATGTCATAAATCTTCACATCTATAATAATGTGAAATATAGCCCAATAGATTGCTAAATAAATCTGATTATCATAGATGTATCTGGCCACCTGGGCCAAAACAGTAGGTGCAGCTGAAAGGAATTTTCTTTGCCGTTTACTGAAATCTGTTGAACTGCTTGTCTAAATAGGAATATTGGGGCTGAATCTTAAATTGGTGCAAGTGACAATGATGTATTAGGATGATGATGAACTGTGAGAAAGCAAGAATAAAAATAAGATGGGAGTAGAAATGTAAACTGACTTTCTATAATATTATTTTTAACTTTGCTACTTTTTTTATATGGCTGTTTTTTGTGATTACCATCAGAAACAAGAAGTTATTTTGTCCTTCCACAGATCTCCCCACATGGTGGATCTTCTTCCAATGTGAACGGTGTACCTGAATCACTCCGTTGCCAGAGTCCCGAAGGTAGGACACCAGTAGTTGCTGACAATCCTTGCATAAATTTTCCTGGAGGTGACTCTTGGGATAGCACTTTCTGATGCCTTCTGATGACTCCAAACCATTTTCTGTTCTGAGGTGCTTGTTACCTTTTTTATTTACCTTGGAAAAAGTGTTAGCATATTTTATTCATCAAGGCAATAAAGTTGGAAAATTGTTTTTTTTTGTTTGGTTGGTTTTTTGAGTTTGTGTTTTTTTGTCCAGTGGTATCTTATACTGGACATTGCTCTTCAATAGTCACTGTTAGAAATTTGACTGATTTTGAACATTGTCTGCATTATCACCAGAAATGTGTTTTTGGCTGGATTGAAAGAGGAACTCTCCTCAAACACTGCCCTATCAACTGACCTTGGCTAAACTTAACCTTTCATTCCCCATCTCTTTAAAACAATGTCAATCAATTTAAAATATTTTTAAATTTCATGCTGGAATTTTTTTTTTTAATTTCAAAAATACCAAAAAAAGCCTGTATCAAAATTACTTGCACTTTGGATGTTTTAGCAGCACCTCTAAGAACTTGAAGGAATTCAGCAGATAAAACTCCTTGGGTCTTTTATAAGCAATGTAGATAAATATTACTTACATTTTTGCTTTGAGTTTGCAAAAAAAAAGGTCAAAAAAAGTAATTTGATGTCAGAAAATTTTGGATGAAGAACTTCTAACTGCATTCATTACTTTTAGAATATGCACTTTCAAGAACTTAGCAAGATTTATTTGTGTGTTCAAAGGTCAAATAACTCTGGGTTCATCATGTTTTTTTTACATTTGAGATAAAACCAAGGGAATTGCAGTGAAGAAAACAGCTTACTTTTAAGTTTTGTTTTGTATTTGTGACTGTTTTGTATCTGTGGAACCCACTGGGGATATATTGCATCCTGCTGACACTTCCCTTCAGCTTGCATTATTGACTTCTCTTTTTTTTTCATAGGCTTGAATGGAAACAAGTTCTCAGGGTCATCTACCATTCTTGAGAAGTATAAAGTGGGGAAGGTGATTGGTGATGGCAATTTTGCTGTTGTGAAGGAGTGCGTGGAACGGTGAGCAAGGAAACTGTTCAGTCCTGTTGCTTATTGTGCCGGATAAAGCCCTGTGCATTTACATAATTTCATAGACAAATGTAATGAGATGAAAGAGAAGAGCAGTTGCAAAAATATGCACACACTTCAGGAGAAACAGGCATAGCAAAACACAAGAGCTTCCTGTGTTTTCTTCCAGCAAAGGGATATGAGAGCAGCAGAGAGCCACAGCTTTTTATCCCATAGACTAAAGGAGGCATCACCTTCTCACGGTGACTCCTAAGGAAACCCTGCAGCTCCTCAAGAAGTCTCTCACACACTACAGATGGTTGTGGATGACAGGAAATTGTGTGTGACATCCAAACAGAGTTTGGGAGACCCCCCTTCTGCCTCAGCAATTCCGCTGCTGCAGTGTCCCCACTGCCTGCTGCTGGCACGATTTGTCACAGCTTTCCGCATTCTGTGGGTAGAGTGCTCTTAAAGACATGCAGTTGCTGGCTATCAGCCCATGCTGCTGACTCCCTTGGGCTTGCTTCTTGTGTTTTGTAGTGTGGTGAGGAGCCAGACACTTTTCAAATGAGCCCTTCCATGTGCCAGATCCTGAAATATCCTCGTGCCTGATTCCCCGTGGGGTGGGCAGGATACCCTTGCAGACCTGTGCAGTGCTACTGCTCTTCCCCTGCAAGCTTTGTGTCACACTTTGCTGCCAGTGCAAACATAACAGATGATTTGACTGTCACTTTCTCAGTGTATTTTTTTAGAACCTCCTTCTGCTATCTTCATCAACCTGAGAGTTATGTCGGTTTCTTAAATATTATGAAGAATCTCCAACTTGTATGTAAATATGGGGAGTCTTCAGCAAATGAGTGTGAAAAACATAAATGGTGGGGAAACATTCTATTATTTGATCCTCATCTGCTGGATTTATTTAAATTAAAAGAAAGATAATGATGAATGGAAACATCTCATTCCAGGGCTGAGGTTAGACTAACAGGTCTGTAGTTGCCTGGGTCTTCCCTCATGCCCTTGGAAATCCAGTGTCAGCAAATGGAAGGTCACTGCTCCCACCCTTGTGTCCTCTGACTCAGAAGACTGGGCAGCCCAGCTTCTATCAGTAGCACTAAAGACTGAGGCAAACAAAAAAACATTCCATGCCTTTGCTTTATCTTAATCCCTGTTAGTCAGGTGACAGTGTCCAGCAAGATCCAGTGTTTTCTTTAGAGCTCCCTTTGCTATGGACACACCTCAGAAAGCCTTGTCTGACCCAATCCTGGCAATTTCAGCTGTCACGGTGCTCTGGCCTTTCCTGTCCTCTCCCTGCATGCACCAACCACAGCTCTCAAATCTTGATGCAAAGCCCCACCTTGCTTCCAAAGATCCTCTTGAGCACCACGAGGAGCTCCCTGCTCAGCCAAGCTGGTTTTCTGCCATTAAACGTTTGGAAAATTGAAATCTCCCACAAGAACAAGGGCTACTGATCCAGTAATTTCTCATCATTACCTACAGAGTAACTCATCAGTGCTTTTCATCCCAACCAGCTGATCCGATAGTGGACACCCTCTACAGCATCTCTTGCATTTTCCACTGTCCTTTTCCTCACCCAGAGGCTGTTATGAAAGACAGCAGATTAAAAGCACAAGATAACATATTTATTTTCAGAAATATCGGCTGTGCATTTTGGAAATCACTTAAATCTCACTGGAAAAGGGACAAGGGCTGCTAAGTCATTGAATGTCATCTGTGCTTTTTGGAATGAGGAAACTGGACCAGAAAAACAACCCTCCAGTGATAAAAATTTTAAAAAGTCACAATTAAACTTAAATATCTAGTTTTGTATGTGATCAAATCTTTAGTGAAACATTATTAAATTGATTTTATGTAAAATAAGTATACAAAAACAGTTGCTAATAATAATGATGAAATGCCAAACGTAAATGCTTCTTTTTTAATTCCTATTAATTATACTTAATTTCTAGCAGTGTTGTGCTAAGAAGCCTTAGCTGTGGAGCCAGGATCCTCTTACACAGCTCCCAGCTGTGTGTGCTCTCCAAAAGGAAAAGGGGTCTCTTTTGCGCCTTTATGTCTCTATACAGAGACATGAGTCAACAGATGGGCACTGGCAGCTCGACAGAAGAATCCCAGAAACCTGTCAGACAATGCTGGTGTCTGATGTGCAGGGATATTAGCACGCAAACTGTGTGGATTCTATCCACCTTTTTCCCTTGGATGCTGTGGTAGAGGACGTTTGCAAGAGGGATTTGGAGTTGTGGGATGAATTGGCTTTGTGAATGCAAACTCCTCTTCCTCACAGCCTGAGTGCTGAAGGTTTGGATGTTGTTGATATTTGCAGGTTTCTGATGTGATTCGTGGTGTAAGGTACAAATTGCGATTTTGATTTGTGTTTGTAGCAGATCTTACATCAGGTCTGTACCACAAGGGGCTGGCATTTCACAGATACCATTCAGATTAGGGCTTCCATCTAAAGAACAGATCAGGTTGTAACTATGACAACCCCACAGATACAGCTGCACTTCCAGGGCAGAGATTCTCTCCAGCATTTCCTCAATAATGCATAAATGGAATATTAGATGTTAATTCAGTTCCTTTTTCTACAAGGTGCTGGCTTTGACCAGTTGTATCTAATGCCAAAAGCACAGTGAAAATCACCCTGGGAGTTTAAAAACATGCCTGGCTTTTACTTTTGTATCCACCTCCTTTTTTCCAGTGGTTCTGGTGCACACTGGAGTCTGTAGGCACTGACACAGTACAAAATAGCAGCAACTTGGTCTTATGGCATTTCCATGTGATTTTTAATTCATCAATAATATAAATCATAATTTTTTCTTTGTTTAAAAAAATTAAATCATGTTGCTTTTTTATCTCTGATTTTTCCCCCTTCTGGAGAAATAGAGATTTTTATTGCTTAAAGGGATGAAAGACAAACAAGAGCTCCTTTCTGTGAGAGTATTTGCTGCAAACAGTAATCCTTTTTTACTGTGTATATGACCCACCCTGTTAAATGTCATGGGACTTTAGATGGCTGCTGTAGAATTCCACAAAATACTTTAAAAAAAAAATACAAATGCTCAAAATCAGCACCCAATAAATTTTACAGGATTTTAGACTTGTAATGAGGTATGGGATTTTAGCTCTATTGAATCCTATTGAATTTTTTTACTAGGATATCAATTTCCACACATATATATGTATGATTTTATCTTCAAAACCCACCAGTTGAACAAAGCTAAATGGAAGGCTGAAGGCAAATTTTGCATGATGCCTTAAAGAAGTGACAGAGTTGTGCCAGGTCACAAAGAAGAAATTGCAGCTGGATCCTGGGATTTATACACCCAGGGAGCTGGGTTGTGGTAGTCAGGGAAACAGCAGTTGCAAATGCTGCTGAGGGAAAAAAAACCCAAACCCAAGTCTGCAATTTTCTGTCAGCAACCTCCATCGGCCACAGCATTATCTTCTGATGGTGTATTTACAGAAAGTGCCACAATTTGTTGATCAGATTCTAATCAATAGCTCTCGTGTTTTTCTTGTTTAGATCCACAGGAAAGGAGTTTGCGCTGAAGATCATAGACAAGGCCAAGTGCTGTGGGAAGGTAGTGTACAACAATTTGTGTGTACAACAATTTGCATGTACAGCAGTGGCACAGGCAGCTGCTTGTTAGTTGTAAAGGGTGGGTGTGTTTGGGTTTCCTGACTCTTTTCAGAATATCTGCTTAACAAGATGATAATGTATCCAAGAAGCAAATAATAAAAGCAGTGAGTGTCAGTCTACTGAATAACAGAGGGAAAATCAAACTAGTTGTTGCCTATTTTATTGGACTGACAAAAAAAATGCTAATATGCATCCAAAATATATTGGATGATTTTGATGTGTAAAATATGAGAGAGGAAATTTGAAGATACATGCTTATTTATGTAATTCCCATCCCACTCTGTCTGTTATTTTTATCTTTTTGTGGCTGAACATGCTCCTTCTATAAGCAGAACATGGATTTGAAAAGAAATTTTCACAACCATTTCTTTCTGTTTATGTAGTTTGATCTTCCTGCATTAACAAAGATCTCTTGTGTTCTGAAAACTTTCTTTTGATTCAAACTTTAAACAGAAAAGTCCAAAATTGCCTCTTCAGGAGAACAGCATTTCATATAATCAAAGCAAATATCTGAGAGTGTCAGACCTCTTCTTTGCCTTTGTCCTGAATATAAGTGTTTTTAAAAAGCGAGAAAAACTTCGTGCCTTCTTTTTGTGGTAAGGAGCTGGGTGATGCTGTGATGACTACTTATTTTTAGAGGTCCTCAAACAGAAACATTTTATCTTTGCAGCTTTTAAACCATGTATTATATGCTTGGAGGTGAGGGTTTCATTTTCTCTCATATTTTCTGGGTTTATTTAGAAAATTTGGAAAGGAATCATAAAAATGTACAACCACAAGAAAAACTGCTAGGATTGCCTTTCTGAGATTAAAATGTTTCAATTTCTTCAGCTGTGGAAAGAGTGACCCAGTGTGTTCTACTGCGAACAAAATTTTTGGATGACGTGTACAGCTTGCAACTTTAGATGGTTTTTATTGCTTGTCTGAGTCAGCTGCTTAGGTATCATAAATTGGAATGGTCTAGAGACAGACAATCTATTTTACACAATAGAGTTTAGAGGAATTTTCTATTTATCATTCTCCTTGCTTTAAAACATATATTAAAAAAATAGCAACCCCAAGGATGCACAGTTGCCTGTTTTGAAAGGACCTGTATCTGTGTAGGACTGCTAGGAAGATGTTGATATCTCTTAGGGCAGTGGCAGAACCATTCTGGAAGAATTCCAACAAAGGAAATAATTAAATTTTGCTACAGCTTATTCCTTCCTCACTCAGTTCCACAGCCCTGCCTTAAAAACACCAATCCAGCCCAAATATGGATGATTTGAATGTTGCTTGCTGCTCCTTAGTGGTTGATCTCAGATGTTCAAAAATTTGAATCCAATTGACTCATGTGTTTTCCTCAAGCGGCTTAAATGTTAATAATAATGACAATGTCTCTGTAAATAAATCATATTCATGTAGACTGAAACATATATTGCACTGTCCAGGAGAACATCATAATGAGTTTTGGAATTTCATTTTTTTTAATATGGAAAAATATAGCAAGACAGTGGGGTGGTTGAAAACTAACTACATATCAGTCAGCATTTTTTGAGGACAGATTTTTAAACAGTAGCTCAGCAACATTTCAGAACCTTATCAAACAATATTGTTTATTTTAAATAATAGTTACGCCTGAGCTTTATTTTAAAAAATTAACAATTTAGTCAAGAAAGCACAGATAAAGCCATTGTGCCTTAGTCATAATTAATGGATGTAATAAATTTGTTACATGTTGTTTAGGTTGATAAAACTATAATAAGATTCTAGTTTTCACTTGGACTCTTAATGTTAGTTTTGAATTTCCAGGCTTCCATCCCTAAGGCTTCCTATGCTGTGGCTGTTCACGTCTGTCTGGGGATGGGATTCAGCATTGTGTTTAACCAAACTGCTTCCTGTTTGTCTGTTTTGTTTTTTCTCCAGAGCACTTTGCTTGGAGCAGGCATATGTTTGTTCAGAGTGACAATTGCTGCTCTTTCAAAGTGAATTTCCAAGGTGTGACTGTTTAACCTGTGCGTGCTGCACCGCTCTCACCAAATGAGATGCACGCGTGGCATGTGGTTTCTGAGTTCTGTAGCCACAGAAAGCTTTGGCAAAAGCACAATGCATCCATAAATACCCCTGGAAAGAGAAGGTGAAGTAGTGTAAGATCTCCAGGCACTGCCTACACACAGTGGATCACATCTCCTAATGCTCTGCTCACAAATGCATGAAGTGCATGCTCCTTACCCGTGCATTCAACACGGGTCAGCTCCCAGTGCAGTGACAGGATTTGTTACCTGCCAGGGTGGAAGGGTACTTGTGTCTGATGCAAGCACTGTTGCTGATTTTGCAGAGAGCCTAAATACAATATCCATATTCCAATATTTATAAAGGAAAACTAAAATAATTCTTCACGTGGAAGGGGAGTGTTACTCTCCAGTGTGAAAATGTTCTAGAAAAGGAGACATTTGAAACTAATTTGTTCTCAAAAGCCATTACTTCCTCAGAAGTACAGGGAAGGGGAAATTAAACTCAGACTGTGTGCTGTTAAGCTGTTGGAGTCACAATTTAACTGAGCTATTACAAATTTTGCAGATTGTAAATCTGAACAGACATATAAAATGAACCAAAATCCATAACCAAAGCACTCAGAACAGTTTTTTCTTTAATATATTCCAAAACTTTTTTAAAAAATGAAGTCCTTGGATATAAATCTTACGTAATCTGTCCTTGAGTAACTACACTAAATGAGAGGTGAAGGCTGGAGAGGATCAAGAGCATGTTAACTATTGATGAGGGGTGACAGGTTCCAATGATCCAGCTTGGGGGCAAAAAGGTTCTGAACTTAATTTCACCTCATAATACCCACATAAGAATATAACCTGCACTTCCTGAATTGCTGATATATTCTGGGGTCTTTTTTGGAGATGCCCCATTTGTTATGTGTGTGAAATACAATATTTTAAATTAAATGTGGTCAGCGATGAAATACAAGTTAAGATCCAGCAACTGAAAATTACCTTCTGCTATATAAATTAGTCAGCAAAAAGGGTGCTCACTGATCAAGTGATCAGCTGATCAAAGGAAAAGTGAATTGGCAAGTTGCTGTCTCAGATAATCTTCCATCCTCCTCCGAACAGGAGCACCTGATTGAAAATGAAGTGTCCATTCTGCGCCGAGTGAAGCACCCGAACATCATCATGCTCATCGAGGAGATGGACACCCCCACCGAGCTCTACCTGGTGATGGAGCTGGTCAAGGCAAGGCTCAGGGGGCTTTTTTGGTCTTCTTTGATTTCTCTGTTATTGGTGTGAAATCTGAGCAGTATCTAGGAACACTAAGATCTTGGGAGACATAATCATATAAGATTTCAGTGGCAACCTGCATTTTTAAATCATAAAAATGCACCAGTCAATCAATTATATTCATGGGATTTCTCTCTCTTCAGTTGTAATTTGACTATTAGTATAGACTTGAAGTAATTTTGCAATGTGCACAGTCCAGAGAGAAGTGGAGAGTGGTTTTTATGTCATGCTTACAATATGCAGGGGTGATAGTGATATGCATTTACTTACAGAACACCTACATTTATTTCACTAATCTCATTCTTTAATAATTTGATTTAAAGAAATTAAATCTGTGTAATGAATTTATCTCAACAGATAAGGCAAATAGTTCAAACTCAAGTGATTTTCATCGTGGAAAACCAAACCAACAAAGATCTCACCTGTTTTGCTAATATCAAACACTTCACCGGAGAATAGATGCTGCTTTCATACATGTAGAGAGAAAACACAAATACTCATTTTGCTGTCACCTTGCGAGCCAAATACACGAGTGGCATCAATTTCTAGTCATGCATTCTCTTGTCTGAGCTCTGTACATGCACAGCAACGCTGCACATCGGCCTGACTGGCATGTCAGATACAAATAATATATAGCAGAAGCAGCAGCAGCACTTTTTATTCCTGACTGAAGCCCTGTTGGATTCAGGAGTCCCCTCCAGAATGGTTGCCAGACTGGGAAACCTCTAAAGAAAGCGTGTAGTTGTTGAATTTGCAATTTCTGCGGCCTACTCATCTTTCCTCTTTTCTAGAAGTTATTTTTATGTACTATAAGCTTTTTGGGGTTTCAAGGCAGTATTTTTTTTTATTTTTATATTTTAATTTACCACCATCTTGGCCTGTATTTCCTGAATTGCTGCTTCTCTTCGGTGTGTATTGAAATGCTTGGAATGCCACCCACAGCTCAGAGAGATCACTCCTACAGATGTATCCAGGGAAACCATCATGGAGACACCCACATGAAATTTGTTGCAATGACTGAAAATGCCGCATCAGTAACTCACTCACACATTGCTGTGTATTCCCAGAGGAATAGGGCATCCATAAACAGAGCCTGACACATTCAGAAATCACCTGGAGGTTCTGCACTTTGATGTATCTCAATCAGTGGATTCATTTATGTTGGAATGTGCTTGTTTGTCCTCTTCAGCTATATTTATTTGGTATTTCTGCAATATGTGCAGAAATTTGAATTTGCAGTACATTATAATGGCTGAATAATTGCTATTTTTTTTTAATTATTGGCCTAATTTATTTTATTTCTATTATTTTATATTTATTTATACTATTTACTCAAAATCGGGGCTGTTTTTCACTATGTTAAAGGTATTATACGGATAAGATGAAGAAAAGGGAAGCTGTATGCCTGTACCTGTAGGTAATATAAATGAGTGATCAAAAGTAGGAAGATCAATAGAAAAATATCTGTGATTTGTCCAAGCTCAGACATCAGAAGCCAGGAGTACAGTTAAGAATTTAGTGTAGATGACCCAAGTCCCAGTCTCGTATCTTGGTGATGAGGTCATCTTTCCACAAAATAAGTTTTTTTTTTTGGTTTAACGGGAATTTGAGCTAGTGTTTTGTAAAGGAAGATTTTACATGGGGTTTTTTTTTGGTTTTTTTTTAATGAAATACCGTCTTAATTATTTTTTACACAGTGATCTTTTTCCTTTCCATTATGTAGGGAGGAGACCTATTTGATGCCATCACTTCATCCACAAAATACACAGAGAGAGATGGGAGTGCCATGGTCTACAATTTAGCCAGTGCTCTCAAATACCTTCACGGCCTCAACATCGTGCACAGAGACATCAAGCCAGAAAATCTTCTGGTATGTCCCATTTATTTCCCAGTATTTTCTCTTACTTTGTTCTCATTAATGCAAATGCTTGTATATAAATGTCAAGGAGCACAGCAGAGAACAGCAGGCATATTAATTTAGAATAAGTATGTATGAAGTAAATCTTTTGCCATGAGCTAGCAATCACCATAATTCAAGAGCTGTGCTCAAACCTGTCCTTACACCTATCTGTATTTACATTTTGATTGGCTGCCATTTGGATAAGCAAGAGTATTGTCTCAAAAAATAATGAATTTTAAAGCTATGTCAATGAATTATTTATCAGTTTGCAAGTGGGAGAAAGGTGGGCTGAGGGCCATTTCATCCATTTCTTTGAACAATCCTATGGTTACCAACTGAAGCCAATGTTTTTTTTCTTTCACCGTCATTGTAGGATCATCTTTCTGATGGTTTACCAATATTCTGGCTGGGAATTAACCCTGTACGTAGGTTTATTCTTTTCCTAGGCAACTGACTACTTTTGTTTTCAGCAGAGACATAAAAGAACTGTGCTGACAAGAATTATCATGGAGTCTGCTTTGAGAACTACTTATGCCACAGTCACAGAGGGCATCTTTCCCATTCTGTCCACAGAATGGGATCAGCACACGCTGTCCTGCTTATATGTAGAGGTTGCATTTGTGCATTATATATTAGATATTAAGTGTCATGCACTGCACAAATGGGACCATAATCTCCCCTGCTTGAGGCATTTCTTAAAGTCTTTTGTGGTGTTTGTCAGTCCTGTTTAATGAGGTTGCATCCAGAGTAGGAGTTACGGCTTATCCCAGACTGGATTTTGAACTATTACAAGGACAGGGCTGCCAGCTGAAAATACTTCCTAATTAATAGTCAATTCTTTCCCAAGTAATTCCACTGACAGTGTTTAGCAATTTAAATAAACCCTCAGATAAATTGGATTGTTTAGCAAAAAGGAGGGAGGGGAGGCTTCTCCTGGAAAATGTAGTCACAGCAACACAGCACTTGAGAGAGAAAATGAAGGTGGAAGTCTCACGTATTATAAGTGCATCTCCAAACACAGGCAGTTCAAAGAAATTTTAAGCTCTCATTAACGACTGAATCAGTTATAAATAGGCACAAATGCCCTTTCTGCCTAGAAAGCCTAAAGAGATTACTCAACCCATGCAAATCTTACTCACTGTGATTGACAGTGGCAGAATGTTGAGATAACATCCTGATATTGAATGTAAATGCAAATAATTCCCATCAGTTGCTACCTGTAATTGCAAGTAGCTGGTTTTTTTGCACAGGGTCATCTAGCCTGTCTGGATGGGGATTACATTCTCTTTGCTAATCATGCATTTAAAAAATGCAGACTCTAATAGCTGATATGAAGGTGTTATATAAAGGAGAACAAGTGTTTCCATTACTGATATGAATTACACAGGGGAATGAACAAAGGTATTGCAGTGTTCAGTTGTCTGAGGAGGGCAAATAAATTCAGCCATTCTGGAGATTATGGGGTCCCCCATTCTAAAAATGAGATGCCTTTGAAATCATGTTAATATAAACATTTAACTTTACGAATGAAACTGAGATGGATTTATTAGGGGGATGTTTCCTTTGTGTTGGTCTGGTTTGATTTACTACTGCTATCACTGCTGTATAGCACTTTTTGTTGAAATTCAGCTTCTTTCATCAACAAAATGACTCAGAGCTAGACTCAGTGCTAGATTATTTATGGGTAAGGTGCAGTTGGGTCTGCACAGAAACCTAACTTGCCCAGACCAAGCACAGGGAAGACCTTTACTGATGGAATACCAAGTATGCTGACTAGATTTACACTAAGTTAACAAGATGTTAAACAAACCTGATTGTAGCTGCCAGTCCCATTTGAAACTCTAGGTCCCACTCAAATGAAAGTAGAGTATTATATTTTACTGAATAGATTTAAAACTTCTGAGCACTCAAGGACTGGGTTTTCTTTTCCCCCTCTAGTTGCTCGAGGCTGTGTCTTGGTCTGACCCACATAGCTGGCAGACAGCTCCACTCAACACTTGCTCCAGCTGCAATCAATGGGAATATCATTTTTCTCTTCTTTCCCTGCAGGGCTGTGGAAATTACCTCTTTTCCCCCATCTTCTTGGTGTGTTGATGATGATATCCCAACGAAATTAGTGGATATAAAAATGCAGACATTCTCATTCTGTGTTAATTCCTCTGATTCTAGGTGTGTGAATATTCAGATGGAACGAAGTCTTTGAAGCTTGGAGACTTTGGACTGGCGACTGTGGTTGAAGGCCCTTTGTACACTGTCTGTGGGACACCCACCTACGTGGCTCCAGAAATCATTGCAGAGACAGGGTGAGGATAACAACACACCCTGTTGGATAATAATTGAACAACCCCATTATTCTGTATTTAACAAGTCATTGCAGGAATACCAAAAAAAATTTTGTAAAATGGTGGAATTTCACAAGTCCTCTCTCCTTTTAGACCTATTAGAGCTGCATTCCCTGCTCTAGCTCACTCTTGCCATAGCTGTGACCACTCTGAACTTGGCCTTCCCGATGGAGGGGGTTTTGTTGCACGGTTTCACTCCTTGCTCAGTGCATTTGTCGCATTGAGAAACATTTCACAGCTGCAGCGAGCTCCAGGGTCAAAGAGCACCTCGTCTGCATGTTGGAGATTTTGACAAACTGAACCTACTGAATAGGGGAAAAGACCTCTTTTTGACCTCCAGTGTTTTAATTTCTGTGCTTTAAAAGAAAAGTGCGGTTCCTTTTCCCTGTGTTACTGGAGAGGCTGGAGAATTGGTGTGTCTTGTTGCTTAGCAACACACAATAACCTTAGAGATAGTTACTCACTGGAGGGACCGAGGAGGCACATCCTTGTCTTTTGTTATTAGTGAGTCTGGATTGGGAAACCTTGATACTGACTTGTATTTGAGTATATTCAGAAGACCCTGGAGACCCTTGAGGCTTATGGTAAAAGAGGGAAAAAAAATTAAAAAAAAAAATAAAGAATCATAGTTTCCCAAAGACTGTAAAGGTGTGAAGGAAAGGATGCTTAGGTACAAAATTACCACATTAGCAGCAAGTAACTTAGCACAGATCCTCATGAAATCCTTTCAGTCTCATTTATTTTTGATTGGAATGATCTTTTTTTTGTTAATTCAGCACAAGTAACACAGCCTTGTTTTCTCAGATATGGTTTAAAGGTGGATATTTGGGCTGCAGGTGTGATCACGTACATCCTGTTGTGTGGATTCCCACCCTTTCGCAGGTGAGTATCCCCCTGTCAAAGGGAAAACCAAAAACAATCAAGTTCTTTCAGAGCAAATCTGACCTTTCTCCCTGAAGAAGTCATCCTTGGGGGAGGAAAAAAGTTGGATTACATTGATGCATTTTCCTTGCATTTTTGTTAATTTCCATAAGCAGTTTTCACTTGTCCCTCATTTTAGGTTTTGTGATCAATTTTTTAATTTATTTTCCTGAGGGGGCAGCTGCTTTAGCGCTGCGTGCAGGGATGCTGGGGGGGAGTGAAGGCAGAGCTGCTTTTCCTTTTGTCTCCATGTGTAACCCAGATCCACGGGCACGCTCTGCCCTCTGCCGTCGGTGCTGGGATGCGGCAGCTGAACAAAAATATTTCCCAAAGATTACAATACAAACAATTCTTGTTGATGGAAAAATATTAGTTCAGGTTTTTAGTTTTTTCATCTTGTTAGGTCGTGTTTAAAGCTGAAAATGTGTTTTGAAAGATACCTTGTACAAGCAAATGTATTCTTTGATTAGAATTTGGGGTAGGGCACAGAGAATGTCCATATCATGCTACTAGTACCAGGTCACAACTGAGGTTAAACAAATATTTACCATAAAACCAACTCAAGAACTAAATTGTTCTTTACAGAAATAGATTGAGTGGATGTTCGCTGCGGCTATGGCCAACAAATAAGTTGAACAACAAAAATCCCATTCCCCTTGATCTCTGAATATTCATGATACCAGGTTTTGGATATGAAAGTGCTTATCCTTTCATTATCAGTAGCCCGCCAGAACAGGCTAAATTAAATGTACCATGTGTTTTCCATACCTCCTCCTTGGATTTTGAAATTCTTCTGTATTGATCATTTCAAATATGAGGCTCATTGCACTACACTTCTTCCCCCGCCATACGTTTTCTGTAGCAGATCCTTTACAACTAGGCTGGCAAGTAACTGACTTTTCAATCCCCATCCTGTTCCTCTGTGTTAACAGTGCAGTCCCTATTCTAGTGCAGTCCCTATTCAGGAGGAGTTACCTGAATATACTGGCTTTTCCGTTGTCATAATTTCTGACAGAGTAACTATGGCAAACAGCTACTATGAAAACTTGCAAATTATGCATTTCTAGTCATTATTAATTTCTGTTCCATCCCCAAATCAAAATTTGCATAACAAATTTACTTCTATTTCATAATTTTTTTTTAATTTTTTTTTTGTTACTGCTGTTTTACAGTGAAAACAACCTTCAGGAAGACCTCTTTGATCAGATACTTGTTGGGAAGCTGGAATTTCCCTCTCCCTACTGGGATAACATCACTGATTCAGCAAAGGTACTGATATTTTTTCCAACCTGAAACAGCATTTCTGACAAGCCCCTGAAAAGGCTGTGCTCAGTTGGGAAGGCAGCCTGGAAGGTTCCGAGCAGCCTCTCCCCAGTGCCCCAGCTGCTGTGCCTCTTCAGCTGGTTTAGCTGAACAGTGCCTGATGAAAGCTCAGGTGTTTGAGGCTGTCATGTTCTGTTAGCACAATGCCAGCTGCATTCAGGGAACATCACGTGATACCCACTTTACTTCACGATGCACTTCACAGCAGGTTCAGCTGCAAAATAAATATGGCTCTGAATTTTTCCCTCCTATCACTCTTCAAAGAAAAATTATTGCTCTGTGAACTTCATGCAGTTGGCATGTCTTCCTATTTTTCTTCAGCCATTTATTAGAGCTTTTCAAGAGGTGCAGCCATTGCTAATTGCCATCACTAGGAATTCTTCTCATTGGAGTTTTGTTTAAAATAATTGTGTCTGTAGGACAAAGGTTCCAACTTTTAAGCCCCACTTCTCATGTTAATTCACTTAAGCACTCTGAATAATATCTGAGTACTCACTAGCAACTGGAGATTGTTTTTTATCTAGCCCATGGGAAGTTCAATTTTTTCTGCATTTCCCAATGGGTGTTTATCCATTTACCAACATTCCCCAAGCTTCACTCACCTCACATGCTTCCAGACACACATTCTGAACAAACAAGGCCCTCAGTCTTGGTATTCAAGGTGATCTCTCACTTCAGACTTCCACAGACTAAATTACTAGTCTGGTTGAGAATCCTCTCAGTTAGGTGTGTTGTTATTATCTGCTGGAAGAAGCCATTTCCCAAAACTGAAGCAATGGAAATTCCCCTTGAAATACTCCTGATTAAGAATATGAAGACAGATAATTTGGAGGCTGTGAAAGATTTTTTGAGGGGGGAACTTGCCTCAAGTACATGAAGTTGTTCATTTAAATGTCTTTTATTCTTCTGGAGCAACACAGAAGAGAACAGTTTTCAAATAATTTCATCAGTTTCTTGACTTTCAGATGCAGATTCTTGTCTCTGGTTTGTGTTTTTTGTGTAATGTTACTTTGTGCCCTGCCCCTAGAGGATCTCATGTCTTCCAAGTCTGTTTTTGTTCTGGTCATCAGCATGAATATACAGAGAACAAAGTGGAACATTAGAGCTGATTTTTTTAACATTTATTTTTCATTTAGTTTCAAAATACTCAGTGAAACATGAGTACAATGAGGAAGCTGATCTGAAAGACGCTGCCTGGCAGACTCTTCATCCTAAAGGGCAAATGTTTTTGTTCCACTAAAGTCACACTGGTATCACTGGTTCTGGTATCAGTTGAGGGTATTTTTTATCACCAAGGTATCAAGAAAATTGCACTGAGAAGAACTTGGTGCAACAGTATTTTCAGTTATAATATCCCTCCTGATTCTCTTCAAACCCTTCTTTTTTCTCTTTTTGAATGCAGGAGTTAATTAGCCTGATGCTCCATGTGAATGCTGAGGCCCGGTACACAGCAGCACAGATCCTAAGCCATCCCTGGGTGTCAGTGAGTAAATCACATTTCACTTGTCTCTAATTTGACATTAAACCTGTAAATCTAACCATTAAAGTGTAGTGCTCAGAAGCAGCAGTACAATTAGCAGATATAACACCTAATTTAACACAGGCTGACACCAGGTCCTTCATCTTCTCAGGCAGCAGCAAAGTGGAACACCAAAGAGCATTGCTTATTGATTTGAAATCAATTAATTATTAATAAGCACTAGGTTGACATGGACACAGTCAATGCTTATTTTCACACATGTTCTGAAAGAGGGACTGAGTATGATCTGTGGAGCTCCCTGACATAACTATTAACAAGTTTGTCTGTTCATAACAGCTCCTCTCAAATATATTTATGGTATTTTATAACACTTCTTGGGAGATGATGGGCCATTTAAAGTGTGGATTTGAAAGAAATCCAAGTGACAGCTTTTTATTTTTAAAATTATTTCAAGCTTGTTATTTTTAACTTGCCTGAATCAAACCTACAGCTTATAATTGTGGGACAAATCAATGCACTGAAGTGTCACATGTCATTTTAAGAAATAGAATATCATTCATAAAACACTGAGTGATTGCTCTGTTCCTTTCCACTGGAATATCTCTCATGTAGCAGAGTATGTTCACTTTTGGATTCCCTATCTGAATATTTACTACGCATTAAAAAGCAGAAAGTACCTGAGGATAATAGAAAACTTTTTGGGTTTTTTTTTTCCTAACTTGAAAATTGTGTTCTTTCTTATACAGGATGATGCTTCCCAGGAGAATAATATGCAAGCTGAAGTAACAGGTAAACTGAAGCAGCACTTTAATAACACCCTACCCAAGCAAAATAACACATCTGCTGGGGTTTCTGTCATCATGGTAAGAGAAATGAACATTTTTATACATTGATAATACACTTTGCATATTCTCCTAACAGTGCTCTATGAGCATGTGTGGTGCAAGAATAGCAAACCCAAAACTAGAATAGACTCTAATTCCAGTCTTTATTGATGTATAATGTGGATTGTCTCATCAATGCTTGAGAGCAACCAAGTCTATCACAGTGTGCTCCCCAAGAGAGAAAAACGAGCTTTCAAACAGAAACCTGTGAACACGGAGTAGGTGTATGTTAAAAAGAAGTTTATTAACAATTTGAAACCTTGCATTATAAAAACTGTGATTTTTCTTTTTAAAATCATACTGCCCACCTAGTTAGTTGAGTAGGCTCATCCTCTGTGCCTGACCAAGTATTGCTTGATCTTGAGCATAGTGTTGTTCGACACTACACGTGCCAGGAACCCAGCCTCCATTCCAGAAACTTTCTTTCTGATCTTACTGTGGCCCATGCTGACGCAAGGATGGACACGGCACACAAAGAGTATCTTCAGTTACTAAAACAAAAATAAAACCATCCATGGTAATGCAACAGGGACTTCCACCCTCACCTTCCCATTATGATTAATTACTCTCAAAGTCCAGCCCACTTAAGTTAACAATTGTTTTAATCATCTGAGAGCCAGTAAATTCAAATAAAATGTTTCTGCACACATCTATGTTTTTGCAAATATATTTACTGGAAATAAGTAGGCAAGCAATTTAAATTTAGGAAAAGTGATAACATTAAAAAAAGTCAGAAAATGGATTTCAGGTTCATGCTCTTGTCTACATTTCATTTGACAGTTTGACTTGACAGTTTGAGAGGGACTTCAGAGCTTCATTCTTTATACTGTTGAGACTATGGATAAGCCTGAAGCTGAAAACTGGTATAAAATGCACTATATGTAATAAGAGCAATTTTAATTCTAACTCTCAGCCCCTCTCCAACTTGCATGCCACTTAAGCCTGTCTCAGATCACTGACACAGCATAGCTTCTGTCTTCTTATTGGTGTGGGATTTTTCCTGATTCTGTTAGCTACTGACACTCCTTTAGCCAGGAAAGTTCACCTCATTTTACCTTTTCCTGCTTCATTTCCTTCTAACAGGTATGGAAGGATGTAAATGCATAATTATTTATTGCTGAATGCAGCTCCCAGTTAACGCTAAAAGGAAAAGTGAAACCTTGTTCAAAACACTGTGATCTAATGAGGGTTAAGCCCCCAATTTGTTATTCTTGGCCTGGTTTATCTTGAGCATTGAAATTCAGTTACCTTTGTGTTCAGAAGTTCTGCACTTGTTCCAGCACTCATTGCTTACAAACATCCAGCTTCAGACAAGCACACTCTGTAATTCTCGTGTATTGCAGTGCATTGCTATCTCAGTCCACCTGCACATTTAATGGAGCCCCTTTAGCATCACCTCATTCCAACACTGGCCAATGCAGATAATCCCATCCTGTGGCAGATAAGTAAAACTGCACATTCCCAATTCAGTGTCCTTGCACAGGAGGCTCCTGCTGCCCCCAAAAGCATGTTGCTCTTAATTCATTACTGATTTTTTTTGGTCAATTTAAAAATGTTCTGTATATCTAAATTTGTTGCAATTGTGTTAGTTCTGCTTAAAGTAAGTCTAGTTTCTGTCCCTTGCTTCCTTCCTTTTTCCTCCTTTCCCAATGCCTGCATTGCTTTCCTCTGAGTAGGTCCAAGGCAATGGTACGTACTAACTGCGATGCTTTGTTCTGCTGCACAAAAAATACATGGTCTCCATTTGTAACAAGAAAGGAGAAATAACTAAGCCAGTCTGAAGTGGAAAAAGATGTACAGCCACACCAAACCAGCAAAGGAATATATTTTAGAACACTTTTTTCCTAAGTGTTTGTCTTGAATGATGCATATCTGAAATACACTAAGCAAACACCACTCTTAACAATTTTTTACTTCCCCAGACACATCTTGGTCTATTCTCCTTCCATGTGTATACTTTACTATATCTAAAACAGCTACAAAAAGATGAGAACCTTTTGAAGATAAAAATAAAGCACAAAACCACTGAACTAAACATTATTTCTATTTAAAATAAAAATTTCAATTGTCACTTCCTTTATGGTATGAAAGAGTTAGTCAGGAGATAATCAGGCCTAAATTAATAAAAAACATTCTTGCTTAGCAACAGTAAAATTAAAAAAGAAAACCCTAAACTGCATTACACAGGAATGTACTGCAAGGTGTGACAACTACCAGAAGCTGCAATGAGGACAGCACAGGAGAAAATCACTGTCAGCATGAACTGAAAGCATGTCCTTCCCCTTTTAAGTAACTTTCCCTGCCACTGAAATAGCAGAAACCCCTGTGTTTTACAACTCTTCTTCCAGCAAGCAAAAAAAAGGAAATGCAATTGTGTCTTGATAAAACTCCTTCAGACCATCCCTAGTCTCAAAAGCCCAGACCCAGTTCAGCTGCTCCTTTCCTTGCATGCTCCCTTTGCAGAGTTGATTGTCAGTAGCAGAGAACTCAGTTGTGGACTATGGAATTTTCTCCTTGTACCTCTATGCGCGTAGGCTAGCGATGTAACTTGAGTTAAAAACAGCAAAAATCAAAACAACAGAAAAAAAAAGAAAAAAAAAAGGAAAATAAAAGAAAAAGAGGGTAAGTACCTTATTTCTGCTGTCCTTGATGACTTTGATGCAATAGAAAACATCTAAAAAAAAAAAAATAACCATGCCAAATTTAACTTCTGTCAGAAAATTATTTCAGCATTAAATACTTTTGTGAACAGTGTATTGGCCAAACCCACCTAAAAACACACAGAAATTTTCACATTAGTAAAGCAAGTCCAGTCAAAAAAATTAATTGCTAAGGAAAAGGCAGAGCATCTGACCTTTACAATTTGCACATATCCTTTAGAGGCCATGGAAATTGTTAAGTTCAGCAGATGTACCACATACTCCAGATAATCCACCTCCTGCACTGTGGAATTCTCAGTTTTCATTCCAACCTGTTACTCCCTTCTCCAGTAAACTCACTTTTAAGTACAGAATTCAGAAATTGTGACTTTTTGCCACCATCAGAGGTCATTTGCCTATTCTCAACACTAAGAAGAAAAGCAGGCCCTTGTCTTGAAGACAGAAAAAATGTTTAGGTTTCCATCTGTCACCTTCACCAGCAGCTTCCCTTCTGTGGTTTGTTACAGGAAACATATTACTGAGTTCTCAATAAGCATCTGCCGATTCCTTGTGTCTGCAGAAACACAGGTACATAAATGTTGCTAATAGTTACTGTGACAAGTTCCTTCTCTATCACAACCACTCAGGCCATCTTTTTTTTTTCCACATCAGACTTGCAAGACAAAAATTGCAACATCATAGCAAGCATACATCTGGAAGATGAGTTTTCCTTACATTTTCTAAAGTCAGCACCACAAAATGTTATCATCAATTATCTAAAAGATTTCTAAAGTTATTTCTCCTTTTTTTTTCCTGGCTCAAATGCATGAACTTCATGTCTTGTAGATTGTTTTAACCCTTAAGCTAAGACAGGGCTGTATTTAAGTGCTGTTTCATGTTTTGCCTTGGGTTTGTTTTTTTTTTGTTTGTTTGTTTGTTTGTAGAACACAGCTCTAGATAAAGAGAGTCAGATTTTCTGCAGCAAGCGCTGTCAGGACTCTGGTAGAGCTGGAATGGAGAAAATTTCTGCAATTGCTGCTGCAGCTGCTGATCCTCGTGTGGCTGGGTCTGAGCCCCTCTTCCCTGCTGCTCCTGAGCCACTCCGGTCCCCCACGCTGCCTTCTCCTGAGCTTGCTGGGGATCAGCCTGGTGCGTAGGACTGGGGAAAACAAATCCAACTGAAGCTCCCCACACTCTGGCCACAATTTTCTTCATTTCCCATGACTGTTTTCAGTTTGTGTGCACCTCTCATGGCGAGCCCCAGCCAGGTCTGCTCCTCTCTCTCACAGTGGGTGAGCAAACCACACCTCAAGAACAGCAGTAAGGGAAGACTGTGGCAATGTTTTAGGTGGTTTTTTAAGTTCTCTGTGTTAATTATTAACTCCATTTGAACACAACCTTGGGCTCTAAATAGACTAACTTATGGTGTAGCTAACCATATTTTTATATGAGCAGTGAGATGGGGAACAGTTACCTGGCCTAACCTCCACCAGCAGGCCCCGTTCTGTTCTTCTGATGGGAATTCTCAGAAAAGTAGGGGAGGCAGACAAGGGAAGAAAACTTATATTTGCCTTCTATTTCAATGCCTCTATTTTTAGCCAAGTTTCTACTGAACTTGAAGAGGCAAATTTTCATGAAATATTTTTTAGCGGACTAACTGTAAAATATCATGAGACAAACATTTGGAAATAGAGAGGGAAGGATGGTTGTTTTCCATCAAGTTTGTTATCTAACTTGCAGGCAGGGTAGTGTTTAGATACTATGAATTTAAATAAAGTAACTTGGGATGTAAACATGAGCAGCGGACATTTATTTGTTACGAAGACTGGAGTGAAGGAAGCCTTTTTGCTTTAGTCATTTTCCATCCTAACCACAAGTGTCCCATCCACACCTTTCTCCAGGGTCAGACTACCTGTTAGATACAATAAAATGGACTTCGGGCTTGTGAAAGGAAAGCCTGCTGGCATGTAATCTGAGCTATGATGAACTGAGCAGCTTCTAATTCTAGGACAAGCTGATAGAGGAGCTGCCATCAATAGCCATCAGAGGTTTGTCAGTGCTATCCCCCCCTATTCACCTGGTGCAGGCACTGGAAACCAGGATTGGGAAGCAGCTCTCCTTAATCTGCAGTCACAAAATAGACAAGGTTTTATCTTTACCATAAGGCTTAGTTCAATAGAGTATGTATTCAGCTTAATCCTTTTCCTTTGCTCGTTCTTATGAATTGGTCATAGTTCATTTTTTCTCTTAGCTATACTTTCTACTAGAATTGTACAACAAAGACCTGCAATAAACTTTCTTCATTTAAAAAAAAATACATAAGAAGTCATTTGTTTCTTTGAGAGCTCAGTTTTTGTCAGTGAAACTGTTGTCTTATTCCCTCGGGAGACATGGAACAATTAGATGTCTACCAAAACAATTTAACAGAATTAATTTGAGGGATTCCCATAACCATTTAAAGTTCATTGATTCCTACGAAAGACATGATTGGTTTACCTTTTGAAGAGGCATTTAAATATCAGAAAGTGCCAGCTGATAACTTAGGGCCATGGTGGCTGAAAGATGTGCAACATCTTGGGGAAAAAAAAAGGTATTAAAGGTAGGAAAACATATGTCTTAAACTATGATAAAAAGGTGGGGCTACAACCAATCCTTGTTAATTAACTTTGTTGTTGGTTCCCCTGGAGTAAGTTCAATATACTTGGAGAGTATGGGAATAGCCTTTGTGTAAAATAATTTGTATTTTGGTACAGTGCAAAAATATGAAGATATCACTCTAACCTTACTCAGAAGGGAAACTGGTGAGAGTCTACAGCTGTCTGCCTGCATGGCTGGTGATTTTTACAAGTCTCAGACTAAGCCAAAGAAAGGACATGGGATTTCAAATGGAGTGGGTTAACCAGCCACCACAAGGACAGGGAGCCTCCAAAAGATCTGAACTGAGAGATGAGCAGAGAGGGAGCATCAAAAAAATGATGAGTGCTCGGTTAAGTTCTTTTTTTCCTAAGAGGATGGATTCAGCTATGAAGAAAAAACCTGCCATGGGTTGGCAGGGATTTCCAATACGTTGTCTTACACAAATAATGCATCTATAACAGAAAGGATGATCATTTACCTGGTCAACAGCTGCCAGTTCTAAACTATTACCTTGGCTCATAGAAGAAGAAAGTAAATCAACATCTAAACATACTCAGACAACACAGAGCAGATGCGGGTGCCAAAATGCCTATTTAAAAATAGTGCTGACAGCTGCAAAAGATCATTTGGCCAACAATCAGATAAAAACACAGGATAACTGGGAAAGTCCTCAACTCTTTGTGTGACCTTAGCAAAATTATAGCCTTCAAATAGACATAAGCTCAGTCTGTGCATAGATGCAGGAAGAATCACACTTTACCATAAAAATAAAATAAAGACATGTTAGTTAACACTAAAACACTTAATGAAGGCTCGTAAAGTATCACATTTGGTTTCTTACCTGCTGCACTTTCATTTAGGCCATCTCTCAGGTGCTGCTGGAAGAAGGCAAAACCAGTTCTGGTTCACAATTTCTTTATAAAGGGAAAGAAACTATTATAGAAATTGTAAACAACTCATACATTTGTCAAAGAGGACTGTTACAAACACTCCACGGTGACAACACTACTGCTACCACACCTACATTTAAAAAATTAATTATTAAAAAAAGTCTTTTTTAATATACTAGGTTTTTTTAGGACCTTTGAAGGTGGGTACTTGCTCTCAAAAGCCCAGTGCAGCCATTCCTGCAGTTCTAGATTTGAAGTCCCAGGGCTGAATCCTCTCCTGCTGTAAATCAGCACAACACTACATTCACTGGAATTCCCTTCAATTTTCACCCTTACAGACAATCACCCCCATTCCGGAACACCAAAAAATAATTAAAATAATTGTCAAAATACATTAATAAAGATGATGTTTTATGATGATATTACTTTCATTAAGCACTGGCTCATTCTTAGCAGTTAATTGCTAAGAATATTTACACAGGTCAGTAAATCTCATTTAATCCTGGTTTTCACATCTTTCTTCCTCTCTAGTCACTGGTCTACTTATAGTTGATAGTGTAAATTTACTGATTCCTTCTTCACTTTTATATAAAAATATATATTTATCAATCAAACATCTTTGGTTTTAACAGTGCTTAAATGGAAAATTGTATTTTGCGTTTACTCATTCATTCTTTCAAGCTACATCCAAACAGCAATTGGAAAGCAGCAGAAATGCACAAAACTAGCAATGTACCCAAAATGCTCGTAAAGTAAAACTGATGTTTTTAAGATGAAAAAAACCACAAGCAAATCACACCTTTCTATTGCAGTCAGCTTCAGTGTCTAATGCACAGAAATAGGTATTTAGGTGAGCTTTTCTGTCAGGGGAATCCTCTCTAGCAGGATTTTTGTTTTCTTTTTCAAACTAAATTAGCATTATAAAAAAAAAAAATATCAGGGCAGGGAGTGGTAGAAGCAAGCAGCCATGCAACTATCCACTAGAGAGCTGTTGGTTCTGTCCTGATTTTTTTTTTTTTTCCAAAGAGAATTCAAATTTTAAGTGCCTTGGTTTCCTTCAGAAACAGGAAGTCAAGAGTGTGAATTGTGCAAGGTGCAGGTTTCAGAGGTACCAACAACTGTTCCCTTCTCACCAAAATAACAGGAGAGAATTACCAATTAACAGGAAATAATCAAGTCTAGAGCATTTAAATGCTGAATGTTTGAACGCTCCTTAAATCACACTACCTGTGTTGTTTCAAATGGTCAGATTTTGGCTTTTGCAGCTGCAGAGGCTTGAAAAAGCATCCCTTGCACACAGGATAAGCAAAGCAAAAAACAAAACTGGAGAGCAATGTACAAAGTAATCTCTCTGTTATTGGATATTGCTATCGCTGAATGCACCAAAGTCTCACCACCTGACCAGACTGAGCTGTGCCTACAACATTTTGCAGCAGGAATAAAAATACTAGAAAAACTTGAAAAAAAAATCACATCTCAAACCGTCCATTTAGCAAACAGCAAGTACCACATTTTGGAAACCTCTTTTTATCTATTCCCACACGATGCAGCATCATTTCCAAAGCACACATCACAGTGTCTTTATTTAGCTGACTAAATGATGCAGTCCCAGAGCCAAAATTGTGTGCAATTTCAGATTTTACTAAATACACATGTATCTTTTGGTTTCAAGACTATGCTTCCCAGTATTATCTCAATTAATTAAAAAAAAAAAAAAGCAGTTGTATTTCCTACAATTTATAAATAGTTGTGACATATTTTACATTTATTTTGTAACACTATGCTTCTTGATAATAAGTCTCAACTAAAAGTAAGCTATTTATAGGTACAAGTTAGAATTTATTCTTCCAAACTTTCTGTTTTAATTATTTTTTACCTCATTACTCTGGTTGTATTTGAATTAAGAAGCTTCAAGTTAAACATAGCTGAATGCCAGTATATCTAAGCAAAATCTGAAACCATTTCCTACTTTTTTTTTTTTTTTGGTCCAGAGCTTTCAAAGAGTACCTTTAAATTATGATGCATCATTAACTGTACTAATTTACTGAGGATCTTAGGTTGGTTCTGCATAAAAGTAAACTATTTTGGATTTCATGTAATGTTGTATCATGCAGTAAATTCATGCAAGTGACTCATTTCAAGTGTTACACAAACACCCTAACCCTGTGTGAGAGAGATCTCACCGGTTTAGAGCAGCACTCTCAGAATGGCCCATCTCTGGTTCTATTCAATGAGGATAAACCCAGTTTCTCAAGAGCAATGTAGTGTTCTGCCAATAGCAGCTGAACGAGGCCCATCTGCAGGTGAATGCCTGGCATCTGCTGATTAAACAGATTTCAGGTGCTCCATGTGACACAGGTGCTGCCCTGAGGAGAGTAACAAGTACCTGAACAGTCAGAAATTTAACCCTGCTTTGCCATTGCATCACAACCAGCATGAGGTTGCCTACTTCAGCCAAAGCTGAGATCCCAAGTGCACTCCTGGACCCGCAGGGTGGTGTCCAAGATATTTGGGTCTACCTGTGGAAGGAGGGGATATCCTACTCACCAGAGCAGTCCAGAATGGGGGTGTCTTCGCAGACCTTCTAGAGGAGAAGAAGGTGAAGATGTCCTTTTCCACAGAAGGGCTGCAGCACTCCAGCAGCAAAAAACCACACTGCACCAGCTGCTGCTTCCCAAGGAGGGCTTGGTGCATCCCACTGGCCCCATGCAACTCAGGACAGCACACAGAACTACAGCTGTGCTTCCCGTTTGGGAAAGCACCTCATGAGCCTATAGAGCCCTTTCTAAAACAAGCAATCCACCAAATCAACTCCCTATGAAATACTTCTGGCTCCAAAATCAGAAACTATTATTTCTATCAGTAATTAAGTGTTTCCTCATAGAGAGACTTTGGCTGGTTGGCTGGCTTTTTCCCTCACCCAGCCTTGGAAACCCACCTCTCGCTTGAGACAAATGCAAATTGCAGCTCAAGATCATTCCAATTTCCCCTCAAACCCTGCTGATACAAGGCTGTGAGTGTTGTTACTTTAGGAATTGCAAAGTACAAGTTTCGCATAGCAAATATGCAGCACACATAGCTCAGTACACCATGCACTTACCATAGGCATGACCCACTACAGCCTTCACTTAATCCCATCATCCTTCTGCTACACAAAACATGAAAATGTAACTACTGATACACCACAGCCACCTCGGTATGAAAATGCAGAAAGCACAGAACACCATTTTATAAACACCAAAAGTACATTAAATGCATTAGCCATGGCACCCCTTTCCTCTGTTTGGAATATACCCTGAATCACAAGAACCCAGTACTCCACTGAAGCTCTCAATTACAAATATGATTTTATTTAATTTCTTCACTCAAACTGAATTTTCTCATTCCAAATCTTTACTGAAAGAGAGAGTAGTTAAATGCTTAGAAAAACCAGAAACTGCTCTAGTAGGCAGCTAGAGAAATGCATGTATCAATACAGATATGGAATGTAAATTTCAACTCAGAGATCACAACATACAAAGAAGATTTTTATGCAATACAGACTTACAAAACAATAACAGTTCTTTTCACAAATATTTTTCACAGAGTTCTGCACAGCAATCTGAAGTAGAAAAGTAGATTTGTGCAACACCAAAATAACTTATTGTTCCTTAGTATAAATTATTCTTCATTTCCTAAAAGAAAGAGGTAATTTAATATGACTGGGCAGGATCTGACTGGATTTGGTGGTAGCAAAATATGAAAGACATTGTTACTCTAGGCAGAAAAGGAATATGATGTGCTACAGAATTGCAGGGGCATGTTCTGAGGAAGAAAAAAGAAAAAGTGACCTGCAAATCTTGTGCTTCTGCTGCTGGCTGGGGGCTGTGCACCAGCAAGCACCTGCTGCCTCCTGCTTTCACAGTCAACCAGCAGAAATGTGCTTTGGAACTTGCTCCTGCTAAAAAACACCTGCCTCTGTAGGCTTCTGGTTTAAAGCCTTCAAAATTAGACTTTCTGATTTGGAGGAACAATTCACATTTTGGTGTGCTTTGAAGGAGATGCCAGGTAGAAACTAAAAAGGATTCACACTTGATGTAACACAAACTCCATTCCTGATTTCTCTCGTAACCGCACAAAACATACAACTAAAAAAAGAACTAATTGTCTAGGCCTAGAAACATGCTGGAAGAGTAACATTGATGGAAATGATTTGCAAAGTTTAAAATTACATTAACCATAATTTAAATATTACCCCTTGATTCCCAGAAACTTCAGTGCTGATGTAATACAATCATTTGGAAAAGTACGAGACAAAATGTGGTACAGATAGCACAGAATAAAATTCCCCCACTACCATAATTAATTTCTGTTATGTTAAAATCATATATTCCTCAAGGTTACAGATAAAGCTTCAGATGGAAAGTCTGTTTCTTCATAATATAGCTAGAATGTGAGTTTTAACCACCTTTACTTTAGGTTTTGTTTACATACACAGGGATCAAAATAGACTTCTGATTGTGACTAAAAATATAGATTTTTTTTTTAACTACAGAACCCAGCAGCTGGTTTTCTGCTTCTTTGCCCTTCCCCCAAAAAAGTCAAGCGAGGTCTACAAAAATAGCAATTAACTTTAAAAAATAGGTTGCTTCTTTCAGCAAATTTAAGTTACATTCAGATGTAATAGAACTAATCATAAGGAGCCATGTGGTGGCTCGACCCCGAGGGAGGCAGTGGCGTGTCCAGCTCCCTCCTGGCCACAGCTGCTCCTGTCAGTGCTTGTCCCGGCCTCTGGGAAGGTCAGTACCTGGTTTGGTACTCGTGGTGCCAACGATTGAAATCATTGTAGAAAACCACGATGCTCCCGGATGCCATTCCAGTCATTATACACCTGAGGGAAGCACAGGAACACAGCCATTAGGGACCCACCTCACGCTGGGATACACGAGTCAAAACACCGGGAATTTATATCTAAGACACACAAGAACCCGGGGACACGACCAACTTCCACTGAGGGCAGCTGGAGCTGGAAGTGCCTCACACACCAGCAGGCTTTAAGGACTCTCACATGGAATTCCAGGAATTCCAGCAAGCTGGTTTGGGATAAAACTGCCCTCTGCAGCACCTCTGGCAGATTGATGGAGCACAAAACGTGCAAAATACCCTGCAACAGTTTGTGTGGTCAACCTGAAGCTACAGCTGAGAGCCGGATAACAGAACTGTTCACCAGCATCACTGTCCTGCAAGGCCACTTCAGATTCCCCAGGATTATTTCTTGCCTGGTTTTTGGGGGGTAGTGGAGTGGGATGAAGCCCTGGTGTAGCAGCAAAGTGAAGGAAGGCCAGAAGTGTTCATTTCAGTTTCAGCTCCCCCAGTTAAGCACATCTGCATGAGGGAATTGGGTGTGGGCACAGCCCTTCAGCTGGAAATACTAAAACTGAAGGCTTTGATGGTTTTGAAAGCTCCTGAAAGCAATCCCTGGGCTTTCCCAATGAGACACACTTTCTTTCAACATTTCTTACCCTTGGCCTGCTACTAGAGATCACTTAGTTGTGTTTGAAAAGCCATGGCTATGATCCTGAAACAGCACACAATTACAAGAGTTCCTGTATCGTCTCCTCTACGGTCTCATTAAAGTATTAGAAAAATCAGAACTACACGGATGTATAAAATCCTGGCATTTTAGGAAAAACAAGCCTTAGAATTAAAAAATGCAGAGTAAAAATCTGCATTTGATTAAGTACGAGATCATAAAAAAATTGCATTTTGATAGGATCACACAATTTCACATCAAGGGTACCATTTTGATTGTTTTTCTATTAGGTTAAAATATCTTTTTCCACACTCTCAAACACATACATTCCTGCATACCAAATAAATAACTCTGAGAATTACCTCTAATTAATGAGTAATTAGTAAAATACTCAGAGTAGATCTCTTCCTTGCCTTCAAACCCCAAGTGAACACATTCTTAACTTGAGCCCATGGATAAATTTCTGTATGTCCATATTAAATTTCAGTTCGTTAACATGCCACTAATTGCGGTTTAAAAAGATTCTCTAAATGCAAAATTTCCAAGGTCTAAAATTCAACAGCTGTAACTCGCAGTTTTTGAAATACATTTAACAAGAGCGGTTTCTTTTAATGGAAAACTGCTTCATCCAAAATGCCAATAATCTCTAATCATGCTTAACAAGAAACTGTTCAGTGTTTCATTGAAGTCCACGGGTTTTACTGGTTTGGATTTTTTGAAGTTAATTTTGTGTAAGTTTTAGAAAAGTAGATAAAAATTTTGAAACATTCACTATGGACTTCAGTAAGGCCAAGAGCCTCAACAATGTGCTTTACTGCACAATGTAGACATTCCTAAGGGATTTAGGAGACAAATCTGCTTGAAAAGTACACAGGAACACTACTTGGTAAATATACCAAAGCAAATAAAATCCTAGCCTGAAAGCTAAAGGTGTACAGATGAGATGGTAAACATCCATCTCATAAACAAACAATATTTTTGTGATAAAAACACTGAAGTACTTTTAAGTGCAGCTGCATTGGAAAGTGTGATGTAAAACTGCAGTAAAAATTTTAACTGGACGCCTTCAGTAGGACATGTCTTCAAAGAGGGGTACAATGTGTGTGGATAAAATAGCTTTTCCAGAAATGAGAATGACTCTGCTTTAGCAACTATATGGATGCGTGGAGGGAATCTTGTGCAACTATTCCAACTGTTCTATTTTTAACATGAAGGTCTGGAATTAGGAATGTGATTCGTCTTGTAAGTTAAAGAAGAGAGATGAAAGCACACATGTAACCTTCCACCTCCATGTGACCCACACTGTACATTGGTGCAGACCAATAACTCAGCCTATCTTGATGCATTTCCAAAGTAAGATTTCTTGGATCTCTCTCTTCATTCCCCAAAGAGCTGAAATCCTAAAAATATTATCTGCCCTAAATATGACATGTTAGAAAGAAAACTCACGCAAGCACAGAATTCTCAAGATAATCACTAGGATCTGTGATCCACAGAAAATCACAATCAGAACAGCAACAAAAATGCCATTTAATTGTAAATACATATTGCCCAAAACTTTTGCTCAGACCAGACTTTGCTCTCACCTTTGGTCATAGGACAGGGCCATAGATCGGATTCCAGCATCACACCCTGGGTAAGCAAAGAGCTGCTTGAGGTCCCACACCTGCCAGACCATGACAACCCCGTTGTCTCCGCCTGTGAGCAGATACTGTCCGTCCCGACTCAGCTGAATGGCCTAGGGGGAAATCACAGGGACATTTGTCAGATAAATGTGTGTTGCTCTTACTTCCCCACCCTTCCTTTCAATAAAAGCAATTGACAGCTGAACGCCCAGGGAGACGTTGATATCAACACAAGCTTTTGGGAAGCAATGTCATTGTTATGTTATTTTACCCAGCAAGAGAATTAATGCCGTTACGCACAAATCTCCAATACATTAGACGTCACTAGTTAAGTTTTACCTGACCTGTGATTTATTCTATGTTCCAAAGATCCAATATGAGGTCAGCTAAAGAAATTTACTCTTCTAATTAGCTAGATTTACAAGATGCAGCAGCACTGGCACTAAAATATAGCACCTGACACTCCCCCAAGGGTTTTCAACACCAGCCTAGCAGAAGCTGAATGTTGACAGGAACTGAACTGTTATACAAATCACTAAAATTAATTTAGACCAGCATTTTTAGATTTCTGCACTGGATTAATAAAGTAATGATCCACCTCTCTAAACAGAGACTGTGTTTCCTTTCATCATCCATCCTGAAACTGCCTGTGAAAAATTCAATAGCATATACTCTGATTTTGTATGCATCATGGGGACTGATGGCAAATCCGTATTTGAAATATTTATTTGGGAATCAGGTCATGGAGAAAGATGGGATATCACTGGTTTTCAGAGTCAAGACTTCTCCAAACAGGGATCTTCAATCTATTTTAATATTTCTTGTGTATTATCAGAAAAAAATCAAGATACATACTGAGTACCTGGAAGAATAATTTTCCTCCATTACCTGATGAATATACCAGATGATAATACCAGATATTAAAATGACTGGAAGCATGACAAATCTTTCTTAAAAGAGGGATTTTCCCAGTTTTAAGAAGCCAAAATGGGGCTTAAGAGACCTGAACTTGAAATTTTATTAGAGTAAGTGCTGATTTATTGAGTGAGAGAGACCATGATCCATGTAGCCCCATGGTGTATCCACAACAGTGGCAGCAGGAAATGCTGTCAGCCTGGGCAGCACCCAGCCCCTTCCCCTCGTGCACCCCAGCACCCAAAATCACTGGCTGAGGAAGATCAAAAAGTTCAACTGTTCCTTTTAGTATCTATTTATGGAAATGCTGCCCATGAATTTTCTTAATCTGTTTTTTGGGCCTGCTGAAGCCTTCTGAGGGGGGGGAAATAAATTGGCAGAAGTTTACCACAGGTTTATTGCCCATTTTGAGGTGATCCTACCAGTCTCGGTGAGCACCCCACAGGTCTCATACTGTGGGGTTTCTTGAGTAAGAGTTATCCATTCATCTCAGCCATTGCCTTCATCATTCTGCAAACCTTCAGCATTCCCCACCCCAAAAGGCATTGAATAAAGCAGGTTTCCAACAAGAACCCTTGGAAGACACTGACTTTTCTCACAGCAATATTTTTTCCATATGGGTCTTAGTATTTACTACTACAGAAACCCTGAGCAGGATAAAAACCTCTGAAAGGAGCATCCTGCCCTGCTGCTGCACAGAAAAGAAATGTATGCAGTAGAGGATACCAGGCCCTGATTTTACAGCCTCATCTTCCAATTATCCAATAGAACTTTGCGATAAACTTCAGCTGACTCAGCTTCTCAACCGAATAACATAAGAATGGAGGATGTTCAGAGCAATGGCTTTTAAATTCCAAACACACACATTCTACAAACAGATTGATTCTCTTTAACTAAAACATTGTCACTGGAAGGCAAGGGAACTGCCTCAAGATGACAGTCTGCAAGCAAAATTCAAGCTCAAAGATTTAAATTTAGGAAACAGTAGAAAGACCTGAAGACAGGATCTTGCAAACATCTCTCTCTCTGCTGAAGCCTGCAAGTATTTTGGCACTTGCAGTCTCTGCTTATACAGGTTTGCAAATATGCAGAACTTTTTACATACCTCTGGAAAAGGAAGTTTGGGGCTTTTCTCAACATAGAGAAATTATAGTGCACACACCACAAAAAAATCAGAGAAACTAAAACACAAAGACATTACGTTCATGCAGCACTGAAGTGTTTATACAGACTGCTGACAAGCCTAGAAACCAAAATATACAGTGCAAGATACTGCTTTGTGAGCAGCAGTAACTGAAGGCAGACATATTGCACATCTGTATTTTGTGTATTGCTGTACTCTATTACTGTGATGCCAAATACATCCTGTAAGAATTATACGATGTGCGACACTTAGATTAAGATAGAGTCTCTATATTATGTTATAAATTTTGAGTGCTTACTGCAACAACTCCCAAGGAGTCAGAATGGATCACATTGCTGGAATTTTATTTCATACAATAACTTTAAAAGGAGTGTAATTGAAACATAAACATATATTGTAAACAAAATGAAACACTGAGCAACAAAAAGACGATAAATCTATTCCAGACACATTCTGAATTAAGATGACAAGACATACATGTAAATTTAGACACAGTAAGGCAGAAATTGTGGAGTATTTTTCCAACCATATCTAAGTATGGAAAACTGAATATTAACCAAGGCTAGAATTGAGTATTCTGAGTTTAAGCTTCTCCCTCTCCCGCCCAAAAAAACCCAATGTTCCAACCATTAATTGCTTCTGTGATTGTTACTATCAGAAACATGCTAAGCACCTCGAAAGCACAGATGCAAGGATCTTGAAAACTCTAATTTAGAGGCTGTCTTAGAAGAGTAGAGTAAGAAAGGGGCAGACAACAAACTGATAAGACTAAAAATTATCTAGAACTAGCATGCACTGAGTGCATGATCACGAGATCTAACTAACCACACAAGTATTAAAGAGATTATTCATTAGAAGCAAAAATCAATATGGGGTGGTTTTCTTCTCTATAGTAATAGCAGCCTCCTAAGGGTATTTCCAAATTGCAATGAAGACCGTGACAAATAATTATTTGCTACACTTAGAAAATTCAGCTGATGAAAATCCATTAACCTTATGGTCATGGTTCACTTGAATTTTATACTTGAGGCTTTTACTGAAGAAATGTGATATTAGAAGGCAAATTAAAGCCATTAATCTTTAACTCTTCCACTACCTGCAAAACGCAGGAGGTTTTGTGATCTTTTGATTAAATAAAGTATAGTCTTTGAACCCTTACTAATACCTATGCAATTTTATTAAGTCATTGGCTTGTCATGAAGACAAGATGTTGATTTATTTAATTTTTATTGTTTATAAATAAATTTCTCATCCACGTGCCCATATGAAGGAATGAAGGAACGAATGAATGAAGGGATGAAGGAATGAATGGAAGAAAAAGGTAACCCTGTCAACATCTCAGCTGCATGATATGCCCTTCAAGATTTAACAAACGAAAGGATGCTTTTACTCCCAAGTACTCCAGCTGGTATAGAGGACAACATCAATCAATTTTACTGTTCTGCTTTTCCCCAGCGTAGTTTATCTACAATTCTGCCAGGTATGAAACTGAAACAACCCTGCAACTAATCTTTCTCACAACATGAGCTTCAGACTCTCAAATAATCCCCAAAGTGCACAATTTCGCAATGTTCTAAAAGCTGCATTTTTGACTTGTATTTCCTTGAAAAGTCTCAAAACTTTGCACAAATCCCCTTTAATGTTTCAGGTTTTTGAAAGGCAGTGCTTTGTAAAAAGGCAGAGCTGATGCTGTGACAGCCCTGGCTTACAGCAGCAGCAGTCTTGTGGGCACTTCCACATTTCAAAACAGACTCAGGAAAGGAAAATAAATTGGTTCCTCTGGGTCCAACAGCGTACAGTCTTTGTTTAGGGTAAAATAACTTTACCTCTCAGAACAAGCAGACTATTTAAAGTTATTCATTAAGATATCTAAACACTACATGGTAGATGTACTGTGATATGCCTAAGCTCCACTGAGCAATACAGTATTTAAAACAAAAACAGGTGGAAGGCATTGATTAGACCCTGAATTTCCCCAGAGTGTCTGAATTTTTTCTGGCAGTTTTCTAGCACAAGAATACAAGAAAGAAAATCAGAATGTTAATCCAAACATCACTATTGAAAACTGCTTGTTTTGCCAGTAACATTCTGAAATACCAGCCCATAATGACACAGGAAAACTGCAACTATTACAGATTCCACACTTAGGACCTTTTTCCTTCCCTCTTCTATCCTCCTCAAGGAAAAGCCAAGGAGAAGTGTTTCTCAGCACAGCCCACGGGTAGGTGCTATTCACTTTAAATGCCCCACTTTAATCATGCAGTTGCCACTCTCCTTTAGAGGTGATGTAGTGCAGAAGCATAGGCAAAGACGCTGTAGGTTTTTTAAGCGTAAAGCTCAGCCGGGACCACTGGGAGAGAAAGAAAACAAAACAAAACAAAACAAACCCCAAAACCCTCTACAAATGTAATTCTGGTCTACAGAGAGCAGAACTTCCATCGCCTCCAGCAACATTCCTAAAGCCGTGGGTATTGACTGAAACACTACAGAAATTGTTTTAGCCGGCGAGGGATTTCTAGATATTTTACAGATTTGCTGGCCTAGCTGACAACATAATCACAACTGAAAGTGACAGATTATCAACATTATTAATATAAAAAGAGAAAATGGTTGATATGGTCTTGCTTTATGGAAAGAACTCTGGGATGAAGGGTAGGTTGAAAATCTCAAAAGTATTTGTACAAGGACAGCCAAAGGTACAATTTCAGGGAATTGACAGAAAAATCTACATTAATTTAGAAAAATGTCTGGGGACAGAAATATACACATTCCTACTTCACTTCTCCAGCCTCAAACCTGCACTTGTGGCTGCATGCAGAGACCAAATGCCCTCTCACCACTGTAGACTGCACTCTCACTATGGAAAAGAGACCTACACTGGGAGTTATTTCTCTATATTCCACCACCAGCATAGCTGACATTTTGAATGGATGATATATGGATACTGGATTAGCAGAGCATAGTACATGATAAGAGTTTTAGAAGGTTTAAACTGGAATATACCGAACTGTACCAGAAACTTCAATGCTAATGAAGCAGTCACTGTTCCATACAAATTATAAAGTGGAAATAACAAAGATCAAAATTCTTTAAAATACATTGACACGTTCTTCCATCTTTAGTATGGAAAGAAGTGCTCCCAACCTTGCTCAACAGCTGAAAGAATGCCAATAATTCTGTAAAACAAACATGACGGCAGAGAGGGATTTTCTTCCTGCAACATATAATCCAAATAAAGGAAAAACTTTTGAGAGTTTTCAACTCAAGAGAACACTGGAAATCCCAGCAGCTGAGTTCCTGGGATCTTCCATCAGATTATGAAAGTCAGCTTGGAGGTGTGGTACTGCAACACAGCTGGCAGCTTCTGTTCTGTTTCATAGGTACTATTACACAGGAACTGTCAAGAGACCTTCATTTTGTATTACAAAATAATTTTCATAAAAACATAAGCTTAAAATGCCTCCTGGATAGTTTTGGACTTGCTCCATCTCTCTTGCAGCTAAAGATGTGGAACTTAGCTGCTTGCTTAGCAAACGCCAAAGGGCTAAAGAGTTGAAATATAGACATATGCCTATAAACTTCCTGAAGCTCAGCACAACACATGCTATCTGAACCAAGATGAAGGAATGTAGTCAGAGATGCCAAAAAAAAGGGAAATCTAACATCCAAAGCAGCATGTCCACTGACCTCCTGCCTTCAGACTCTAAAGTAAAGATACAGCACAGCCTCTCCTGGTCAGCAGTTAGTAATATTTGCATTCTCCAGCTCAAGGAAATGCCTACACAGCTACTGCTTTATGAACACGATTATTTTACAATTAAAATTGTAAAAAACCCCTCCTAATGTTATTAAGAGTACATAGTCCCCTTAAATCATTTCAGACTGCTGCTATGTGATGGTCTAGTACCACATATTTATGGTCTGGCTATGGAGAGTCTCCACACAGCTCCAACATCGACAGCTTTTCCCACCACTGGAACTGACAGTCCTTAGCACACATTTGAGGACACTCACCCTTATCTTGTCATCTGTTTCCATAGTGGCTTGCAGTCTCCCATTCACACTGAATACACAGAAGAGGCCGTTTTCATAATATATGACACAGTGGCCTTCCCTGGAAGCTTGAATCAGTTTGGGTCTCAGGCAGCTTTCGGGACCTTGAAACCTTTCAGGACCTTCTAATGTCCTCAGTAGATCTCCATTCATAGAATGTATGAGACACGGTCCTTCTAATGAGATAGAATAGGATCTCCAGTTATCGATTTATATGATCAGTTAAAGACATCATGTATCAAATAATAAGTAATGACTTCTATTTACATAATCACATTAATACACACATAATACATTATAATGGTTTTTTTCCATGTTTGGATGTGTTGCCTGTGACTTTAAGGGTGCCAGACACTAAGATAAACAGCTTCTCCCTTAAAAGCTTTGCATTAAGTTATTTTAGAGCACCTATCTATTAGAAAGTTTCCAGTGGAATATACTGAACTGTACCAGAAACTTCAATGTTAATGAAGCAGTCACTGTTCCATACAAATTATAAAGTGGAAATAATATATGATTTATGAAAGAAGAAAGATACTAACTCCAAGAAATTTACAGTTTAAAAATAATCGTGGACAATTAAGCAAATAAGAAAATTATAAAGAATATCCATAGAATCAACACCATTCTTTGTAACTTGCCTGCCAAAAGCAGGTCTTTGAGAACACAAATGGGGCATATTAGAGGCTCTGCAGCCAAGCTCAAAGAGCCTGTGCAGAATTACCAGTAATTTATACACACCCTTCATCAAACAAACAATCCAGCACATCCTCTTTCTCCTGAAACTAATTTTTGCTTCCCTTTTTTTGAGAAGTTATCCATAACAGACACTCTTCACCATCCTGGCCCTCAAGAACTGTATCCAACTATGCTATATGCAATTGCACACTGGATAAACAAACAGAAATAGCAATCAGGAGGGAAACTGATGTGGTTGCCTCTTCTTATAAATGTCTGAACAATCCTCAGTTTTACCATGTTTAAAAGGAGGTTTCAAATTCCATAGCAACTAAAAAAAAAGGTTAGAAATAAAACCAGCATAAAGTTCATAAATTCTGCTGCCCTAGACTATACTCCTTTTTGCATTAGGATTATAGCTTCATGAACAGAAAGAAATGGTAACAACTACCTTACCTTTTGAACCACTTATTACCAGGCCAAGCTCAGCACAAATGGCAGCACAGGTGATCTCATAGTCATGTCCTGTCAGAACAGCTCGAGGAGTTGCAAAATCACCTTCAATGAAAAAACAATAAAAGCAATCCTTGGTTACAATCTATTCCCACAATCACTGCTTTCTATCACTGAGGCATTTTCTCTTTCCTTGCTCTTTGAGTTTGTGTTCCTTACAAATCACTTCAATGCTCCTGTTTGCATAGGGGAGTTCTGTACTCCTACCTGTGTAGTACAGCAGCAGCACTGCCTGCACATTTACTGACCCACAGCAATACAAAAGTCAGGTGTGCAGTAAAAGCAATCAAAGTTGGTTTCCCCTCCCTCTGACTCCCCCTCTATTTATATTTTGTGGAGGGAGAGATTTAAGTCAATTACTACCCATTCTTATAACAGGTATAAATAAATGCAAGTATCACTATGATAAATACTGAGAGAAGATAACAACAGTGCCCAAAGATGAAGTAAAACTTCCAGTGACTGATTTTTATTTTTACCTAATAACAGTGCTGAAACCTCAGCCTGAAGTCTAGTTCTTTGCAAGATGCAGAGTTTGGACCACAGTCAGTATGAATTTCTGATGAATTTGCAAAAAAAAAACCCACTCAAACCCAATTATCAATGCTCCTATTAGACATTTCCCTGCAACAAGAACTGTGGGTTTTTTTGATCAAACATATATGGATACAGTAAAAAAGAAGAATTGTATACCTGGCACATTTAAAGGAAAAGAAATTATTCTCCAAGTCAAGGCAGAGAAAGGGTAAGCAAATGCTATAAAGCTCTTTAAATAGTTTTGTAACTTTGCTCACAGGTTATTTACTCCTGTCTTTAAGACTGCTGCCATTTCATGGAAATCACAAAGTTATTTTTCTATTGCCACATAACTAGCTCATTCATAGCACTTCACAAAGCATTTAAATTCTAAAGGATGTTTCTTGGGTAATGCTATCATGTAGTTTCCAAAAGGTTTAGATGCGTTTTTAAGCAGCAGGGAATAACTTCACAATAAATGATGACATGTGAGATACCAACAAGGGAGTAAAGCAGTGGTAAAATCAACCCCTTTTTTTTTTTTCACTTGAGAAACAGGAGATAGTTTTACAAAGACACAGAGTAATAAATGGGACCAAGTGACTCCATTAATTACTAAGTTAGCACCAATCAAATGACATTTGGAGTTGTAACATTTAAAGATAAATCCAGCATAATGTCATTAATCTGTCCATATAGAGCGGTGCCAGCAATACTGGCACTGAGTGTTATTAGAAATCATGGAGCTATATTTAAAGGGATAGTTTCTCAGATCTTGCTTGTGTACAGTGAAACTTCTCTGGAAAAGAAGTGTAAGATCTGGGCTTGCATAAATATTTTTACTCAGACCATTTACACCACTTCCCAAAACATCTGTGCAGCTGCCACATTCCAAAGGCCTTTAAGGAAAGGTCATAATCTATGACAAAATCTCAAATCAAGAATTCTGACCTTTCAAAATTTGATTTATTCTGCAGCTACTAAAATAATTTGTATCAACAATACAAAATCTTGAAAAGTAAATAAATATATTTCTTCTTAAATATAGACATAGACATTATATATATATATACATACACACATATATATACGTACACGCATACACACACACACACGTAGATTATATAGATATAGATATATGTGCATACATGTAACACACCCAGGCATGTATGTTACCAGCATTTTAAATGTGAACATGCTTTGGAGCAACTTGTTAATTGTCCCTAATCTCTTAAGAAATGGTCGTTAAAAGCTGTTGCTTTTGTTCCATATATTGTTTGAAAAACACACTCAAGCCCAGGAAGTATGGCAGACAGTTCAGGGGCAAAGGAAAAACTCCAACAAATTAGAAGCATAAGGGTAGATTTAATGACTTTTAGGTACTTCTCAGGTGCCTGATCCTGTGAATTTGGTCGCAAACCTTTCAGAGCAAAATTGCTCTATTGAACTTTCCTTCCCTAAACACGGGCTGGGCACCTCAGAAGACTGATACCTGAACACTACGTAGTAAAGCCACAAATTTGCAGTTTTAGGGGAAAATGTAACAGCAGCCATAACAGCCATACCATCCAGTAACAATTTAATATTGCCCACCCAATTCTTTCTCTCGGCCATTCCCAAGCCCTAAAAGGAGGCAACTTTGTGCATTTAAAGGTCTTGTTAGTTTGTTTTCTTTTAAATGAGCTGCCTATATTAGCAAAATTTCAGGATTCTGGTTTTATTGCTTTCTTCTGCTTTCAGAAATTGAATTAACACATACTTGCATAGTTCAGCAAGGAGTTGATCTAATTATATACTTCACATTAATGAAACTTTTGAAATCAGAGAAGTTTTAAATATACAACGTTGCAGGAGGTAATGAATGTAAGATGTTGGAGTTAGAAGCACGTATGAGAAGCAACGCCTGAATGAAATTAGATGCAGATAAACAAAATCATGAGAGTAAACTTATTGCTTACAGCAACCACATTATTTCAGGCTTTACCTGCATAAGGCAGCAACTACATCCATAAAATGTAAGAGATAAGATTTTTAAATCTAGAAGTAGAAACTGAGCATATGTATTTATCACAAAGAAATTAAAATTACCTAATTAAAACAGTCTTTTCAGAATTTGGACTTTACTTCATACATAACAGAGTATAAACCCACAGGTGGAAGGATCAGTGTTTCATAGATTGTATCAAGTGTTTCCTAAATTATATTTGAAATAAAGAAACACTTAAACAAAAAAATCCCAACCCATGCAAACAAATAAGAAGAAATCTGAGTAGTATCTTTAAAGAACTTAGGATTTGAATAGATACTGTAAAAGAAGAGTCCTGTGAAAAGTCAGGCTGACTCTTTTGATAAGAATGTCAAGTATTTAGGGGTTTCCAAGCCTCTGATTTCCCAAATAATGGGGTCAACTTAAAAGCTGGTCATAGAGCAGAACAGATTTCTTTAAAAGCTTTTAAACTGTTATTGCTTCAAAAGATTGTCATGGTTTTCAATAATGCAAAGAGAAAATTTTATTTTGTTGCTGGTTTAAGGGGCACCACTTCAAACTTTTCTAAATTGTTTTAGGAGAACAGACTTGCAGACCCTTTTGAAAAGCTGGGGAAGTGACTTCAAAGGGAAGAGAGTCTTTGTCTGCTAAGCAGGTTTACGACCACTGATCCAAACCCTAACTAAGGGCTGAAAAGAATACTCAGAGAATCTTTATGGAGATCCTTAAGGAAGGTGAACAAGTCAAATGAAATTAAAGATAGTTCAAATCCTAGCACTAATAACCAAGACACAATAGTTTTACAGATGTGCTTTTCTCAGCACAAGATACAGCGATATCCTTAGACCATCCCATCACGGGATTGCTGCGTGGAGCTGAATGCTGTGAGATTCTTAATGCCACATTCACATTGCTACAAATGTCATCAAAGATTTATTTAAGTCACAGGAGGCACACATAAAGTTATTTTCCAGTAATGAACAGAATACTTTACCTTTGCAGCAACCATTCAAATTATTTCAAAAGAACTCACCTACATTGCAATAAATAATTTCTGTAAAGCTGTTTTCCCATAGAAAATAACATAAAATATCACTCTTATTTAAGTTACTAAAGTACATTTTAAATCATAAAATTCAAGCTTCAGAAGATAAAAGAAGAGCTCATGATACCATGTCAGCCTGTGGTGATATATCAGTGAAAAAATGTTAGGCTTTTGGAAACTACATTTAAAAAGGAACAGTGGGATTACACCAAAGTCAAAACTTTCTTCCAATTTAATGACATCCAGAGGAAGATATGCCTTATTGGAGATAACAAGAAATTGGTTTGCATTGCTGGGTCTCTCTCTGCTATTTGTTTCAGCCTTGGTGATGTTACAATACAAAGCAGGATCATGATATTTAAATGCATCAGCAAATTCCCAAGATGGTGGTTTTTTATTTTCAGCACTTGGCTGAGCCAAACACAGTAACTCATTTGAAGAAAAATATCTTCCTAAAAAGAAATCAAACTAGAGATTAACTAAAAAACTTACCACACAATTAAATGAGATACACTTCCTACTATTTATGGGTGAGATAATATTATGCAATACATTCAAATATAAAATATTTGACCATGCTCCTTTTATGTTTTATCCTGAGAAGACAGTTAATTATTGTAAGTCACAGAGACCTAAACAGCCATTTCTAAATTATTCTATGACTGCAGAGGCTGTGGGGCACTTTTAAATGGCAAATTAATTAAGTGATTTTATGTCAATATAAAATCCAAATTGAATGAAGCATCAGTTGATCTGTCTTTCAACTGACTTCTTGCAAAAGTAAGTGATTGAGTGCTTTCTCAAAATGATACATCAACCAAATCAAATTGTACATGTAAGAAAGGCCTTCTAAAATTAATTTTTAAAATTTCCCTATTCTGAACTTGGGTAAACAAAATAAAACAATATTGTTTTCCTCAATATTGTTTTATTGAGGAAAACAACAAAAGGTTTGAAATAAATGTGAGGAGTACAGATGTATGTACAGAATATAGTACATTTGGACAAAAGTGCTCTCAGCAAAATGCAATTAAATCAAGAAAACCAGTTGGCTGCTAAGCTCCTATGTTGATTATACAGCAGATTTCAGAGTTTAATTGCATCAAAGTGATAACTGTCTAATATTATAAAGTCTGTGCATTAACACTAGTTATGGATCACATTATGAGACAAATGGTTAGGACCCCGTTTCACTGGCACAGAAAGTTATCTGATGGATGAGAGATCTTACTCAAGTGATACCACACAAAATTATTGAAGTATTCCTAAAGCTTCAGGTTGAATAATCTTTTCTTTGTAAATAAGTATTTTTATGTAACAATTTAATATTTTCATATTATATAGGAATTTCATTTCTCTCTGGTTCTTCACATGACACTCCATCAGCATTTCCTCTTAATTCCTTCAAACTACTTCCCATCTGTTCAGACTTATTTTACCACAAAAAGTACAACCTTATGCCAAGATGCAAGTTTTGGTTCTGTAAAGAAACACTTCAACCCCATATTTTCTGAAAAAGGAATGACATCTTTGAACAATGCATCATTCTATCCTGAAGCAAAATTTAAACATGCAAAGCACAGGAGATGCTACAGTTTGTTCAGTAAAGGAAAAAAATACATTAGATTTATCTTGTAGGATTCATTTCAGTGAACATAACACAGGAGGGCTCACTGTACTTCCCTCAGTGTCACTGTGCAGCAACTAACACGTATTCAGTATTAATTGAGACTTTTCATACATGTTGGGTCAAAAAAACTACGTTTCCAAAACAAACAGAATAAAGAAAAAGATTTAGCAGGCTTTCATAAACTGGGTATTACAATTCAGACTTCAGAAAAATCAATAATCCTCAGTCTCTTAATTCCTACACCATGTGCAACACAAAACTTTCTGGAAGAAGTTCTCCCTTAGTGGGGACTCATCTGCTGCAAATCCTGGAAGTCATTCAGCAGGACTCTTCCCCCTGAACACAGGCCTTTTTGAAGCCCCTGGAAAGTATCTGCAGGTGAATATTCAGGGTCAGTGTACACTAATATTTTAATATTTGCACCATCCTGACTTCATAAACTGTTACTCAAATGGCAGCTTTGAAGTTTTAGAACACTGTCATTTTTGCCAGATAATGTTCTAAAACAGGTTTATGAAGGGGCTTTTTTTGTTTATGTTAAAAAAACCCCAAACTTCTCTTCATATTTCTCTCTTTTGGTTTATAGCATCCATTACCTAGCAGGTTTGGAGGAACAAAAAAAAAAAAAAAAAAGGAAAAAAAAAACCAATCAAGCAATAATTTCAGTCAGAAATAGCAGCTACTGAGGAATTGTTGTAAGAGAAAAGTCATCTTGTATGTAGTTGAAACCTATAAAGTATTTTATAATTTGGGCAAAACCAAAAAAATCTCAGAAGTTTCCTGTGAAAATTCCACTCAGTTTGTCAGGTTTTTTATGATCTTTTTATCTCCCCCTATTAAAATACATCAAAATAATTTGAAGTCCATGCATGAGCTATTTGATTACTTTTGTAAAGTTTATTTCAAACGAGTACTACCACCAGTAGCATATTGTACTAGATAGATGCTGACCACCTTCACTTACCAATGTAATCGGAAGCACTGATGGCGTACACCAAGTTCAGAGAATACATAAATTAGCTGTCTTTTTACAAGTAACTTCTTAAACCAGATACTTTTTCAATGAGGCAGGCCATAACTCCAATATCTCTATGTTGCTAGTGTAACTAGAATTTAGATCCAGAAACACTTACAAAATAATTTCTTACCCGTCAGGATTATTGTATTGATCAAATAATTTTTATAACATTTACTCTGGTAATTTTATTCTAGACTATAAATTATTGTATCTTCTGTACTACTCTGTTCTGTCTTCCATGGTTAAAGACTCTGAAATGAATAGTGATTTTTTCTCAGCAACCAAAAAAGGTAAATAAATGTGATGTACATCATCCCACAACTATGTATATCGTGCACATTAAGGCTGTATTCATTTACCATATGAATATAATTCCTTTTACCACATCAACTATTAGTTACAAGTTGTAAATATAGCATTGTTTTTCCTGGAACTCAAAGGTTTGTGTTACATCATGGAGTACTAAATATATCCTGCTGGAGGATTTCATGCATCCAGCTTCAGTAGCACCTGAAGCTGAATACTGCCAAAAAAGCAGCACCAAACTCCTTCTCTGTTTCCAGTCTCAAAGCAGCCTTGATTGCCTCAAAACTTGCTTTACTATGCTTCTTTGAATTACTTACTGACTGACAAATCCTGAAACATAATCTCTTAGCCACCTGAAAACAAGGGTGATACAGATGCTGCACTTAACACTGCAGGGCACAACTTTTAGCCAAAACAAGTATTTATGGCACACAAACTTACAGGCTCATCACTACCGAGTCACTATGACTATTTAGCTGCTTTCCAAACTATCTGTGAATGCTATTCCAAGTTCTTCTCAATGAAGACCTTGTCCTCAAAGGTATCTATGACATGACTTTCTTGGCATTCTATATGTACAAAATTATATTGCTTACGCAGCATCACTGCAGATTTCTGGAACTCATCTGCCTGTTATTCCTCATCTTTTTTCCAGTTTAAATATGTGGAGGGTAGAACCATCATTGATACGTGATTTATAGAGTAGTCGGAGCAATGAGGCCTCAAACTCTTTGAGGTATCTATCAATGTGTTACAGCTGAAAGAAGAAAGGACAGTGACCTTTCGTGGCTGCAGAATTTAAGGCTCTGTTCTAGATTCATGCAGATTGCCCCAGTCCTTGTCACCTGTGAAGCCACAGGGAACTGTGGGACCAGTTACAGCATCAGGGTCTCTGTCCACTAAACTTTCATGGGGCTTTCAAGACTAAGATGAAATAATGCAATAAATGTTAGGTAAAAGAGTATTTAGTGATTCATACCCCTTTCAAAAACATGTTATGGATACTTTTCCAAGCTTTGTAGTTCTTCTCTATGACATACTTTTTATGGAATTGGACTTGAAACACAAATAAGAAAATGCAATTTTGTGCTTGTTAAAACACTTTAATGTAAAAAGAAAAAAGTAATCAATTTCTGTTTACAGTCCCACTTAACAAAACACTCCTGGACCTATTTCTGTTTCAGTTCATATGTTGAACTTAAATTCACATTGTATTTTCTCATTGTAGTTTCAATGAAAAGGATAAAAATTATACTACAAATTAATTAATTTTTGCCCCAAAAATGTGAGTAGATATTTTTAATGTTTTACTAGTTAGTCTTAGGATCCAGTCCCGAGATCAGCTTCAACTGGATGCCAGCAGATGGTGCTGAAGGACTCTGGCTTTACATACAACATTGTGCTGTCCTGCCATTTTTGAGAAACAAAGAATATTTGTTACGTCTGCAGCTAAACAATGTTAAAATAATATTGAATTATTTACTGGATCTTTTTTTTTTTTTAAGAAGGGTTCACATAATAATGTATAAAATGTGTGTAGGGGTAAAAAAAGAAAAGTGCTATTGAGCACCTAAAGGAGCATGTGCAGACTGTCCTATGTCCTAAAACTCTGTCCTGGTGCAACACTCTTTTATTACCAGGCTGACTCCAGTGAACAGCAACTATTGCCTTTATAGCTGCAGTAATTGCAAACATATTTTAGTATTTTGAGGCTCTACAAATTTTTAGCTACTCTGGTAGACCACCATTTGACAGAAAGTAACAGTAATAGGGGATTTCCATTACTAACTAACCTGATCAGAGATTTATGGACATGTTGATACTCCTACTACCCAGCACGACAAATACAAAAGGAAACATTAACAGGTAAGCTTTTTACAACTACTTCCCAATTAATATTTTTAAGAGAAGCTGCTGTTAAGAAAACTACTTTCATTTTTTAAAAAATAATTATTAGAATTCTAAATAAATATTTGTGCTATAAACATCCTTTGGAAATGTGGACCCTCATCTTCTCTACTACCATTGGTTTTGAAATGAATTTTGAAAATAGGCATCCAGATCACGCAGACCTGGGAACCAAGATGTAGGTTCATTCAAGATGAGGATGTGGGAAGAAGGCAAAGAGGGGGTTTTTGGCTACTGAGTTAAGCAGACTCACAACCTGCTTGAAATCAGTGTGACTGCTCACTGTGTGCAGAGAGAAGCATGTATGCAAATCCTCACAGAATTCAACTTTACTGGATTAGTGTGCCTGAGTATAAAGAAATTATTACCCATGACATTATTCTTCAATCAACCAACACAAAGATGCTCATCAGGTATATTTTCAAAGTTTAATTTGCTTGCATTATCCACTTTAATAATTAATTAAGAAGCACTCACTTTCAAAAAGTTTAAATTTTCCAACTGAAAAATATCTGTAGCAGTTGATGAAATAGATGTTTTATCTTTTACTATGATTACCAATACAATTAAAACTAATGGTTTCTCTAGTCTCAAGATCATAACTTTAATGTTATTAATAATTATAATTATTTTATAACATATGTGATACATACTATATATATTATATATGCACTTAATAATGTTAATTTATAAAAGTCTTGCGGGTATTCAAATATTTATTTTGGAATCCTACCTAAATAAAAATCAAACAAAAATGCAGTTTCTTTTAAAAGTATCTTGGATAGGAACAAGACTGTTCTCCAGCAAGACAAGAAATGTGATTAAATTTTGAATCCTTTGGGAGATTTCATATTTTATAAATTGAAAAGATTATGCATTTTAAAAATTTGCATTTCAGGGAGATATTCTACATGCTATCAATAGCAAAACCGTTCAGTGAATCCTCTCAACTAAATATTAGTTAAATACAGTAATTGGTTTTTCAAATATGAAATCATGTGCTTACATCCACACGTGTCCTGCTACACAGCTACACCACTAAACCCATTTATCTCCCACACTTCAGAATACCTGAATATAGCACCCTGTAAAAAATACAAAGCTATGCAATGAAAGCACCCCCATAGTCCTCGTGATGCAAATGTGATACATACAGAGAGTAACATTTTCTAGTTTTATGGGCTAACATAAAAGAGGTAATATAATTTGTTTTATTCACATATGTGTGGAAGATCAATGCAATAACTCAGAAGAGAGCCCATTAGTATTAGCAGTAGTGATACAGTTATACACAGACTTTACATTTCATAGCACTGAATATTTTTATCAGTCAAGACTTCATTTCCTTAAGCAAATCAAATGTCTAATTAAAAATACTTTGGTTTCTTCAAAATATGACAACTAAAAATAATTGTGGACATGTATGTAGATATTTGAAAGCAACAGAACCATCTCTTCATATGCCACGAATAAAAAGCAATAGCAGGAAAGCACTTCCACTGGACTGTAGAAATGCCTACCATTTTTTAAGCACAAAGCGTTTCAGAAGCATAAACAATATTAAAGTAATCAAATTCACTGTAAACCTCCCCTCCAAGAAAGTACATCCAAACAAAAGAGCTAGAGTGAAAAACCAAAAAACCTTGAGGACATAGATTTACACTCACTAATACGATTGGCCTCTACCTGGTCCATGGCGAGGGATGATTAAGGAAGATTGGAGAAAATAGGATATTCCAACTACAAAATCATTTGTTGGTAAAGGAATACCAGAAGTATGTGTGTAGCAAACAATTTGGTGACATTTTTTAATAATATAACATAATAATATAACAGATAATAATATAATAATATAACAGATAGACCTTCGAGATATGATCATAACTAATATAGCAAAACAAATTTTTTAAAATAGTGCTGTAAGGAATTTACATGAAAGTGGTAAAGATACGAGAATGTTTAATATGCTTTGTAAGGAAGAGATCAAGGACAGTAAGATAATTCCTTAAGTATTTTGGGAAAACAGGTTTCAATAGATACAGAATATCCTTCTGTAAGATCTCATGGGAAGTTAAACAGAAAATGAAGGAAAAGGTAATAAGGATAGTAGTGAAAGCTGCTCCAGTGCAACACAGGGATAAGACAGAGTCACTGGAGGACGCTGAGTTGTGCCAGCTGGGATCCTAACAGAGGAAAGTCAGGCAGAAAGATCAAAATAAAAGAGATCTTTCTGAAACAGGGTAAGCAACAAAGTATGAGCAGAGACAAACCCAGGAGAGCCACACACAGATGAGGTGTAGCTAACAAGGTCATCAGGGATAACATTCTAAAAACACGAAAAGATGCCAGGTTTTCTCCAGAAGTTGGTCTGTTATTAAGAGCAAGCAATACCAACAGATGATGCCACACGAAGTACTTCAGGAAAAGGTCAACTGCAGTCAGACAGCAAACCCAAGTAAAACCAGCAATGAAAACTTTTGTCTCAAGTAAAGAATACCTAAATGAGGTAAATGTTTTGCACTCAACTGGCCTGATAATAGTGATACTCTGACAATGAAACTATGTAATCAGAGTTACAACTATTCTTCTGTGAATATTGGGTGAGGTTCTGCAAGACTAAAGAAAATCTTGTCTTTTTTTAAGCAGCAGGAAAAGGAAAAATTAGAGTAGTCTGCTTAATCCCACCAAACAGAAAAAACACTGGCAGAACATTTATATTTTTACATATACACACATAATTTCACAGAAGAAAACAAGGAGATGAGTAACAGCTGATTTGGATTTGTTCTGAACAAATGTCAAAGCTATTTTTCTCTTGCAATGGCAAAGTAACAGGATGTGTTCAGAGAGACACCACATATTTTTACTTTAGTAAGAACTCTAGCACTGTTCCATGTGAGCAATCTCTTTAGGAAAATAGGGAAGCACACATTCAGAAGACATAATACATCGGAAAGCTATATTCAGAAAGCTATTCATTGCCAAAATGCTAAATGTATTGATGGGCATTCCTGAACTGCGTATTAGCTAACATTTTCTTTAATGACCAATTTAATAGAATAAGACTGCAAAATGTATTTGCAGAATGAGCTGCTGCAAAGCTGCTGGAGGACAGGATGAGAATTCAAAGGAAGTTTGACAAATTGGAGAATCAGGCTAATAAAGAATACACTTCAGAAAGTTTCAAGACAAGATTCCACAGCTGAACTACACAAAGGTGACACATATAGATTCTTCAGAAAACACTGAAATCCATATTGCCTCATACCCTTAAAAGAATTGACAGTGTCATGGTGTTTTGAAAGATACAGATATTCCCTGGGGATGTGAAAAGTACTGGTCTGTAAAACAGGTTGTTTTCTACTTATTACTGGAAAGGCTTCAGCTGCATTCCTGGGTCTACTTTGAGGAAGACAGTCAACTGAAGAGAGGAACACACGAAAAAAATCAGAGGCCTGGAAAAACATGACTTACGGCAAAAGACAAAGAATTGAGTTCTTAAAGTTGCAGGAAAAGAACTGCAGGTCATGGCAATTCAAGTAACTGAAAGTAGTTGTAAGAAGGAAATAATCTGTTCTCTACACAAAGGAAAAATAGATGAAAGATGATAGAATGCAACTGCTGGAAAAAGAGAACGGGATGAACACTGGGAAAAGACTGCTAAGGACAGGGCTTCTAAGGTCCAAAAATGTATTTGCTGAAGTTTTTAAGGGAAGACTGGACAAACATCAGTGGAGAATGGTTTTGGCACATTTAAGCCCTCACTGGGAAAAGAGAATAGGTCAGGTGACCAAAGCTCCTGCCCGCCCTGTTTCCTATGGTTCTGTGATTACAAAGGAAAATGCAATCCCTCAACCTAGAAAATGTCCAAACACCAGGAGTTGCCACTTGAGCTTCAAAGCAAAAGTGGGATCTGAAAGTGATGCTCACCATTTGTATGCAAATGAATTCTCTCATCTCTTTTCTCCAGCCATCACACAATTCCTCCTCCCACCCCCCACTTCTCGCCTCCCCTCCACCTTCACCTCGTTAGGCTGGGCAAGGACAAAACACAGCATCTTTCCACAGCCCTCTCCCAGGAATCTCCACACATTCCACCACACAAGTCCTGCTGCATAATGTCACATCCCAAAGTGGTGCCTTGGAGCCTCTAAATATGCAGAAACCAACTTTGTGTGACACAGATCACACATGGGCTCCAAGGAGTAGCGAGGGGAGGGCTACATCCTCTCCCTCCCACCTCCCCTGCCTGCCCCAAGCCAGCCACATGCCAAGGAGAGAAAAGGAAAAGCCCCTTACGCTATGCAAAGTGACATCTCCACAGTAAATTATGCTAATTAATGTGAAAGCAAAACAGCTCAGGGCTATTCCAAAGGATACAACTACTTCAGGTCCTCTGCTCTGTTCTGAATTATTTTGAGGCTTGGTCAGAAATTGTCCCCAGAAACATTTCTGCATCGAAAAAAGGCCTGTGCTCCAAAATGAAGTACTGCCATGCTTCTACACTTTCAAAGCCGATTAGTTTAGAAAGAGAAAAACTCTACATTTGATCAAAGAGCATAATGAAATATTTTTTTGAATTTCAGGTTTTAATTTGAGAAGGAAAAAAATGATTTAACCTAAATGTAATCAAGCTGTTTTTTGAAGAATAAAATAGTTTCCAGCAGATGTGTCCCATGTAGAAATTTCATATCTCTGAGACCTTTATTTGTCAGATTTGGTTTACATTGATCAATGCATTTGAGAGTTATTGGGAAGAAACTAAATAAGAGAGTGAGACTGCAAAGGTGTAATTTCTTTAAGAAGTCAGACTCAAAGTTAGAAGTTAAATAATGTAAATAATTATTATTTCAGTAATATTTTTCTTCTGTTAAACCAAAACCAGGGAATTTTTCAATACAGTCAAGTTAGCCAGAAAATTGTCCTTGATAAACAATATCAAACCACTTATTTATCACGTGTGCCATTGCCTGCCTGGCTTGTCAGCTTATATATCATTCTAAAACACGAATATACACAGCCAGAGATCCAGAGCAGTGTTCTGAAAGTAAAGAAATCAGACAAATGAACCTAAATAAAATGTAACTGGTGAAATAATGAGTGCCTAATGGGATACTGTTTAGGGTAGATGGATCATACCAGCCTGCTGACTGATGTATGTCAGAGGCAACATGTACTATGAGAGGAGGAAAGAAATGCTCCCTGTTTTAAATTATTTTTCTTGAAACTACTCTGGCACCATGATTTGGTAAAGTGCCATTAGATGCATGTTGCTGTGAAGTCATCTAAGATGGGAATTCAAGAAATTAAATAGAGAAAAAATAGGAAAGACATACCAACTTTGAGAGTATCTAAAATTCCAGTGAACAGTGCTCACTGAAAACATGAATAAACTATATTTTTAGGTTAACAAAACCTTAAGCTTCAGATACAGAAATACTTTGGACCAGTTAAATATCAACATCCTGCAAATGGATGGAAGTTGGCAGCTGCAGTAACAGGGCTCAGAACCCAATGAGTCCGCTGGTGCTTTCCATTTCTGACAAAATCAGAACTAAGCAGAAACAGCTCTTTTTATTTGTCTTTTCAAAAAAATTTCTGACTGAACAGAGAAGTCTACAGACAGCTATTTCTGGGAAAAATTAAACACCCCAGATTACCATCTCTTTGAAGCAGGAACTGTCTATACCCGTGTCTAGGACTATGTATAGTGCCATGAGATTCCAATTGATAACAAAGGTTTCCAAGCATGCTGTATCACAAAAAAAACCCCTACATAAAGGCAACTGGTAAACACAGGAGCCATTGCAAGTCCCTAAAAGTTCAAGTTTAATAGAATTGCAAGCAAAGAGACTTACCAGGTAGCTACTGTTTGTTTTGAAACAGCAGCTAAAGTAGCCTAACTTTGAAAATTGCAAAATTTTAATACCTTAGAAATTTGCATTAGAGAAAACAGTCAACAGATAACAAAATCTACATATTTGAGTCAGATACCAGGAAAAAACCTATGCAAGTGATCTGTTGGGGTCATCAAGGATCCTACAGTATCAAGGCCTTGTTCAAACAGCAGTAAAGCCTGGCAAATGTGGGACAAGTACAACTTCTCAGGACATGTCTAGGAATCTGAAAACTCTTTGGAGTTTTCACGTTTACAAGCTCTGTGAAAACACAGTTTACATTTTCTTTAAATTGATAGATGGCAAAATATGTATGAGGTACTCACAGAGATTTTGCCCCTCAAGGAAAGGCATATTTACTTAAAGATGCTCATAAAATTCTGCTAGCCACTTCCCACAGAAACTGCCTTCTCTTGAACAGGACTGCTTGGAAGGATAATAAGGACAGTTTGCTCACATCCTCTGCCTTCAAATACGGCAACTGTGTGAACTGAACTGCATCTCGTTCAACTTTTGAACAGTTTTCACAGTCAGCATCAAATAATCTGCAACTTAAATTCAAATATTCATTCTGATATTAATTAGTTGTGCCTCTTCAAAGTCGCTCACAGGATGCAATTTCAAGCCACCTCTGTGTTTCAAATTCAAGTAACTCCAGATGAGTAACAGATTGAATACGGAACACACAACTATCCCAAATTGATTAATTTGGAAGATGTCAGGTATCGTTTCAATTATACAAAACTGTGTGCCAGCTATAACTGCAATGTATGACAGATCTAACACTTGTTTTCCAGATGTCCATTTTGTCCTCTGCAGAGAGCAAGTATTACTACTATTTAAACAGGGTCAGAGAAGTCCTTAAGTGGAAGGTAGAAAACTTAAGAAACACTCTTCTTAAGACAGAATATGCTGTTTCTCACCCCTTCCCTTGAGGGCACTTTATTTTTGGCTGAACAGGACCTCTGTTTGGCTATGATGTCCCCCACATTTATGTAAGTAAGCTCTCACAAGCGGCCTTGAAAGCCCCTCTCTCCTGTAAAGTGGCTTACTCCAGGCTTTTTCTCAACTGCAGGTCTGCCTTTCTCTTTGCTTTGGGGATCAAATTTTTTTTTTGTTGTTTTTTCTTTTTTGTGTGGAGTGGAACTGGCATAAACCAAGATCACTTTCCACTTTTCCTGTTACACAATACAGGCACAGCAAGGTTGAACAATCATAGTGGTTCACTGTTTTTTAGAGTTAAGAGAGAGAATGTTCATGAATAAAAGACAGGATTCAGGAATTGCTGGGAAATGGTGCAAGATGGAAGAGAATAAATACTTTGGCAAGTGCGAGGTGAGTTTGGGTGGGGAGACATTAAAACTGAATTAGGCTGGAGCAGGGTCACCCTTAGTAGTTTGGTTATATGGCATGAGCCCTGCTGTTCGCACTGGAACCAATCAGAATGCCTGCAATGTGAGAGCAAGGATTAGGCACAGAGTATCTTACTTAAAATTTTGTCCTACGAAGTGTTTTCTCCAGGTGTTTTGGGGCAACCTCCTTGTAACCAGGTTTTTCTGCTTTTTCTTACCTCTTGGGTTATCACCAATGATGTTGGTTTTGCCATTCCAGTACCAGAGCAGCAAGGTTGCATCACGGGATCCTGAGAGGATGTAACAATTCCCTCCAATGTAGGACTCGGAACGAGCAAGACAGGTTACAACATCCCAGTGTCCAAACACCACTTGCATCAGTTTACCTGTAACACATCAAATTGATTCTTTTTAAACTCTTCTCTTCTTTCAAAGGCAAAGCAAATACATTATAACATATTTTACAATTATTTTCTCTATTAAGAAGGAAAAAAATAAAAGAAAGGTTCAAAAGAGAATTATGGTGGGGAGTAATAATTTTTCTTTATTTATTTGGTGGAAAATTATTTAAAAGTGCAGCAGTCCATACAATCCATACAAAAAAATACTTGTGGTCTCTCAATATTATACTTTATTCAAAAGTCTCACTGGAGCTGCTGAAGCCCAGCAACTGCAGATCTTGACAGGACAAAGGACACCCCCACACATTTCTAATGCACCTACTCAACCCATTCAGGTGACAGGGGCCAGGACAAATTCTGCAGCCAATGACACAAGGAAGTGTGATGTGTGATGCCCCAATGTGTGATCCTGGGTTTCTCATACCAAATGTATCCATTCGTGTTTTGGGCTGAATAATGACCAAGGAAGAACAGAAGGGAAAAAGAGTGATGGCTTTGGAAGGATTAACAAGACAGGCCAAAAAAAGAAACAGGAAATGCAGACTATTGCATTTCTGAATATATATAAATAAAAATAAAATTAAATAAAATGTTCTGAAAAGTGTCCAAAAAAAATAAAAACTAATACAGATCAGTGTTCGGACTCAAATTAAACACATCTTAATACAATATATTGGTGCATGCATGAAAAACTATCAATCAATACGGGTAATAGGGAACATTTTACAGCCTGTTTTTACACAGTACAAAAGAATTGCATTTGTATCTAGCCACTAAGTAACAATTAATGGGAACAAAAGACTTAAGGGAGTGGTTTTAAAGAACAAAAATAAAATTAACAGCCTGATTTATAACAAGGTCAAAAATGTAATTGTACTAAAGATAAGAAAATGAAAAAAAAACAAACCAAGAGATATGTATTAATACCTACAAAGAAAAGGGAAGTTACTTCAGAACATGAAGAAAAAATAAAATACAAGATGCAATTTAAAGGAAGCCTGTACATCAGACTCAAAATAAAACACTGGCAAAAGTTACTAAGCCTGCTCTAACCTTCCAAGAGAAATTGTGAGATGAAGTGCTACCACACGAGCCATTTCTGACTGGACAGGGCAAACCCCCGGATGCACTCTTACTGTGCATAGCTACCTTGTAGAGGAAGGCTGAGTTACTCAGGGATCAAAGAATTATGTGACAAAGTTTTTCAGTTGTATTGATGTAGATAATCAACTATCTGGGGTGATTTATACTTTTAGAATGCAAGCTGATGCTATAAACATCACTGAGTTACAGAGATCTCCCTCTCAATTATTTCTATAAGTTTCTATATTTATTTGTTCTAGAAAACAAGCATTTTTCAAGGGTATTTGCTTGGCAGTTGTTTCTGTAGTTGCACTGCCTTGTTAGTTTTATTTTGTTACCGTGCAGCTTAAGATTCAATGAATTTCCTCAAAACAAGAAATAAGATTTTGCTCTCTTATATTACTAATAAAAATTGACTAATTTCAGAAAAGTTCCTCAAACTTTCCTCTTTCCTTTAACATGAGCTGTCCTCTCTATACAGTAATATCAAACTTTACCATTTGCACTCAGATATCCCTTTTTGACAGAACAAATTTTCTAGTTAATGTTTTATTTGACAGCTGTGGTACAAATAATTAAAAGAAAAATAACACTCAAGGCTGCAGTACTGAAGCTAAAACACAGTCTAGAAGTCATTCCCACTGCTGGAGGAAGGTTTTATTGTGTCTCTGCTATACTGGCTGTGCTGAGAACCCATGATTTATGTTAAAAGTATTTCCTATTAAAAACAAACAAACAAGCCCAAGATCTGATAGGAAAATGGTTCCTGTTTTTTGGGTTTTTTTTGTTTAAGTGCTAAAATGTAATTGAATTCAACACTTCTGATCACTTGCCTTTATGCATTACTGATCACATCATCTTTTCCTCTTGGTGTTCTACTGATTACAAAATATTTCCCTACTTTATTCTCATTTTAATTCAAAGCAAAGTAAACTACATCTGAATTCACTTCATTTAAGCTGGAGTTGCTATACTGACAAATAGAAGAGACAAATCTGGTTGGTTCCTAACAATGTATTTTGGTTTATACCCTGATTAACTATGATAGTAGCAAGGTGCCTGGTGAATCTGCCATACACAGAGCAAATAACTTAAAGAGATATTTGTAGTTCAGATTGATACAAGACAAGGCTACCAATACCATACAAGTTCCTTCCATAGATACAAGGTAAAATACATCCTTTGATAGAACAGAATTATTTCTCTATCCATATAAATCAAGAATATACACTGAATATTTATTACTGCAAGCTATCTTTTCTGAAGATCTACTTTAAATTCACAGTTTTATGTAGATTTATTTTCATCAATGAGAAAATTAACCTAAGAAGGGTCTAACAAGATGTCTGTATAATGAATCGTGGGCAGACAATATGACGTAAAGGGAACTTCTCCTTTTTACTTAAGGCTTTAAAATTGCAAAAATTACAGAAATGCTGAAGTATGCCAAGGAATCTAAAGTCTTAACAGATTTTTATTAGAGACCATCCTGTTTTGTCAGACATTTTGGTTTGCCAAGTGTGAAAAACACTGTTAAGCAATATATTTAAGAAATGATGATAAACATGTAGGATATTCCCTAGGGATTAATAACCTACTGGAAAGCTTGATGGCACACACACATTAACCACACTGGATCATTAATCCCAAAGAAGTACCTTGCAGCGAGGTTGCTACTTCCATTACAAGATAATGAAAGGGAAAAAAATCATACCTAGTTTTTTTCTGGGGTTCCATGGCTTTTAAATTCCTGTAGCTCCTATACTGAAAGATTCTTTTCTATTTAGCATGACACATGCATGACTTCAATGGTTTGGACACACTTCAGCTGACAGACTAATTTAACTGCTGCCCATTATATTGATCAGTTTACGTTATATAAAAGAATTCAGTGGCTGAAAATCAATTCTTCCAGTATGGCATAGCTTTCAAAGGCTTTCATAAGCATTCTTTCACCAGATTTCAAGACTTCTCTTACTCTATGGTACTTGCCTGTATTTCCTGGAAAAACCCAATTCTCTGGTGCTGAAAATCAACCAGAGTTGAATTCAAGTAAATACTTGAAGAAAAATTAATTCTCCTGGTATGCAGGGCTTCATATAAACTCTCTCACCTGTGAAAACTACAGTGCAAGAACAGGCATCCCTGTCCTGTAAGTCTGACATGCGATGCTCAGTCTAAACAAGAGCTCCTTCTCTCACATTTGCAGTCATTCCACAAAAATGATAGCACACAATACACAGCAGCAGTAGGTAAGGAAAGATTTGACCAATATTATTAATAGGGGAATAAAGACACACTCCACTCCTCATGCCTTATTTGAAACAGTAGGCTGATTATGAACAAAAAAAAATCTTTTAGGCTGTTTCCATATTTAAAAAATACATTACCTGAGTCAGTAGAATAAACACGGAAACTCTTGTCCCAGAAGCCACAGACCAAGATGTAACGATTGTCAGAGGTGATGACAAAACACTGGGAATGTACCTGAATGCTTTGGTCTAAAAGGTCAGTGATTTGTCTTCTGTGCATACCTGTATTGCTGGCTGAACAAAAAAACATACAAACCAAGAGAGTTTAACATCCACATTCAATGAAAAATTTAGAAACTTACATTCAGACCAAATACATTCCTCACTTCTATTATTTGTTTTATGTGGCATGGGCATTTTCTTTCCAATTCTACTAAAAATACTCATTACACTGCTGGGAACAATGCTAATTCCTTGTACATATGTATATATTCTAAAATAGAAGAAATCCTTTTTTTAAGTGCAATGCAGCAGAGAAATAAATGAAAGATTGCACATAGACATTGGACAGAAAAATGCAGTAAGTGTCCTTCCCCCCTTCTTCTAGTATAAGAAATTAAAAATCAGAAACAAAGCAAGGGAATGTAATGATAAGACATACATAAAGTACATAGTGGCTCAAATGCAGCAAAAAAAGGATCATGATTTTGTATCATACACCAGTTGTATTTCATTGCAAGCATGGCAATTTAAAAAAGGAAAAACTTCACTATTGTTTCACCCTTTTTAAAGCATTTCACAAAAATTAACTAGTTTATCTATGCAATCAACTTTAGGGCTGAGAGAAAATGTTTGCCCTATATTGATCACTTGATATTTCATTTCCTGAGATTATCTTGCACTGGAACCCACAGAATGGACAGGAATCACTTAGTGAATAAATTTTTCATATTATATTTTGTTCTTATATATATGCCCCGAGACATATCTATCAGGAAATCCTACACTGTAGGAAGAACTTGCAGCCAGCTGTGTTCCTGAGGGAACCTGATTTCCACGTTGTGCAAGTCATTTCTCCTGGGGATGTCTGCCCACTGCTTGGAAAACTGTTACTTCCATCCAATGGTCTTCCAGACCTGCCTCTGTCCTGATCTTGCGCTCTTCTTTAGTCTTTCTTCTTTGACTTCTTTCCATTCTCACAGGCCAGCTATATCTCCTAAGCCTTGGGCTTCTTCCATTTACTCTGTATCGAATCCTTCATTAAGTTACACTTTTTTTATGTTTAAAATGTTGATACTGTCTTGTCAATATGGGTAGCAAATAATTTAGCAAGGTGTTGCCACTTGCTCTCTGCAGGCGACACACAATGTGGCCTTCATTGCTCTTGGAGCCACTTAAAGAGTAACACCACCACCTTATGAATGTACAGTGAAATGTTCTGTGTGACAGAATAGCAGAAAGGGAACCTCAAAAAACACGCAGATCAACCCAGTCAGTGGGGATAAAGCCTTCAAAAAGCTTCAGCTCAAAAAGAGGTCCAGGATCTGTGTCATATCAGACATTGCTGGTTTATGTCTTCCTGTGCACCAGGAAAATGAGGAGTGCAGGAATCCCTGCTTATGACTAAGACAGCAACAAGATTCCTGCTATAACCATAAAAGTGTAATTTTGTGGTTCTCTTAGGTGCCATTTCTAGCTAAATGTGTCTAGCCACAATTAAAAAACTCTAATATTACCTACATAATTACTTGCACCCAATGATGCTACTTAGCAATGACAAAAAAAGCCTTAAACCTTTTAAACTATGTCCAGTGTAATCACAAGGCTGATTTGAGATCTATTGTAGGAAGGGAATATTAAACCATTTTTCAGAATGTGAACATTAATTTTAAAGGTGTTTGTACCAAACAAAAGCCAAAATATTTTGTAAACTAAAGGCAAACTTGAAAACAGAATTTTAATTTAAAAATTCTTAAAAAATAAAAAGGATAATAAAAAATTTATTTCCTTCCACATATTTTTCACAAGATGTAAAAAAAAAAAAATAATAATCAGACAGGTTCAATGCAATTTGGGGGTTTTTGCTGGATGTATTTATTTATACTTCTAGGATCTAATTGATAGCAGGTTTTGAAGCAGAACATACATTTCCTGCTCCAAACATTTTTTGGATGAAATCTATTCCAGGAAGGAAAAGAGACTTACAGCACATGTCCTCCTTGTAATAACTATTGCATTATTCAGATGAGGACTGATTTTAGAAACTTAAGAGAAACACTTTAATTTTATCAGTTCTATAAAATGGTTTCATATGCCTCCACTGTTCCCGATTTAATTATCCCAGAGTTTACCCTGAAAAATGGCTACACAAGAAGAGTCAGTATCTACAGACGGATACATCGCCCTTCCTACTGGGACATACACATTGGTTTCGAAATTAATTCTCGCTGCCTGACAGACCTGTCATTCTAACCTATCCAGGCAAGCTCATTTTTGCTCTGATTTTTCTATGCTTCTATAATTGGCCACTTCACTTTTTCACTTAAGCTGCCACCCTGAAACAGCTGGTTGTTAAACTGAGTTTGAAGTCTAATAGAATCGGGGGGCACAGAATCCTCTTCTTTGCTCCTGTCTTACAATTAGTTTGTGTTTTGGGGTTAGGTACTCGAGTTTTTCTTTTCTGCTCGTGTTTAAAGTTTCATTTGCCATGCTATAGACTCCAAATATGCACTCCCCAAAGTTGGGCCTGCAATGAAAGAACTGACCAAACTCTAACCACGCTAATAGAAAAAAATCAGCTCTATATAAACTGATAAACCTCTATAATAAAAAGTCATTAATTGAATCAGTTACACTGAGTCATTAAATAAAGGAGAGACATTCCTCCACCCCTTTTTAATAAAAGGAAAACATATACAAATTTAAGTAGTGAAGCTGGTCAAAAGATGCAATACCCTTGAAAAATGAATACTAATATCTCAACACGAAACCGGAGTGGGCAATATATTTCAACTTTGAAACTGCTTTGCGATTACACATTAATCCCCTCAGCCTGAACAGCAGGTCTATGAAGAAAGGATTGATCTCCTTTAATGATGAAACCCTGGCACCATGGGTTTTTTTTCACAACACGGTGCAGTTAAGAACCCCACTGTTATTATGAAAATTTCCCCAGCAAAGGAGCTCCATCACATTACCAGTGCACCGATTCATCATAACGTGCCTCGCTCCTGCTCATCAACAAGTCTGAGTGATGAAAAGATCCAATATTATCCTGACAGTACTTCATGCACATTCTCAATCACACATTATTACAGCATCCATATTAATTTTCACTGACACGCGTCCTAGGCCTGTTCAAATTAGGCAAACCAACGAGGGGGAGTTGATGAAATACCAGCATAGCCACAGCTCATTGCATTCCAATTTGCATGCAAATGGTTTATCAGGAAAATTCCATTCCCAGCAACCAGCAAGTGAAAAACAACCGTAATCTACACTTCAGGGCCACCATACAGAGCTTAATGAATCGCAAAGAGAGAAGGAAGTGACAGACCTATGAGAGGATCGATTTCCACTGGCAGCTGGTAAGGCTGGTCTTGTACAGCACCTTGATGAGCTGGAATTCAGGAAAGAAGATTTTAAAACTTTGCTTTTTTTTAATACATGAAGCCACAGATATTTTATAAATCAAAGCTGCACCCTTTCTTTTAACCATTCAAGATTCTTCTGCATCAATTGAATTTTAAAAAAAAAAAAATCCAGGTGCTTTTGCAGGCTGCTTATTAAACATTTATTTTAGATTAGGGCTATTCTGAATGTATGCCATCAGCAGCAGCTCTGGTCCTGAGCCATAAGCTCTAGCAGATGCTTTACTGGCAACCTCTCCTGTCGCAACAAAACAAAATTAAGTGGTAAAGAGGACTGAAAACAAAATGTGACAACCATCTGCTGACTGTAGCAAATACTATTTTCCTCTTTACTTTTTAAAGCACTGCTTTGAACAGCTGAAGCACAAAAGACTTTTTTTTTAAAAGTCAGTTTATGATGCAGAGAAGGAAATCTCATAGTCATCTTGTAGTCAGCCAGTATTTAAGGATTCATCCATCACCAAAACCCATTTATTTATGAGTTTGTATAGAAGTTAATATATTAATTCTGCCAACCCACATTTGATCTGGGCACCTAGCATACCAGTAAAATGTTTATATATTGAATTCTCTTGCAGGGGTAAAAAGAAAGCCGGTTTTTTTTTCCTCACAGCTTCACTACAAAGAAAAAACAAACTCTTCCCCAACCTCCCCCAAACAGCCCACAATACCTTCTTGGAAGAGAAACGAAAAATAATGGCTGAATACTTACACCTATGATTTTTCTACCTACCATCCACAGCTTAATATAAAAATTAGCGTCAATAGAAGAATTTCTCAAATAACTGATTCATAAGTAAATTCAAAGTTCTACTGCAATGAAACAGCAACACAGAACAAAACAGGAAATCTACGTGACAAAAAAGGAGCATCCTGCTGGGTACCAGTGCCATTAGATGTCAGCAAAGCCACCAAATTCATATTCAAAGGCAGGAATGGGCTTTTTAATTACACATTAGTGACAACTGGTCACTTGGCAACTTAACTTTTTTATCAGGATGCCTCATTAGCAAAGACAATGCTAAGCCCACAGCAGGGGATATGGAGTAGTAATGATACCTGCCCTCTCATCCTAGGAGATCCCATTTTGGTATAAAATTGGAAGTCAACAATAGTGAAGGCTCAGCAGTCCACATGCAGATATCTTGAACATAGTAGTCCATTAACAGCCTGTAGCTGATGAGTGTGCTCTCAATGGAGTGAGGTGAGTTTTTACTGGGTTTTTGTTGATTGGCTTTTGTTTGTCTTGATCTGTGGGTTTTCCTGAATTCTTTGTAATGGCAAAAACAAAACACCTCTAAAGGAAAAAATAGAGACTCAAAAGCACAGCTTACTGTTCTCCCTTTCAGAGGTGAGGGGAAACCCCAAAATCTGAAAGCTTTGTTCAACTCAAACCAGTTTATTACTACAGCCACCAAACTGGTTGCTTTCTCACAGATCATCAACCAGCAGAACTGCGTTGAAATCAAAAGGAACTCCTACCATTTTTGAACACTTTTTTCTTCCCATACTGTTGTATGTTCACAAAGGCCATTTTTTAAAAGCCTTGATTATATGCCCAAGGTCACATATCCAAGGTATGAGAGGATATTGTCATCCTCCCTTCGAAGAAATCTCAGGAGCCCCGTAAATAGTTCTTGCTCACAACTTATTTTAGGCAAGTCTCCCTTCCCCCCTTCCTTACCACCTTTCTCTTTAAGCATTTCTTGGGCTGGTGAAATAATACATAAATGTTTCTATTAGAGAGGTAATTTGTAAGAATTAGGAAAAAGTGTGGGAGTCATCTGGCTTTTTTCAAAAAGTAATCAAGGACCACGGGTCAAGATTTCTTAGTAGGAATTCCAGCCATGTAAGTATTTTTCTCATGCAAGTATCTTCAATTTAAGTTATTTGAGTAGAAGGTCTTTCTTCCTCCCTTTCTTGAAAAGCCTTTGACCAAATTTACTGCACTGCACTCAAATAAACTTCCTTTGACAGCTTGGGCCTAAGACTGTCATAGTCAGGGAAAGGTGAATGGATGTCTTTAAGATTGGCAAATATGAGAATTAAAAACAGAATTATATTCTCAAGTACAACATACTTTTAAAGGAAAATTATTTTTATTAGTTGCCATGCAAATGGCTATTTTGTTTTCCTTTCACACTGACAATACATAAGCACCTTTTAACTTCAGGATGTTTAAGATAAGACTTCCTATATGTTTTATTTTCTAATGCTCGTTGGGTCTTTATAATGAGCAAGAAAAAGAAGAGAAGATTTCAGGCAAATTCTACATGTTTTGGTTACACAATATGGTTCAGGCTTCCAATGACTGAACAACAAATTTAAGAGGAGGAGTGTGCCTTTATCATGACCAACTAGTGATAGACTGTTTTTGTCTCTTTGCACAGTGCCTGGTGGCCTGGAAAGCAATATATTGTTGTTACAGACCTTTTGTGTGCTACACATGTCACAACACAATAGCTCAGATTACCTTTCCAAGGAGAAACTAAGTCCACGTGTGAAGAGCCCGCTGCGTCAATGAAACAGACTTGCTTTTTCCACTTTAAACTCACAAAAGTTCCGCAGCAAATTTTGAAAAGACAACAGAAGTGCTGCTGGATGGCAGACGGGGTTTCTTAGGCTTCTTGCTTTAATTTACTTACCAGGGAGGTTGTGCCACTTGTTTACAGCAAAGAGCCTGTTTGCAGTGACCGTGATCACGGCAGGAGTGGCCAGGCCGGGCTGGGTGTTGGCGGCCACGTGAGCGACTGGGGAGTTGGATGGGAACTTCAGGACCATGATAACGTCCTGCTGGGCTTGGTCTGTGAACATCAAGGGGCTCTGCAGGAGGAGATACTGTTGAGTGCACACAACAAGAACCCAAATACACGGGAAAAGAGAACACGGGGAGGAGAAGAGACAGGACAAGAGAAGGAAGATTGGATTAAAACACATGAGATCCGATAGAAGCTGCAGTAGAAAAGCAAATGCAATAACAGAGGATAGGCTGTTGGAAATAACCATTTTAGGTAGAAAAACTTTCATGCACCCTATTAATCTAAGGGCCTTGTTGAACACAGGATGTCTGTATACAGACTTTGCTACAGATCACAGCAGATTAAACTAAAAGTTTTCATTCACCTACATCTGCCAAAAGAATTCTCCTTCATATCTGCAGAGATAGTATGTCAAGGAAAGCAATGCCAAACCAGGAGGGAAACACAAAAAAAAAATAGAAGTGAGCAAAAGAAATTCCTGTTCCCAGAGATTGTCTCAAGTTGCATTAAATTGGCAGACTGTAATTCTTTACAAGCCAGATGAGAACATGAAAGCACATTAAAATAAACAGATACACACATACACTAGATATATGATCTGTATATATATCTGGTGTACAAAAATAAGATTTATGAACGCAAAGTAGAAGAATTCACTGCAAATGTGTTTCAAAGGACAAACATAATTAAATGTAGTTGTAAAGAATATAAAGTGGATGTGATTACAGACACTATCCTGCAATGTTTCCAGAAATGCTGAAGCAAGGGAATGAATCCAGACTCTCATTTTCAACATAATTTTTTAGGTTTTAGGGGTTTTTTTTAGTTTAGTAAGTTGAAAAGTTTATTAACTTTTTTACTAGTTTCTCTAAGAATACTGCAAATGTCAAAACAAAATATTGAGGACCTTAGGTATGGATATAAAACACGAGGAGAAAAAGCAACACCTACTGGGTTTATGACGGTGTGGTACATCTGAATAAAACAGAACCCCATTGAAATGCAGAGATACAATCATCCTGGTCACCAGCAGCCATATTGCTCAAGTATTTGTAATTTTCTAATAACCAAATTAGAATACTAATGAAGTGCCCTTGGCTATTTTCCACCTGCAATATTTCATTACATATATGTGTATGTAAGTGCATACATTTAATGTATATTTATACAGAACTAATAAAAAAATTAAATACATTTGCATTTTTATTATCACTCCTTTTAAAAAAGTTATTAAGAGTACTTAGAAAAACATATTGCTCTATGAATTCCTATTTACAGTCTTTGCATAAAGGTGTAAATAAAAGCAACTAATAAGCTACCCAGACACCCTTCTGAGCAAGTGGCTAAAAGCCAATCAATATTATGAGTTAATCCTCCCTGGATGCTCATTCAATTAAAGGTGTCAGTAATGCCTCATCTGATGTGGCCTCAATTAAATCCAGCTATCTGATGGTTGAAAACACTAGGGGATACAGCAACAGCAGCAAAACCAGACAAATAGGCAGCCTTCGTGTGACTGCTAATTACTACACCTGGTGTATATTATGGCTTGTGCACTTAACACAGCACGTGGTAACTTCCAATTCAGTGTATTCATGCACACATGCACACACCCACACACAAAAACAAAACTCAGTAAATAATGCAACTAGAAATAATTTAAAATTATGAAAGGAAAAATATCCTTACTGTATTTCAGCTCCAGGAATACTACTTTTAAAACCACTTAATTTAGTGCTGTTATGAAAACATGTATTAATATCCACAAAACCAGCTGGTGAAGAACTAATGGCTTTTTTTCTGGGTGTACCCCAGCCCAAAAAAACACAGGAGTCAGAAACAGCTAACTTCATAGATTTTAACTTCTTAGATTTTAATTTCTTCTATTACATACTAAATCTTCATTAATTCAGCATCACGAAAAATATTATGATAAAACCACACAAACTGCTTCCTGGTATCAAATTTGTTTATATAGCAATGTCTCTGACTAACATGTCAATAATCAACTTCTCAAGTTCCTCTTCTTCCTGGAACAAATCCCTTTAAATTAGAGCGAGTGCTTAGTGCATGGCACCATGACAGACGGACACACATATGGCAAGTGGCTGCATGATGAGAGTATCTGGGCTCCTCGACATTCCTGTTTGCAGGGCTCTTCTGGCAGACACACACAAGTCCCTGCAGTGGTCTGCAGGCCTGGGACCCAGGCAAGGGGGCCAGGCCGCTGAGCAGCTCTCAGGTACAACACATGGTGCATTTGAGAGAGGCCAGTAGCTCAGTTTATCAAGAAAGTTTACATTTCTCAAAGTCCTGCATCACAAGGTTTGTAAACTACTTTGGAAACATTTTGCATTTCTGTATAATCTTTTAAAACCTTCTGCACTTCAGATATGTTTTAAAACTAATAATCTCAATCTTCTTGAGTAGGACACGTCTTACAGGACATACAAGAAGAAAATGTCTTCTGTTTTTCTTTAATATTGCAGCATAAAATGTCCATTCTAAACATAAGGGAACATAACCTTTTGAAAACCTGGTGAATTAGCAGACCATTTGCTCCACTTGTCAGAATATCACTTAACATACTTAGTCCTGGACCTATGACAACACAAATGATATTTTAAACCCAAGGACTGCACACAATGTGATATGAAAAGTAATCAGCAATAAAATAATAGTTTGTATAATAAAATTGTATTAGACACAAGTAGAGGTAAAAGGAAAAGCATGTTAATGCTCACTGCCTGGATTTTATCACCCTAGCTTTACTGCAAAACACATTTAGTCACATTCTTTGCTATGTAAGTTTCAGCTCATGAATTCCTAGTAATCCTGGTTTTAGGGGAAAACCTATGCCTGGGGGAAAAGACAAGGAGGTTCCACCTCCTAAATCCATGCTTCTTGGGGAATCTGCCAAAGATTAACTAAATTGTCTCCACGATAACGGGCTCTCACCTGTACAGGTATGGTATTAACAAAATCAACTGACGAAATGTTCTTAGATTACATTTACAAAAAAAAGTCTGTCCTAGAAATCAATGCAATCCTTTCAGCAATAAATAAAAAAATAGTCAAGCACTGCATACAATTCCTACCAAATCATAACTCATCTGCTGGTTTTAATAATGTAATTCCACGATCACATAAAAGCAAAGCAAAAGTGTCCAGTTCTGCAAATTTCAGATGGTACAGGAAGTGAGCACAATGGCAGGTCACAAAGAGTTAACATGGGCACTTACCACCTGCATGGCAGAACTTCTTGGAGGATGTGGTTCTATGAGCAGTTGGGAAGGGGTCTGTCCAAAACTTCGTATTTGAGCTTCCACAGCCTGGAAAAGGCACAGGCAGGTTTGCATGTTAAGAGGTGCTAATTACAGGCAATAGAACCATAACTGTCACCTGAAAATGTCATTCCACACTTCTGGCTTGTTTCATGTTAAAAATCAACCCCGTGTGTTCACTGTGGGGCTAAGTGCTTGGCACTGGTACTAAGAATGAGGTAATCATTTTAGTACTGTGGATGCTATTTCCATGAGAAACTCTGCAAAACCTCATCCTGCTCAATGATATTAAACAGAAACAAGCTATTATAATCAGAAACCCTCTTTATTGGCTCCATTTTTCCTTTCTAACACTGGCTTATCCTGTTTGTATCATAACTCAGAAACAAAAGTTAACTTTTTAAAAGTTTCTGTAGGTATTAAGTGTTGCACGTTAAACTCCATTGCTTCATTTCACAGCAATAACTACAAGAAAAGCAATTCTGAGCTTTTATTCTTACTTCCAAGTTTATTCAAAAAGATCGAACAATGTTAGGATGCATTAAACTACCAACAGCAAAACTAAAGGAGAAGGTGAAGGTATAATCCAAAGGGTTTTTCAAAGTTTATCTTCAGCAACATGCTTTAGTACTTTCTTCATTGGAAATACATGAAAATATATTCTTAGTGATTTCTTAAAAATATTTATGCCAAAATGTGTGATTTTATACTTCTTGCCCTAGGCATGTCCAACTAGTTTTCCATTCTGACACCTCTTGGCCCACTGGTTTATAGATAACATCAAGCAGCCAAAATTCAACAAGTTCATTCTTGTCAGGCTGGCCCCTGCACCATTCACAGAAACAGGCTGATACTACAGAAAATCTCAAATCCTTCAACTTGGTTTACACCTCTTTCATTGCGAGCTAAACTGATCACCTTCCCTTTGCTGTGGGCTAGCAGGCTGCACATGGGCTGATGCCTCAGGTATTTTTCCCTAATTCTTTTTCATGGTTCAGTTTTCCTCAAGACTCCTTACACTTATACTTCCTGTTCTATTTGAGCCACTCCTTAAAATTTTTAAGACAATGGAATAACATTTATGCTGACCTTATTCTTACAAACAACTATTTTTAGATAATAATAATGACCACTACTAAGACACATAATGTTCTCCTGTTACAGAAATAACAAAGTCAAAAGTAGAATGCACCTGAGACCTTAAAATAATCATCTGCTTCATAGTAAACATGCCATCAAAAACACTTGACCTTATTACATTTGGCAGGGCTTTTGAAACAACTGAACTCACCAGAGCAGGAGTTGAAATTACTCTGTGAACAGATTCTAACATTCTTGCCCACTCTGGGAAGCACCATAATCTTCAAAGAACTGGTGAATAAGTAAGTTTATCAAAAAGCTTGCTGAAATCTGACATACACACACTGTGATGCAGTGGCTACTTTTCGAGGAACAGCAGTATCAGACTCATGAAACACTAAAGCTCAGTAAGACCACATGAGTCTCCTTCCTGCTGATGAGACATGCTACATTAAAATTCAAATCTGGGAGTTTGTGACTCAAGATATCAAGGGAATCACAAAAGTTTTGGGGTCTCTTAAGACATGAGGCATTAACAAAGGAATGGCACACTGGTCTGCAGTTCTACTGTCTCCATAAAATGCTGTTTGTTTCAAAACATTCATATTTTTAAAATATTTGCCTGCACTTACCTGTAGGTTAAGTGGTGTGTTTTTATTAGCAAATGGGAATTCTGCCCTGCATTGAGGGTAGAACCAGAAGAATACAGGAGGAACAGAATGCAGAACTGTCCTGGCTGTCAGTTACTTAATACTTGTTAAAATATTTAGTAAAAATCAACAGTCTTTAGGATCTACTATTTATTTCCTATAAAATATATCTCCAATAAATTATTTAAAATTAATAAAATACTCTTGAAGTGCAACTCCCATGCATTTCTTTTAGAACTGAGAATAGATGAAGAGAGGAAATAATAAGCTTTAGATTTATTAATTTCCTTGTGTATTGATCAATACAGAAACTTTCACTCTCAAATGCCCATGTTCAGCACTTAAAGGAAGTCAGAATTTTGTCCTAACCATGAAATCTGCTATGCCCCTTAATTCTCAATGCTACCTCTAGAAACTATACACTCTTATATAGTGCCAATAGTAAGGGAAAATTAAACAAGATATCCCATATTGGTGCAGAGTATTTCAAATACTTCAAATACATTCATCATTACAAGAGGCCAAACTGATGTAGAACAAGTATAAAATACTCAACCCACCAGTCAGGAGACTCTGTCTGTTTTCATAGTGCTTGTCAGACCTGGCGAAGCTGCTGGCCAATGGGACAATGATTTTGCCACAGCCTGACTCAGAAGATCACAAATTCTCTGTTTTCAGTCTTAACAGACAGTTTCTACATCCCTGTTTCTGATATGGCTTGAGTTTGTGATTTACAGTTCCAGCACTAACAAGTCCTTTAGACTCATTAGGTTCCATCTGGTCATTTCAAAAAAATATGAGAGTCTACAGTTCCAGCACTGCAGTGGCCCCCTGACACAATCTTTTTCTTTTAGACAACAGAACTGGGAAAAATCCACCTTCAGATCACATCATACCACAGGTAACAAGGTTTCTTAAAGCATTCAATCTGTACATAGAACATAAAAGCACAGACACTGGTATCTGTACATTGTCTTTACTGGTGTCTTCAGAAATCTAAAAGAAATTTGAAGAACTGTTGAGCAAATGCAACAACACTTGGACAAATATGTCTAGACATAGTGGCTAGACTTCAGAAAAAAAATCCTCTGCATTCCTTCTGGTTACCAAGAAAAAAAAAAGTAAATGTTTCTTTTTTTAGCTTCCACATTTTGTAATAATGACCAAGAGAATGTACTAGCAAGCCCAAATGGTTCTTTCCTTTCCCCAGATTGTATTCAAAGTCAATCCAGATGTCAACTCCACATTCTGATGTCTCAGTCAGAAGGATCACATACAGAAGGATGCAAGATGACCTCCCTCTGTCAGCAGAAATGTGATGGTGGAGCTGGAATCAATCCCCATTCTCTCAATTTACATAACAATAGAAAGAACCACCAGATGCCACTCAGACTTTTGTTCAACCTGTCAAAGAAAATCAGGTGGGAGCAGGGAATCTTCTCAGAGATATAATTAGTATCTCCTTTGAAGAAAAGAACCTACCACACACCTGAGAAAATACAGTAAAATCCCCATCAGTCAGAAAGAAATCATCTACTTCCTTTCTAATAAATTACAGCCCAGTTTCTAACTGAGCTTTCTTGAAAAAAATGTATTACCAGGATTAATCAGTATTACTAAGAGACAGACAGCTGCTTCTAGCAGCAGAGGAAGGGCATGTGTTCTCACACTGCTGGATCCCTCTGGAGCATACAGCCATTTAGATGACTAAGTAGAAATATTTGGGAAATTTGCACACCTAGTTTTATATCTATTAAAAGCACCGTATAACTGGAAAGGCATAACCTTTGTTAGAGAGAGATCTTTAGCTTGACAAACTCTTATTGCTGAAAGCAAGATGAATGCCACAAAGTAAAACACAGTATCATTCCACATTTTGTTTCACTATTTCTCAAGTATCTCAGTAAAACTGCCTTCTTCCTGCTAATCATCTACAAAACCAAAATTTCAGTAAGGACAGAATTGTTCCAGATGCTACAACAAGATGTAATAAAATAAAACAAGGTAGGTAACCTTTGCAATAATTCTCACAATATGCATCTCAAACCACATACTTAGGTAGCATTATATTTCGAATGTTAATTCAGAAGCATGAAAGCCATATTCAAATTTCGTAAGTTAACATTTATCTGATTTTTCCCATTCCTTAAAAAGTCTCCTAGATATCTCTTTTCTTGAGGTGTGGGAAGGGGAGAAGGGGAATAGGGAAGTAAATTAAAATAAGGAAAGTAAAGAATTTGAAGACTTGGCTTAGCTATAATGTAGCTCCTGGCCACTGTTTAGTATGGCTATTTTCAGTGTCTGAACTTACCCTGTAATCTAACTGTGAAGAAAGTTAATTCAACAGTATGCAGTACCCACCAAATACGGCTGTAAATTTTTTGGGAAGGAGGGTGATGGGGAGGTTGAACATATGGATGCAGTTAAGGTAAAAACAGATGTTTGTTACTTTTCTTTGCAGCAACACTCAGAAACTAAGTCAAAATTGCTTTTTTTTCATGTTTATGTCTGAAAGAACTATAAAATTAAATATGAGGGAGGGTGGGTGGAGGGGGAGCTGCAGTGAGTGTCACAGAGAAAGAATGAAACGGCCTCCAGTTTTGAACTCATATTCTCAAATGAAGGCATATAATAGTTAAAAGGCAAGACATACACCATTTAACTCCAGATTTAAAGACCTTTAAAGAGACTAGCTCAGAGTTGCTTTCATCATGCCTCCTCAGACACAAAACACCAAACTGTCTGAAGAGTCCAGGGACACAGCACACCCATGTTAAAACACATGCCTTGGTCTGAGGGCACAACAAGCTACAACCTCACCACTTCCTTCAAGAAGGCTGCTCTCAGCACCTTTACAGATCTGCACCAAAGTATTCCCAGTTACTTCCCAAATCTCTAAGATTTAGTTGCCAAACATTTGAAACCCCAGGTGAAATAACAACATGCATTGTAATACATATTCTTTCAGCACACGTGTCAGGGACAGAAAACGTTTTGGGTTCATCCTCAACCTTTCTGCCCAGTATTTATGTCCAGAAAATAACAACCCTTACAAAAGTAATTACTTTGGCTCTCTGCCGCTCCTACCTCACTTTTCAATATTCAAAAAGGTTTACACACATGTTCCTCAGTGATTTCTATTGGCTTGAGCAATATGCAATTGTGATTACTTGCTTTCCCCTTCCTTCCACCCAGATGTTGCCTTAGAGCATCAGAGAACATCGAATATTTGACAGGTTTCCCCTCAGACAGGGAAGCTGGATGGCTTAGTGGCCAACCAAGGAGCTCCTTTCCCCATGGGATGGTGATTAAAATCATGCTCCAGTAAAAAGTGATCAGAAAACCCTCTCTGACCAGAGAGACACTTACACTCCTACAGGAATATTCTTAGTTACATTCCTCTAGGATTACAGGAACACAGATAACACTAGCCAGAGAGCAAGAACAATTCATAACAATAGATAAAATTGATGAAAAGAGGCAGACAATTATAAAGAGAAGCTCTCTGTAGTACCATCTCCCTTGTTTCCTAACAATCCCCATTAGATCAAAGCTGTGAAAAATGGGCAAAATGCTTTTCTGACACAGGCAATGTAGAAGCTGGCTGACTGTACACCTGCCCTGGGGATATTGCACTACACTTGACCCAAGGAAAAAATACAGCACTCAAATTTTAGTATAATAAATTCACTCCCATTTGCTATTTTAAAAATAAAATGAGCAGTCTACTTTCTTCATGTCAAACCAGAAAATTATTTCTCTTGTTTTGAGTTCACAAATCAAACATTTTGTATTGAATCCCTTCCATATTTTGTTTTCTTGTTGCACTATTCACTTAACATACTGATTTAAGAAAATTCTCTGTACTAGCTTTAAAATCTAACAAATAGCAGGGCGGAGAGTAGAGCAGAAGAAAGGCTAAGGAAAAGACACTACAAGATCAAGAGTTACGTACTGTTCTCTAGGTATCATTAAACCTGACTGCAAAATGTTTGTGATATACCCTCTGCTAACCAAGCGCAGTGTAGAAAGTGCCTGTTGCTGCCCACTAATGCAGGTACAGCTCCAGCCCCAGTACCTCAGGGTTATGGCTCCAGAGCTGAAGCGTGGGCAGAAATACTGTCAGCAGCCCGCAGAGGGGGGCCTTATTAGAGCACACGAGCAAGTTGGGATGGAGCAAAAAAGTGCACAACCTTTGCCTGCTGCAGTGCGTTAACGATGCCTCTAACAAAACAGAGTGTGCCTCATACACAAAAAACCAACAGATACACATAGAAATTAAAGCCATAAAATAGAAATTAAGCATAGAGGGTTTTCTTCCTTGTTCCTTCATTGCAAGAAATGTATCTGCTGCGTAATGTTTTTCTTTTCTTCTTACCACCCCCCAGTTTCACCTCCTGCCTGCTGAAAACATCAGAGTAGTCTGGAGGCTGGTTACTGGTCTACCAATTGTTATTTATAAAATCCAAACTACTGCAGATACACAGACGAGGAGAGGCTACCCTAAGCAGGAGTACTTTTTTTTTTCCTTGAAGCTGTTTGAGAGTCAATATATGAATAACACATTGTTCTGTTCACATCAGAAAAGTGGAGAAAGGAGAACAGCATAGGATGCCTTTCACCACATTTTTACAAGCAAAACCACTAACTCAGCTCTTAAACTACATTGAGGAATTTTCTGAGAAAAAAGAAAAAATGAAGTCTTTTTGTCCAGACAAAACAGTATGACAATTACATGGCAGTCATTAAAGTAAAACAGGAAGTAATCACAGTTTGTGAGAATACAAATAGAAGCCCCTTAGGGCCATACAAGTTGCTCCAATCTGAATATATACATTCCAGGCATATTAAACAGAGGCACAGCCCGGCCTGGCTGCAATCTCCAGCTCGCACAGCTGTCCATCTACTGCAGCGTAATCCCAGCTGCCAATCTGAAAGAAACCAGTTAGTCAGAGCAGACACAACCAACAGAAACAAATGTCACTCAATAATGTTCAGAGGCACTAGGTTCATGGATAATTTCAAACAGTATCTCTGTCTGGAGCACTGATGTGCTCATTCAAAACACCTAAATCTTTGGCTACTGGAAAGAAGCAGATAAAAAACACTAGAACTACAAAAAAAAAAGGTCTGGTAGTACTTCAAAGAGACTGACAAAATAAAAAGGGAAAAGAGTCTAAAAAGAGAGTGAAGATCAATGCAAGGACCTGCAAATAAAACTGGATTCAGTACAAGCAAAATCCTAAGCAGCTCTGGGACTAGTTTTTTTTTTAGATACAACAGTTTCTGTTTTATTTGAGCACCACAACTAAAATTGCCTCCCATCTCTCTTTTCTGTGGAGGCTGAATTTCAAGAAAGCAACTCACTGCTTTAATTTAAAATCAATAATTATCACAGAAAAAGTAGTGGCACTGCCATGTGCAATACCCTCAATTTCTGGCATTATTCATTTGCTTCTCTAAATAGCTAAATAATCGTTAAAACTTGCTACCTTTGCACACTCTACCCGCTACTCAGCTGATCCCAAATTTTCTGATATAAAATCTTTTCCTCTGGAAAAAAGCAATCCATCCCAATCTGTTAACATTCCACAGAACTTCTTAAACATTGATGTCATCTCTATTTATTAAATAAAAAAGCTTCATTAAAATAGAACATTTCAATCAGAAGGAGGCTAATACACAGATGTAAAAATCCAAAATCTAGAGGTCTTTAAACTGTCTTCTGCAATCACCTTTCAGAATCTGTAACAATTGTGAAAAAGAAAGAAATAACTCCTTTTGCTAAGCTATGAAATACATTTATTTGAACTCTCATAAGAGTTGTCTCTCTACCTTCAAGACCAAACCTGCTGTTTCCAAACTATAGGTACAATACTATCTCAGAGTTTTCTACTGCAAAAAATGAACTTTTTGTTATTATTTAATAGAACGTGACATTTAACTGAGACTTGACTTTTAGACACTACTTGAGGAAAACACCTTTATCATGACCACAAGCTTTCTCACTCATGCAGCAGCTATTTATCAAATATAACTAATAACTAAAATAACAAAAGTTCAGTAAGTAAACACCACACACATCTACAAGATACACTGGGAACAGTGATGCCTAGCTTAGACACCCTGGGCTGCAATAAGCACATAAAATAAAAACATTCCAAAGAAAAATGTTTAGTTTCCCCAATTACTGTGAAAGTCAATACAGATATCATTTGGACAGCACAAACAGCCTGCAAATAATCAAAGCATGTTGATGACACAAAAAATTCCTGTAGCCTGTTCACTTCCATGTTTCATTCAAGGCGAAATGACTTGGTGTATAACTGCAGCTATTATATATATACAAGTATATCTCATCCTTTCCTCATACGGAAGAGGAAAAAAAGTTTAAAAATAGAAACAATTTTTATTAAAATGAGTTATTTTTTAAGTATTATGAACATCACTTTTATCCAAGTTGTATTTACCTTTTGGTTACTCTTTCTCATTTAATGCTGGCCAACAAATATGTCAGCTAAGACTGACCAGCCAGGCACAAATGAAAATGTAAAGAGCCCAGGGGGTCTCAAGACCTCTCTGGCTCTGATAGATCCACAAGACAAGTCAAGCAAGAAGAGGTGAGGAAACTGACTGTGCTGAAAATTTCTATCCCTTGAATTTCAATCAGAGACTGAGGAAAAAAAGCACTTGGAGCTGAAGAACTAATTCACATGAGTGAACTCCTTCCAAAAAACTTTACTACTTCCAGTCAGGGTTTTTAAATCCTTACATCAAGCATCTCAGTCCTACCTTAATTAACTCTAAAATATCACTCCTTTTCCTGCTGGATAGAGAAGCACAAACAACAGGTAAAACTAGAATCTGTTCTGTAATGAAGGATAAAAGAGAAAAACAAAGTCAAATATTTTTCTGGATCAGACCCTGGCTGCATATTTTTCGTGTTTGTTTCTAAGCATTGCAGTAAATACAAAGTGCAATAAATCCCCATTCATCACATCAAACTCCAGGCTGAATGGAATCAAAGAAGTGCCACATCACCCAGGTACCACAGTAAGCACTTGCTTCTTTATGCGCGCTTTGGTCATTCGCTCCAACACCACAAGCAGGTCACAGTGTGAGCGGAGATGTGAGAACTAATAGGTAATTGATACAAACTGGTGGCGGGAGTGGTGCTCCTGTTATTTAATGCTCCTTTCACCAGAAGGAAATACTTCATCCTTCCACGGGAGAGTCCTGCTGCCCAGACAAGCTGATTTCATTGGGTACCTGCCCTCATGGGAAGCCCTGCCTGTGTTACACACTGCTGCTCTGGGTACCTTCCCAGGAAAAGACCAAGGCATGGGCTTGGTTGCATTGCCCAGTCCACCCCTCCGTAGCCATGAAATCAGTACGCTTCCTTTAAATACAGTCTTCTTAATTCCAGTTCCATATAAGGGTATTTTAATATAGATTTGCAACTAAAACGAGACCAATGCTAAACATTTATTTGGCTTTTCCCACTGTTCCTGTGCTGTACAACACCAAACGTGCCATCTGTGCAGCACACTTGCAGCCAGAGACAATTCAAAGATTGTTTCGATGGTACTTTGAACGTTGCCTGCATGAATTTGTTACTTACCGAATTCAGCACATGGAAATTTACTGCTCTGTGACAGTTATTTTATAACCATTTTATCCTACATTTTAAAACTCATCACAGCCACAACAAAGACTGTTGCCCAACCTGCTAAAACCAGACTGATCATTTTCCCAACTATTTAGTAAATGTTAACTACGCTATAAATACAAATTGTGTTTATACTCTGTGAAAGATTCACTGTTGTCAGGGTTCTCCAGCTGAGTTAGAGCTGAAATATGCTATTAACTCCCACCATGAACAGAGCTAAAAGAGAGGCCAAAAATGCATTCTCTGGGATAAGATATCAGATCTGCTACTGCTGTCATGAAACTGGGGTCATGTAAACTAAACATTCTTGTAACTTCTTTTAGAAAACACAGAAGTCGCTCAAACTGTAAATATTTAAAAATAAAATAAGTCTCATAAGAGATAGGCCTAAGATGAATAAAACCCAAAGATATCAACTTTGAACAACATTTAAAAGCTATTATCTATAAAATAATTTATCCCATATGCCTTAAAACTGAAAATAAAAGAATTATCTTTTCTCTATATATAATCAGAAGTGGCACATTCAAGTAAGAAACCGAATGCTATGTCCAAGCTGATTCTTCACAATTTTTGAAACTCCTCTGTTCATATGGAAATGAAATATCATCAATAGAAAGAAAGGTGCCAAAAGAATGGAGAAAGCTTGCTTCTTAATGTTAAACAGACTACCTTCAAGTAACAAAAAGGCACCTTCTCTTCAAAGGAGGAAGTACAAATCAACAGAACCATCTAAGGCTAAAAGCAAATTACTTGATGTTATTAATTTAATGGGACTTATACCTGTGTTTTTAGAGCTATGATTGCTAATTTAAAAATTATTAGTTTTCCTTAATTGTTGACTTCAAAGATCATTTCAGATGGTGTTTTGGTGTTTTTTAAAATATGGTTAGGTGCTTTTTGATAAGCATGGTACAAAATTCAGGATGCTTCCTGAAGTGTAGGGGTTCCTGTAAAAAGTCAAGGATGCATTGTCCAAGTAATATTGCATTTTCCTGCTACTAACTCTGTCTCTTTTCTTTGCTTTTACCCAGTGTTTACACTAACTACATAAGGGTATCAGTGGAAAAATGGACTTTTAAGTACTAACTGAATTAAGCCCAGATTCATGATCGTCCTTTGTTACACAAAGCCAGAGACAAGAGGAATTTCTATTCTTCTGACCAACGCTGATGAAATACCCACCAACCAGCACTAGATACAAATTATTCTCTATGGATTGTGCTTCAGCTCTTAATCAGTTACTTGTCTGAATGACTTAGATCTAATTCTACTTTTTTTCCCCCTCCATTCTTGGACAGCTACAGCAAAAAGAGAGCAGAATTAGTGATAAGAAGGTGCTGTGAATTCTCTCCAGAACAGCTGGATGACATTTGTCTGTGCTAAATGACTCCTTGCCCCTTCCATCCAGGCAAAAAAGAGCCCTTCCCCAGCAGATCTTGTGACTGGGAGTTGCACAGATCAAAACGTGGTGCTCAAGAGCAAGTCAACAGAAGGCACAGCGAAGTGACACAGCAAAGCTCTGCTGGCAAACACAGCGTTTTCCACCAGAAAGACATTTACTGCTTGCCCACTGAACAGCAGCTTCCCTCTGCAGCTGTCACCTCCTGCAGCAAGGCACACAAGGATCAGAGTCAATGACAGCACTACTGAAATGGCTGGAGGGAAAGAGAAGGATGAAGGAATGGTCACTGCAGGGATGAGCAGCGCACCAATATGCCGGCAGGGATACTGGATCTCTTGCCTTGCTTCTCCTGGCTGCAGTTCCCTTCCCCCACTGGCTGCGACTCAAACCTTTCTCTCTTGATCCACTCCCCTCCCCCTGAGATTTGCCTTTGAATTATCCAAGCTTTGCACTCCCCAGGGTTTATCTGCCAAAAGGTAGCATGTGGCCCATGGTTTGCATTTTCGTTTAAAATTTTCTATTATGGCAGTCAGATCCTTTAAAAATACTTTACTTCCTTTATTCCCATAGGCAGAAAGAATGGCAGGAAAAAATTGTTCACAGCAGTATAAGAGGATGTAAAAGTTCTACATTTTCAGTTTAAAAAAAAAAAAAAAAGGTGGAATATGGTTTTAATCAAGTAGTTTTCCTTCCTAGACGAGTACTTCCTTCTTGTAATATATATAACCTGACTGCCTATAAAAATAAAGGTGCCAGTTGGAGCCATTTAGGAGACCTAAGGAAATTCTGCATTAACCTACACCTCTCCACTCAGTTCCTTCCACCATTGTTCTGTGTGTGGCCTCTTTGATGAGTTAGGTCACCAGTATCCATGCATATATCTGTGAGGATCCTTCAGAAACACATGCATCATAGGCGTGTCATTACTGATGTGGTCCAGGCTCGGCACTGACTATCTATGTGGGGAAATTGCCATGGTTTAAGCACTTGCTATTATTTCCATATGATACCTAAAAGCCTCAATAACTTGCAGCTCTCAGAATATACAGGAGCTTCTCTTCAGTTTAGGTTTACAAATAAAAATACATTTTCTACTACAATTGTCATGATTTAAAGACTCAAACACTGAATCTTATCATGACAAAAAAAGCCCAAAACATCCTTTTTGAAACCAAGAAATCCAGTTTAATACTTGCTTAATAAACAGAAACTAAGTCTGAGGTGCCATGCCTGCCTAAAAATACCATTAATTGTCCACATCAGAATTTCATTTGGGCTCTAACCAGGAATTTGGTGGAGAAAAGATGAGATATTTTCTGGCAAGCTGACTGAAGGAGAAAAATAAATGCTGATTGAAGCTGCCTGGCAGCACAGACTGTTAGCACAGGTCCTCAGGGAGATGGATTAGCAAGCAGGAAGAAGGTGAGGCTGTCAAAGGTGCATGATAAATTCATTTAGCACATAGATATAGAATGATTATGCACACAGAAATACACACAAACAGATTTTTCATTACTTTCATCTCTACCTGAAAGTAAAACCAGAATAAGTCACCATTGGTGATGATAGTCATTAAATTTCTGCAGTATCAATATTGCATCAGAGCTGATTGTATGTGCCATTTAAAATTACATATACATATTTACCAAATAAAAACCCTGTTTTACAAAATACATGCAAATGTCAAGGGATACCTAACTAAACAGGAAACCTTTCTGTTTTAGTGACCCACTTAAAATCACAAATAAAAATATTCCATTGGGCCAATCCTTCAAGCAACTCCGAACAAAAGTGCTGCAAGACACCATCCATTCTGCTGCCTGCATACATCAGGGTGTATTTTTGACACCATCAGTAGTGTTTCAAAATTCTGCTGCTGCTGCTAAGCTACTCCGCTGTTATGAGCTCAACAGCACTGCAATTCTCCCTCTCCTGTTTTCATTTTTATACACCACTCAGATCAGACAGCACAGAACAACTCAAAAATAAGAAACATTGTAGCAAAGTACAATAAAAACATGACCAATTCAAAATGTTTGGCAACGAAGTGAACACCTCTCTGAGATAATCCATAATTCCAGACAGATTTGTAACTTCCCTGATCCCAAATTTCTTTCTTTCAGGCTACAACACGTAAAACAGATCACAGTAAATGTGATAAAAGAACTGTTCTAGAAAAACTAAAACTACACAAAAATTATGTGTGGAGACTGTTACTTTCATTAGTGTTACTTCAATTATTAGTTTCATAAATACAGGTTCAGTGATGGCTCATTTAGTAACAAAATTTAGAACAAATTACACACAATACCCAGTCTACATTTCAGCCCACGCTTTAACCAAATGTTTCAAGAGTCCAATAAATACTCCTAAAAGGTAAGAATAATTCCTTGCCAGTGTACAGTGGACAAACATTATCAGTGAATTGAAAACATGGCACAGTGGACATCTACTAGATGGATCTTGGGTCAATAACTTTTCCAAACCCAGACGATGACTTTTTTTTTTTTATCCCTTATCCTAGCTCAATTAATGATATTTATGTGCAATATATATATTTTAGATTTAAATAGACTAAGATGCAGCTTGCAGACTGATGGCAAGCCATGTAACAACACTGAGCCATCACTTTGGTATTTAGCCAGTCCCTGTGTCCCATCTAAATAGCAAAGTACCACTTACATCTATTCTATAATTAACATACTTGCATCTATACTTGATACCAGTATAGTGTTTCAGAAAAGGACATAAAATCAATCCAAAATCTGTTTTAATCACCCCACCCTGCCCTTTATTAAACACCTGTTTAGACAGAGGAGGAGGAGAAACCTTTAAGCCCGCAATATCCTATGAGATACCCTAGCAAACAGATTTTCTGAATGATGCTGAGTCTGAGTAAAATTTACAATCATTCCAATGTTGAAATATTTTATTTTGCATATGAAAAATACAGGACGAATTATTTTAATCTGATAGCAAACCAAATTAAAATATTGGAGGCTACAAAACTGGTGTCTGATGTTTGCTACATATGCAAACTGCATGTAAAGAGAACAGTTAAAAGTGCAAAAGGAAAACTCAGAAGCTCAAGCCAAATCAAGGCTGCCCACTGCCACTAAGAGCCAGTACTAGAGAAAAAAATGACTGATCTCAGCAACTGAAGCAATCCTCAAACATTTATTTTTATATTGGCATCCAGCTTGGGCTGAATCCAGGTGCACAAAGTTTAAGAACAACCGGCATCCTTGTTCTATTAATTCTGCATGCTGTGACAACTGGCTCAGGCACCTTGCACTTCCCTGGCCTGTAGCCAAACCACAAGAAAACACAAAGAAACTGAACATTCACCAGAAGCCCTGGACCATGCAGAGTCTTTACAGTTTCCAAGCTGCAGTGGTTAATGAAGACTTTTCTATATTTATAAAGTACAAACTTACCTCTCTCAATACGGAATCTGTTATTGAACTTAAATTAACAGCTCCTTCATAAGTCAAATAGTAGAATACATTCAGGGACCTAACAGCCTCTGGCCCTTGCTGTTTGTAACCAAAAATCAGATCAATCCACTGGTGAAGCTGGCAGGAAACAAACTCACTTTCTAATGCCTGTGGAAAAAAAACACAAACAAAACACAAATTTGAGTTTGCCACATAGTCATCATTTGGTAGTAGAAGGAGCATTTTTTAAATAGCATACAGAATTATCTTAACAAGTCTAGATACAGAATTGGTAAGAGTATTTTAGACATTTTATCCAAAAAAAGTGGGCCTTGTGATAGATGTCAGAGTCTCATGCCCTACTTCCCATGAACCAGGAGACCTCGCTTTTTAAACTGTAATAGGGGAAATAAGAAAAAAAAGCAGTGAGTGGAAAGCAATTGTGCATTTCTACACAGCCAGACTATGTTTTTATCAACTCCCATGATGAAATTTTGCTTTCCTGTGTGATCTGCATGCTGAATAATAACAACAGCATTATTATCTGATTCTGACAGCCAGAGAGAATATTGATAGAATTTGGGAAACAGACCTAGCTAGGGACATTAGGGTAAAATTTTTTTAACAGGCTGGAAATATCAAGCTGCTACCACTTGCAAGCATTTCTTGTGTAAAAACCTATACAGAAGTACTATGCTGAATGATTAAGCTGCTTTTCTGAAGATGTTATCCAGTTACAACCCAATCCCCAAGACAAGAGCATCCAAAAAACCCTATATTAAAAGGTAACCTAAAAATAATTGTCACCTAAAGAGTTAATTCATGTAGATTAAATTACTATCAGAGTTTTCTTTTTCTGTTTTATACAGAGGATTCAATGTACTTCTGATTTGAATTAACAAATGAAAAAACATAACAAACAGATATTCTCTTCATCTAGCAAAATGAATGGCATTTTCCTCACAAAGGAAATTCCTAATTTTGAGCAGAGGAAGTTGAAATTAATCTGAAAACAACGGAAATCACTCTGCAATTTGCACACAAAATGATGGGTTTGTTTCATTAACCGATGCCTGAAAACAACATTTAAATTGACACATAAAACCAGCAATTGTCTTAATTTGTGTGGTGCACTCCACACAAAAGCCCTAAATATGTTCAAATTAGAGCAAGCTGCTTGATTGTCACTGCAGTCTCATGTCATATTAATGCATGACAAACATTAAACCATACACTTAAATGGCAATTTATATCATTTAAATGTTTACTGCCACACCAGATCATCACTCATTTAAATGTGACTTTCTGACAGCTAATTTCAGTTAATTTTCCTCGATTCACTTAATTAGAACTTTCAATCAAGAAAAGACCTGTACATATCTTAGACATCATATCATTCTTTTTTTATTATTACTTTTATTAGGATACTGAATTGCTGAAAGCATTCTTTAAAATGAATCACCACACAGTATACTATCTATTTGGATGATCACACAGCAATACCTTACAACATATATGCTTAGACAGGACTTCTTTTTTTTTCTTTTTAATTTAAAAAAAACCCAATATTTAGATACAGACACACAATTAGAACTATAAAAAACCAAAAGCACACCAATTAAAAATTAATGATTTCAAAATTGTTTAATAAGATAAAACCAGTCAGGAGTCTCATGAGTGTCCGTAATACTGCAATGTGCAGCCATAAAATTCTACAGGGCTCAGCAAATGACAATGATAAGAATTAATTTTCATGCTATCCTGTTAAAAAAAATTTAACCCTAGAACATACTTACTCTTATCACTATAACTATTTAATGCCAAGAAAAAGATAACGTTAGGAACTTTTGATTTTTTGTAGACACATACATAAATATTTAGTATGTGTATAAGTTGTTCATATTCTCCTTTTCTACAAAAGCTAGATTTTCAATGAGTCATTACCGTCACAAAGCATTTGGACATGGACAGCTAAAGGAATACCACTGCAATCTCCTCAGATTAACATATGTATAAACATGATTTTTTTTTCTCCCTACAAAAGCAAAACTAAAACACTTTGCCTTCTCAGGGAATGTTTGGGAGCCATCCTGAACTTACTTCTCTTATTCAAGTTTGAAATTATTTTACATTTGAAATTTGTACAGATTCAAAAGTAGATAAAAATTTTTTCCTTATTAAGCCATTTAAAAATCTTAGATGCCATATCCCAAGTGAAAGGGGTAAGTGAAAACCATCTAGAGTCAGCATCAGGACCCCAAAGGACAGACCAAACAGCACATAAATTCAAAGGCCAAATAAGCTTGCCTGACATTTCAGGTTCACAGTTAAGCTCTTGGTTGGAGGGAAGTGCTTATGCTATGACACAATCAATGGAGGAACAATAATTAACAGCTTGTATAATGACTAAAGAATAGACTTTCAAGGAAAACAACACCAAGTACCCGATCAGTCAGTGTGATGCACTTTGCAGCCACACTGGTGTATTTAAATATGGGTCCTCCTTAATAAATCATATGAGAAATAAAGAGGTTGCAATTTGCATAACTATTTGGGTATAAAAAGGAGGAGTTTGGTGGCTGGGTTTTTCCTTGTTTGTTTTTCAAAGCTGATGTTAGTTTTTACCTCTTACAAACCTATGCCAAGCCTATCGATGGTAAAGCATTTAGGATTACTTCAGCCTCCACTTCATTTAGGACAGGCAGTGCTCATTAAGGCTCGAGTAAAATCCAGCACGCAGCCATGGGATACGATATCCTTTCCATGCTGGTCCTAAAGCAAACCAAGGAACTGCCAACACTCCCAGGGCAGAGCGAGCACGTCGCTCACCGTGTGCTCTGAGGGAAATGTGCAGAACAAGGAAACCCCCGAAAATGTCCAGCATAATACAGTAATATCCAATCCCATTGAGTTATTGTAAAACAAATCACGGACTAATGTCCAATTGTTAAGGATCAAACAAGCCCATGGAAAGGCAGTCATGTGAAGCCACACACTGATTGTCTATTCTGTCCACAGGGGACTCATATTAACTTTGACAAAGTGTCTTGGGGCTGATATCTGTTTCTTTAATGAGATCTATTAGGCAGAGACTAAAACACTTGAGATATGCTAAAAAGTACAGTATACAGATGTCAAACACAAACACCTATTAGTAACTTTCACTTCTCTATTCCCAAGGTAGAAACACTTCAGACACATCAACAAAGAGAAGCTTTGATCACACAGGGAAATTTTAGTTTATTCATAAATATTTTTCAAATGCATAATTTGATGTCTCTAAATATGTGCAATCAAAACTATCTTGTCATGAACAACTCTGAAATTCACTATTTTATGAGCATCTTTTTCCATCCTGCTTTCTGAAAGGACTGAACCGAGAATAACTTACTGCTGGCAACCAAAGACTAACATCAGTCTAATACTAATACAAATGATTTGATAGAACATGGATGGAATGACAAAAACATAAAACTAGCAGGTTAGGAACCATTTTTCCTTTTTCCAGTATAAATTCTCCAAACATTTATTGGCGATATATTTTCCCAAACAATATTACACCTTTGGAATTAAGATTTGTATCTTTAAAGTGACTACCATTGCCTTTTGGCCTCTACTTTTATTTCTGCTTTAGATTTTATGCAGTGACATACAGCATATGAAGCAATGTCTATTAAAAATGAATATATACTGTGCATGAATTTGGGATGTTCCAACGCTGAAATTAGATGAAAGGTTTAACTGCACTTTTTTTCATCAACACAGATATATATTCATTGTCAAGCTATTCAGAAATAAATGACAGATTTACTTGCCTTATTCCTATGCTGATTAAAGCAATTTTGAAGCACAGCATAAAGCATGCATGTAACTTGTATTTGAGTAACAGAAAAAGAGTCCAACCCATACAAAATGTGGTTTATGAAATGTTAAAATGAAAGTAGAAACTTTGATGAGAAACCAAAACTGCTCGTACATGAATAATCTTTCCTATTTACTCAATTTAAAAAAAGAACCAAACAACCAAACCAACAAACTGAGTAATACACTTCACCAGCAAGTAAGAAATAATTCTCAAGTAAAAATAATTGCCTATTACCTTTAATGGACTAAACATTTTAATTTCCCTCTGAAGGAATTTCCTCTGAAAGGCTTAAAATGAAGTCTCATTTATGTTCCATTTGAAAAATATTTTTGCATGAACAGAAAAGCATGAATTAGGATTTCACACATTTTTAGCACAACCACAACTTTCAGATGAAAAATACTCTTCTTGAAAATGACAAAGCACTCTCATAACTGCAGTACTAGGTAACTACTCGAAACTGAGTATGTGTTCTAGCTTGGAAATTTGTGTGTGTACATGCATTCAAAACAAAACCCTAAACCCTACAAAACCAAACAACTGGAATGATGTTTGCATGTGCAGGCTTTCAGACACAAGTTGGTAATGTTTCCTTAACATTGATATACGACCTTTGTAAGTTACAATGAAGAAGTCTGGCTTTTTCAGCCTAATTAGAACTGTTTCAAATTTTCCTGCTAAATATATGATAGAAAGTCCTTTCAACTTTTTTTTTTTTTTATTCTAGAGTTTCTTTCCACGTCAACCTTGTTCCAATCAAAATATGTTTTGAATTAAATTATTTCGATTCAATATGGGGATCACATTTCACTTCTAAGATTTAAAGTCCTAAAAGGAAAAGTTTAGGCTGTTCACACAGAGCAAATGCAGCCACTTTGCAGAAAGCTATTCACATTTACCAAGACTGACAAATTGTTTGTGTGCACCATTAGGTCTAGTTTCTGCAATAGTTGCCAGATTTCCTGTCCTCCTAATAACATATTAACTCTTCAAGTGCTGGCTTTATCTTTAGAGGTTTCTCAGTAACCGCCAGGATTTAAAACTAAATTATGAAATGCACTTTCACTAGTACCACGGTTTGATCACATGGGTAGACATCTGAGAAAAAAGATGCATAAAAAGTTATTGGAAAGATAGTGAATTGAGTCCTGCCTTGAGGATATCAGAAGCAACAGGACAGCAAAGGTATTAAGGAGAAAACTCCATGTTCTGCATGAGGTAACACAAATTTCAAAAGAATGAAATGGACATCAAAACCATTTACATGATTAGTGGCTTTTTACTAGGTAAGTAACTATTTCAAGCATATTAATTTAGTTTTACTTACTGTATTTCACCAATTGTTTTAAGCATTAAATACTTAAGAAACTGAGCATTACTTACACAAAAAATTATAACTATTTCATTTTTCCTTTTTGTGTGTGTGTGTGTGTACCAGAAATGCACTGCCAATTCTTCATTATTGTTGTAATGAAAGTGAGCATTTTACCTTATTTCTCTACTTGGTTACCAATACCAGAATAAAATACTCTGAGAACTACAATCCTAATAAAACATTTAATTCAGATGCTTTACTGAAGACAACTGATCTCATGTAACAAAGGATACCAGCAATCTGAGAAGAAGCTCAGACACAGATCTCTGGATGATAAACTTCCCCTCCTCTGTTTCTTCTTCTCTGTATTTAACATTAAACTACTAAGTAATGACAAAAAAAGAAAACTTGAGTGAGAGTGAAATTTTATGGCAATGTATATTCTGCGGGAGCAGCACATAAACACAGAAAAATATTTTGCAGAGCAATGAGTCAAACTCCTATCTGAATTTGCACCATTATTACCAAAGTAAGAGCAGCGAGTTTAGCCAAAAATCTTGAGCACTTTTTTATCTTTTGTTGATTTCTATATTCAGTCTACAACAGTAATTTTGTAGTTTAAATGGACAAGTCAGACAGCTGCTGCACATTTTATAAAATGAAAGCTACATTTCCTTTGAAATTCAGCTCTATTCTCAACTGAAGTGTCTATTATTAGGTGCCAGGAATCATAGATTTCAGGGAATATGAAAACTTGTATTTGAGCATTTGTAGCTACTCCTTCCCTAAAGGACAGTGATCACCCTTAAAATATTTCTCAGTAGATCCTTGATAATCTGCAAATTTGAGAGAAATATTTTAAGGCAAAACTGCTACATTTTTCCATGAACAGTATACGAACAGAACAAATGATACATTTTTATTCTTAAGTTTAGGTACTGCTTTACCCCACTTGGTTAACTTCCCTATTGAAAAGAAAGAGTGGGAAAAACCCATCTCAGCCAACTGGCTCCATCAATAAATTGATGCTTTCCAAAAGGCATCCCAAGAATGACCCTCTCCCAATTGTTTGGTTTCTTCTCACCAAGAGGGAGAAAAGATACAGAATTGTGGTAGGAACAAAAAATGATCAGGACGAGGTCTTTATTACATGCCCCTACATGAGAAATAATATATAAAAGCCATAATTACTTGCACTTGTGAAATCACACAAATGGCCATCATTATTCATAACTCTGATAATGCTGATATATGTGGCTTGCGCTTGTCTTTCCGCAGAAAATCTAACTGTGACTGGTTAGTCCATAACCATTTTTTACTACAAGGTGGGTTATAAGAAAGTACTGATAACACCAGGAGGTATTGCTGAGTTATCCACCATTTCCACTTTTCCCCACCATATCCCTGTATTTGCTGCCCACATTTAAAAACTCTGCTACGCTTATTAAGAGGATTCCCTCCTGCAGAAAAGTCACCAGCATCCTGAGGCCAAGACAGGGAATGAAAACTCTTTTTGAAAATCCTCACACACAGCACCAAAAGGAGGCAGGAAGTTCCCTCCTCCCTGAAATTCAGCAATTCCTCTCCCAGTTCCTGCAGTACTTGTTTGCATGAAGACTGACAGCCTGGATCTGGAACCTATTACCCATGGAGGCACAGGCTGTTAACCACACAGCTGACAGTTGGCTCAGTCAAATTAGTTCAAATGAAGTTTTGTGTTCAAAAAACAAACCACCCAAAACCCAGCCACCAAACACCAAAACCCGGCAAGACAGTGCTATGCACTGATTGTCTCAGCATCCCACTCTGCCAAGATAACCTATTTTTCCCCTCAGAAGGCTAATGCAGGGACACTGCTTCCAACACTCCAACTAACTAGCATCACCTCTAGCCAAGAGACTTCTGTGTGGCACCTCCTTGAGCCCTGCCAGTGGGATCACAGTCTGAATGTCAAGTGTTAGAAATGCCAAGCTGAAAGCTCAGAGGACTCCATACCTCTGAAAGGACAGTAAACAGTCATTCACCTTTGTATGTTACAGACTCTTTCCCTCTAGGAGAGAGGTGCAAAAGACACACTACAAAACTGCAAACTGTGCAACATTTGCTTGCCTTTGAGGTTGTATAAGCTTTTTAAACACTGAAGCTTGAAACAGACCAAATTCTGAAATTCAGGAAAGTACTAGAGTACGCTTAGCAGTGGGGTTTTAGCTTACTTACACTTACTGAATACAGAGGGAGCATAATCCTAATGCAACACACAGACTTAGTGACTGCAGTGAAGGTCATGAAGTTTTAAAAAGCATCAGAAACATGAACTGAACTTGCATCACTAAATAAAAAAAATAAAAAAAAAAGTTTACATGTACACAACGAACACAGACAAAGCCACACTTGAAATGGCTTTCAATTAAGTATTTAGGCTGAGTACTACCATCCCACTGAATCCTCAAAGTTTAAGCCTAAGCATTCTGTTTGGTTCATGACAGCACAGCACACTTCAAACTGTGAGACACTAGTGATTTTTTAATGTACTTTACATTCAAACTGCTTGTACATTTCTTCCTTCTCTAAGACTTACTCTGTAAGCCCTAAAAGTGAACTGTTGCTTTATTTTTGCACTCTGTTCCAACAGCTTGCAGCATTTATGCTGTGCTTTGATGTGTCAGTTGTATGCACAATTCACAAGAGCTGTGATGATCAACAAGTATTAGTATGCATGTAAGAGGAGACAGAAATGGTTGCAAACACATGGTCTTCAAATCACTGCAAACAGCACAAGCAAACATCTTAGAGGAGTCGTAGAGACTAATCTAATTTGTCTTTGAAGCCAGTGATGGGGGGGAAGAAAAACGCTCCAGAAAAAATTGTTTAAGATTAGGAAATGGTATGACAAAAGGTCAAGGAATTTAAAATTTAAAACACAGTTTAGATGCAAGTCAGGCAGAAAAGTAATTTCAATCTTGCCATTTGATTTCTCTGCTAATTCACGGTATAGAACTATACTAAAGCTTTTGGGCAACAGAACACAAGATTTACAAAGGCAGTTAGGGTACCACATCTGAATAAATCAAAGAGCTACAAAAATAGGAAACAGCACTGTATCATCATGTGGGACAAATGTGTAACCCACTGTGGGGCTAAGGTGCACAGATAAGAATAGGATTTGTTTCTTTGAGATGACTATGAACAGTGCAACCCTGATCTTTCATAAAGCCATTCTGAGTGGTTGCTTAGGATGACACTACAAGGTGTGCTGGGCAAGTACATCAGACTCCTTGAAGCTGGCATTTAATTGGAATGACCAAAGAGAATCATCATCTGACTTTAAAAATGGCAGAGAAAGGGAGAATTTGTGCATCAAGGAATTCAGCATTTAAAGGAAAAAATGTCAGATTTGTGGCATATACTATTTGGAAAATTAAATGTTCCTTACAAACTTGCTCAAACACAGCAGCTTCCCATTTAACACCTTGTTCTGGCACATTTGCTAAGCAAGCTATCGGAAAGTCTGGATCCAGACAAACTGGTGCTGAGGGTGGCTCACCTATCAAATACCCTAGGACAGGAGCTTCCAGTTTCCTGATTAAGAAGGACACTGCCCCAGTTTGGAATTTTTCTCATTCCCTCTCCCAGGAGATCCACTGGGTTGTCCCATGATCCCTGGGAGGATGGTGGCTAGTACTGGAATTCATAACAGAACAAAGAGCTCTTAAGAGTCAAGTTCAATACCTGAAAGAAATCAAACTGAAAATGCATTGTATTTATGAATTACTTCTTAAAATAATCTCTAATTTTTTATTCTGATTTCATGATGTATTACATGTTGAGTTTCAACAGCCTTGTTCACAATGCTTTGTTGTAGATAGAGGAATTTTTTCTAGATTCCCTTCTTTCACCTAACCAGCTTCAAATTTCCACTGACAGCTGTACACAGAAAGACAAGTGATATATTGAGTATATTGAGCATGCTCAGGAAACCAAGGCATAAACACCTCCGAGTGCAACAGACATTCTGTAGCCAGTTGGGAGCAAACTTTTCATAACCTTTATATTACTCTGCCATGAACCATGTTAGTGGGAAGGGCATAGGAGATGAATACTCTGAACATTCAGAGGTTAAATGCTGAAAAAGCATATGGTCCAACATTAACATTTTTATTAACTACATATTCTTCAGTTACAAGCTAAAAAGGATGCTAGAAAACCCTAGAATTTTCCCTTATATTAACAACATCATTTTTTCTTTATAGATGTGCTAAAAAAACCCCTAAGAAATAAAATAAAAATATACTGTAGTGAAATAATATTTAACTCCTATCTTCCAAATAACCATGAAATTCAGAAGCCAAACTCCCAGGGGCAGCTCTTGCTCTTCAGAGGGAAAAAAAGCAACTATCTATGATGTTACTTTCCAGGATTGTAAAAGAACTAAGCTTAAAAAAAATATGACACCAAAAAATTCCCAGCACAATATTATGCCATGTTTTAAAGTAGAAACAACCAAATTACAATGTTTTAATCAAACACTCTAATAAAACTACATGCCTGTGGAGTGGCATGCAGCATTCTTACCCAGAGAACAAGGACATCATCGGGTCCTTATCTCATCAGAACTGTAAGAGAGCCATTTACTCAAGACTTGGACTCCATGATCTCTGGGGGTCCCTTCCAACTCAGAGTATTCCGTGAAATTCTGGCTTTACCCATGAAAGTGGAAGGTACCCGTAGCTATACGGTACCACCACCTTCACACCACAGGGCACTTACTGCTGCAGGCACCTCCTCNCGCCCCCGAGGGCGGCTCCGGGGCCGCGTCCAGCGCCGGGGCCGCGGCTCCGAGCCCATTCCCGGCCAGGGAGGGGTTAAGGGGTGCTGGGTGCGGGGACGCGGCGGGGGAGCAGCCCCAGCGCTAATGAGGCGCTCCCGGAGACCCCGCGGCGGCTTTCAAACCTGGCCCGCTTCAAACGGTGCCACCCCGCGAGGGAGCGAGGGTGATTGGAATAAATGACCGCAGTAATTAACTCTGATTGGGAACCACCTGACTGGAAAGAGAGGCGAGGAGCCGTGCAGCCGCCGGGCCTGCGGCCGGCGAGGGAAGCTTTCCCTTAGCGCCGTGTTTGTGTGTGCTGGGAGAGCTCTGCCTTTCAAATAGGTATGTGGGGGCACTAATGAAAAGCAGCTTTCAGCCCAGGGCCTCCCCATTCACTCTCAAAGGGGCAGAGAAGAAAAGCTTCAAAGTAGAACTAATTTACTTCATCCAAGCCCGGCTCTGGGCAGCCCGCAGTTTGTACTGACACCGCGACAAAATATTGGTCAAAAAACAGAAGGTTCGTCTCTTTTCAGAGGGAGGTTCAACATTTTAAANACAACATCATTTTTTCTTTATAGATGTGCTAAAAAAACCCCTAAGAAATAAAATAAAAATATACTGTAGTGAAATAATATTTAACTCCTATCTTCCAAATAACCATGAAATTCAGAAGCCAAACTCCCAGGGGCAGCTCTTGCTCTTCAGAGGGAAAAAAAGCAACTATCTATGATGTTACTTTCCAGGATTGTAAAAGAACTAAGCTTAAAAAAAATATGACACCAAAAAATTCCCAGCACAATATTATGCCATGTTTTAAAGTAGAAACAACCAAATTACAATGTTTTAATCAAACACTCTAATAAAACTACATGCCTGTGGAGTGGCATGCAGCATTCTTACCCAGAGAACAAGGACATCATCGGGTCCTTATCTCATCAGAACTGTAAGAGAGCCATTTACTCAAGACTTGGACTCCATGATCTCTGGGGGTCCCTTCCAACTCAGAGTATTCCGTGAAATTCTGGCTTTACCCATGAAAGTGGAAGGTACCCGTAGCTATACGGTACCACCACCTTCACACCACAGGGCACTTACTGCTGCAGGCACCTCCTCCAGCCTCTGTCACCCCAGTGCCACAGGTAGCGGCTTCTGTCACCTAAGCTTCACCCTGCAGAGCATATGGGAAACCAGCTCTGCATTTTCAATTCCACCCTTTATTTTAATTATACCAGGTATGTGCCAAACAGCAAAAACCCCCTTTTCCGCAGCGCTCGGAAGCGCGGCGCGCCGGCGCGCGGGGCAGCTGGAGATGCTTCCCCTCCGCGCTCCGGCGGAGCCGCCGCCGGCAAAGCGCCGCTGCCGCTGCCGGGGAGCGCCCCCGAGGGCGGCTCCGGGNAAAGTAGAACTAATTTACTTCATCCAAGCCCGGCTCTGGGCAGCCCGCAGTTTGTACTGACACCGCGACAAAATATTGGTCAAAAAACAGAAGGTTCGTCTCTTTTCAGAGGGAGGTTCAACATTTTAAAAGCACCTGCAAGCTGCTGGTCTGTTTTTTTTGTTGTTTGGTTGTTGTTTTGGTTTTTTTAATTTAATTTTATTGAAATACAGCTATTAAGGCCTTCATCAAGAAAAGCAGCTTTTCCATCTTCTGTGTCCACGCTGCCAAGTTTTATAAAGCCTGAACACGTTCCCTTCCCTCTAGTGGTGGGAACTTTATTTTTTGCACTGTGGAAAACAGCAACAATTACACGTCTTTTTTTTTCTTTTTTTTTTCGGGGGGAATAGGATTGGCAACCTCCAGCAGCCCTCAGGCAGAAAACACATTTGCTGTGCACTGGCTCTCTCTGCCATGCTATCTTGCCACTTGATTTTACAAAAAAGCAGCGCTCCAAAGGGTGAGGGCATTACTACCTGCTGTTTTACAAGCAATCAGCAATTCATTGTGCCAGTGCTGTCCTGTACCTGCTGAGTAAATGCTTTAAAAAAGTTCCACTAACTGCCCAGTAACAACTACAGTATGGTAGCAAAAGCAATTCACCAAATGTTTATACTGAGCTTCTGATTTATTTGACAGCTTTACACCTTCAAGACATGATATAATTAAATGTTTTGACAATGAAACAAAAATTGTATAAATTAGAAAGTCGTTAAAGATGTACAGTATCTAAAATGAAAACACAGTGCAACTATAAAACACAATTTCTAAAATGCTTCTACAAAATAGACAAAATGTATTTAACTTTTTTATCCTTCGATTTTCTGCTACTGAATTAAACTGTTATACGTCAAAAAAAATTCCTTATCTAATCACTTTATGAACGCTGTTTGAGAAGATTACAAATGCAATTTTGTATTATTTCAGAAAGACAAACAAATCATAGCTTAAGCAGTAATAGTGGATCCAAAATATGGCACTTTTTAAAAGTTAAAATACTAAGCATTACCTTAATTTTTTGGTGTCAATTGTTATTTTGATTGTTTCAAAATATAAATCAATAGCTGCTACAATGTCTTAGGGGACAATTAACAATGCTGTGATGTTAATCCTGCCCCTCCAAGGCACTCAGTTCAAAACTCAGATAACGCTTTATGCCTGTGTAAACCAGCAAGATGCAAGCTGGCACTTCCTATCGTACAGAAGAGGACACACAATGCACCAGGAATGCTGAAAATGGGATTCAGAAGGTGAAAAACTTGCTGCTGCCCATGTCTGTGTTCAAAGGCCAGCCCAGGAGAATGGCATGAATGACTAGTCATGTTCCAAAGGAAAACAAGCATGTTAAAAATCAGATTTTAGAATCGAAACAAATGTCCATAGATTATGCTCACTCACTCTAAGGTCAGTTCATATCTTTAAAATGCAGTTTCATTATCATTTTTTGGTAGTATATGTATAAAATGTAAGCTTATTGCTAGCCTTAAAAGCTAATTGTTTAAACAATGTATAATTATATAACCATTATTTAAACATTAAAGCCTTTAAGCAACTATGCAGAAACATTCAGAATCAACTTTGTAATGCAGCTGAAGAGCACTGTTGTTCTAAAGGAAACTGTAATCCAGCAAAAGGTAACAATGACCAGTTGTTTATAAAAACCACTGAAATGTTTGGGAACTAGTTCACATTCTCATCCTATGTTTATGTTTCCATTCATCATCCTTCTCCTTGAGAAGATAGCTCAAAAGGAAGAAAGACTAGAGAACAAAATTTTGTTTAAATTACACATGGAGACGTCAGGTAATTTAACAAATCGAGACAAAAAAGGGATGCCTGTGTATAGCTAAAATCATTATTGCATTAAATCATTTTCTCCTCTCTCTCTCTCTGAGGGACCTATCTTTGCAGTGAGGTTTATATTTATTTTGTATATTCAGCTTTGCCAAGAACTTCTAACACACAACTGAAGAAAAGGAACCAGAACTACAATCCAAATGTAAGACTACACTATGTATAAATGTTACTGCAATCAAAGAACACACACAATCTCTTCTTAAAATGTGTATCTTAATGATTGACTCCTACCCTCTTCACACTTCTCTTCCATTGTACTGTAACAGAATACAACACAATATCATAAGATGCCCATAGAAAATAAATTGGTGGCGATGGGACAATTTCAGGACTGGTATAGTGGGTGAATGGAGAACAGTTATTCATCAAACTGTTCATTAGAACAGTTCATATCACTGCAGTGGACTGTATTTCTGAATAGAAATCTCTTTTTTTGCACCACACTCATAAATTACTGAAGCCACATAGCACATTTCCATAATGATGTATGTGATAACTGAATGTGGGAAAACTGTTTTCCCTTACACCTTTGTGGAAGACAGTTCAGGAGGTTACCATTTTGTTTAATCAAATGTTTGGATTTCAATTCCAGATTCTGTTCCATGTCTGCCTTCCAACTGCCATGGGGTGTTAAATAAATGATGAAGAAAACTGTGAGAATGAAAGTAAAAATAACTAGAGCTCCCTAGAAAGAACTTATTCTCTACTTTGTTATTGGTACAAGAAATACCTTGGATAATTGTAAATAGTCACATTTGAAAAATGTTTGTTCTGTGACCAGCTGGCACACAAGGATTAGACAGGGTGTGTTTGCTTGCAACAAAACAGTCCAAAGTGAAATTAACTTCTCTGACTGGTCCCATTGAGTCTTTGCTGCATTTAATTTTGGGAGTGGCACAGAGGATGGCTGAGCACTTTAGGTTGAGTTCATCAACCTTTATTCATAATATTCCAATTGTTTATTAATGTAATGCTAAAGCCATTTATTAATCCTCCGTCTTACAATCTCTCAGTTCTCTAATACCTTCCCCCACCCCCCCACCTCCCCCAGGATGCATGCATGTGGATTTTATTTTTTTTTTATAATGAAATGTAACAATAGAGTATGTCCTACTACTACTTAGTTTGCATGCACACATACTAAAATCTGTTTGGAAACATTGTTCTATATTAATATAAATCTTGCTATTGTCACTCCACACAGAAAATGCTGTAAATGGCTTTATAAAATAATTAATTGTAAAGTTTTAGAATAAAAAACCAAAAACTATTCCTTTATCTCTCAGAACAAACTTCTATTATAGCAATACTGAATCTATTCCAGGGATCAATTGACATGGAAATACACAGACATAAAAATTCTGTCTTACTCAGAAAACCTTTAGACAAAGTCTTTTGGTGACTTTATGTACTTCCCTTACCACGGAGATGACCAAATTTGCTAGGCATATAATTCAATGTCATTCATGCCTTAAATTATTGTAAATCAGTTATGTTAATTCCCCATTTTTACTGTAAGAACCATCCTCTCCAGTTTCCTCCCATGAAGACAAACAATAAAATGGCCAGTGCCTTTCCACAGGCAAGAAGTGACTTAGAGTATTTCATTTTTTTGTATCTTACCTGGTCTCTGTTCATCATTCAATTGCAGCAATGTTGATGTTATTTTATTTATTAAATACTTTTGGAAAAATTAATCCTCGAAATGAGAACAAACATAACAAGTGATCCCACACATTTTTTCATAAGGAAATTAACTATCATAACCTGCAGTGTTGATGGAAATGACAGGCAGACATTCTGCTACCTAAAACACTTCTCAAATTTTAAAGCATTTGAATAAATCCCCATTCATAATTTTTAAAAAAATCACAACTCTGAAAATTAATGAAATTGTAAAAGTCTGAGAATTGATACTATAACAATCAGGATCACAAGTGCAAAGATTTCAAAAAGTTCTACTGCAGCATTTTTTGTAGAATTGTTTTATCTTGAGCAAGTTCCCCTCCTTCTACTTACATACTAAATATATACATGATAGAGTGGTAAAATCTAAAACTTCAATATATCCCTTAAAATGTACATTCATAAAATCCCTAAGCATGTAATCACAGGGACTTCTCATATAACATAGTAAACACCTCAGAGGGCCTTACATATTTATGTCACTCCTGCACTGTACATACACTAAGCTGCCCTTTAGTTTTCTTCTTTACAAAAATACACCAAGCCACATTATAAAGATTTAGCATAGCACTACAGAAAATAAGGGAAATGTGCTATGATTTATTAGCCAATTAAATGCATAATTACTGATTTATCCTTCAAATTACCTATGAAAAGCCCTATTGTTGTGAGTCGAAATGAAATTTTTAGTGTATGATCATTGGCAATACAAAAAACTCACAACAAAGATGTCCAGCTTAGTATGTGCACACAAATAGAGATATGGAAGAAGACAAAAACCTTTTACCTGCAGAAATGAAAGTATATATGTGGGAAAAAACATTATCATGACATGATGACAAAATCATACCGTTTCATATTTGACATAACTATACCTGTTTCTGCTGAAAGTTAAGATGTTGGCAAAATATTTTTCTGGACATTGAAGGACTAAAAATATTAAAATGCAAAAGCTTCTTAAAATCAATTCGCTCATTTTGGTTAATTTTTAAGTATTACAATTATCTTATTTGTCCTGGGCCATTAGTATGTGTAGAAAATTCAGTATAATACTCTATGCACAAACAGAAAAAAGAAAGATGCTTGTAGAAAAGAGATTTCTTAAAAGCTTGTGACTCATTTATGGACAGAAATTTCATCAGCTGCTTTGTGTCAGTGTTTGTTTCCCAATCACTCCATGGCCCTAGACAATAACATTACAGTGTAATACTTAGTATTGAGCTCTGTACAAAACTTGTGTGGGCAATGCTCAAGCACCCAGTGAAAAACCTTCAAATGGGGAGAAGATTCAAAACCACCAGGAACAGAAAGTGATGGTGGCTGCCTAACCATGGAAATTCAACAGAACGTGGCAATGTCTGCCAGGCACAAACCCTGTCAGACCAGCCCCTGCAATGTCAGGAGTCGGGGGAAAGAAAGACCTCTCCTCCTTCAGTAAGTTTGCACCAGGAAAGCAGGAGGAGGAACGAGAGGGGCTACACTGCAGCCCCTGAAAGCCACGATTCTTTTTTTTCAGTTATGCAAGAATTAAGAGGAGAAAATCATTACTAAAAATTCTGGACCTCAAAATACAGTGTAATTCTTAAGTGCCTAGGTAAATTTGAGACTTGAGAGTTCATGTTTTCAACCATCTATTCACAGAATTAGGAAACTGTTTAATTAGGAAACTGATAAATGATAAAATCTTAAACTTCAGCAAACTAACAAATTCAAGGGCAACAGCTTAAACACAAATTGTGGCAAAATGCAAAAACCTTAAAGAAAAGGTTTACTGGAAACTATAAGTAAAAAAGGGATTGTGGACTAAACTCACTATATAACCTCTAGATCCTTCTACATAAAACAGTGGGGGGTTCACAATATATTGAGTAAGATGTACACTAACGAATATTTTCAAAGGCCTTGCAGCTGCTAGACCACTCAACTGTTTAATACAGCTGGTAAAAAGCACGTAATTAAAAAAATACAAAAACAAGCAACTAGGTTTACACTGAGCCTTACATTAATCTCTGCACACACAGGGCTATTAAATGCAAATCTTACCAATAGTAAGATTTAAAAAACTTGTTTCTTTTATAAAGCACTTCATTAATTCCATATGTATAGCAAGCTTGTACTTTTTTAATACCTAAATCCCAGAGACTTCTTTAGAAAATTCCTAATTTTGGCAAAACAAAATCAAACCATGCCACGCAGTCATTTTGTTTCTGACTATGCAAAATGACTCTGTGTTTCTCTGATTAGACACTTCATAATGACTAATACATAAAAGGAGCAAAATTACTGTAAGAAACTAAAGTATAATTTACACACAAACAAGAATATCCATAACATTCATAACACAAGGGGAAAAAAATATCCATAATATCCATGTCATTGGATCTGGCGAGGCAGTATATGTACACCAGCCAGTTCACTGGTGGTACTGCTTCAGCTGCAGTGTCACAAGGAATACCTGGGAGAAGCTGGAATTACGGATAAGGGATGAAGAGTAAGAAGCAAAGGACACACACAGGCAGCAACTGGTTACTTTCTCCAGCTAAGTGCTTTAAAAATGAACTCCCATGTCACAATAATTTCCAATTCTATTTTGAGAAAAGCACAAGGTAGTGTTGGAGATCTTCAGAACACATCCTCAGCAAGACGAGGCCCTTTTAATGTGGCTTATGAATATATATATACCTGTTTCTTTAGTATTTATTTTTAAGTACTTAATCATACAAAATAATTGTATTGTCTTTTTAAATGTACTTCACAGATGTCCCTTCTTCAGACTTACCAAGAAGAACATAAATTAAATTCAGCCCAAGAAATTACATGCAAGTGTTAATACTGGAGTTAGCAAAATACACTGACATATTTTATAGCTTACTGTGTATTACACCTTCCTAACTAGCTATATAAACTGAAAATGTGCAATATTTTTAATTAAGTAAAAAGACTACAGCCCTAGATGCCAAAAATATAGACTTCTATAAAACATGATGATTTAAGGATTTTGGTAGGTAAAACTAAACTACGGAAAAATCTTTACATATTCCTTCAAACATGGAGCAGAGATCAACTTTCTGTTTTCTCACAACCCACATGTATCACTTCAAATTCCAAATCCAGACTTTGGAGAGAATGTGTATGTTTTTAGGACTGCTACAGTATGCTAGGAAGCTACTGTTCCTCTGTATACTTAATATAAACCAGTCCCTGAAACACTAACTGAACATAAATTAAAAATTTTGTCATTAATATTATTTCACTCTGGAATCTCCATTATTGAGAACAACGGTGCACAAAGCAGAATGTACATTCTTCCATCGTTTGATGAAACTTGGCATCTGTCAGTGTCATATAAAACACATCAAAAAAGCAGCACTACCAGTTTTAGCACAAATATTTAAAGTAGCTCAGTATAAACTTCACGTCCAAATAAAGTCTACTAATACCCAGCAAGCAGTGGCGCAGCTGCATTAGCTCATGTAATGTTTCACACATGGAAACCAAGATGCAAGATTACCTCATTTATGGTAACACTCATAAACTACACAGTACACAGTAAACATGTCTACCCAGCAAATTAAAATATCACTGCACTACGCAGCAGCTGAAGCTATCCAGAACCTGTTTATAATCCAATAGAAACAGAAATTTGTCTTCAGTTCTAGAAACAGGGGGGAGGAGGGGAGGAATCAAAGTCTAAGTAAAATAAACTGCACTGCAAGTGTCACTTGCCCCAAGACTTCCTGCTTCCCACAAAAGACATGCAACCATTCTGGAGATCAAAGGTCATGGCTTTACAATAGAATACATTGTAAATAGGTTTAAAATAATTGAATACAACTGCAAACCAAGGACTCATTTATAGCTTGCTAGGAAAAAAATATAGCTGTTTTAAGTCATTCCCATATATGAACTGAAACCTGCATTATAAAACTGCATCTGCTTCCAAACTACCAGATCACCACCTGCATACCACTTGGATTTGGTCATTCCATAGCCATCTAAATAATGAAATGCTTCTGAGTAAATCACATGCCACCATTGTTTTGATTATCCTCCACAATGTCTGGAGAAGTGCAGCCATAACTGCTGCCAAGGGACTGGGTGCTCTGCAGCTTTCCTAGGATCTGAGTCTCATCCCTACAGAAGTGACAATCACTTCCTCCTGCTGTAGCATCAAGCATTGGCACAAATGCTGGAAATACTCACTGCAAGGTGATTTCTTTCTCATGCCGCACTAATCAAACTGAATTTACTTCTTACACAGTGCCTGGGACAGCGATTGTCTAACCAAGGGAATGGCACAACGCTCTCCTCCATCCTGTTGGTTTCCAAGATCCAGGATTATGTGTCCCAAACAAATCAGCATTTAGCCTCTGCCCAGAGGCACTGCCAGTGTGTCCCATATGTGAGCAGGAAACCTGAAGTTAGGGATGTACCTCCTAGTTACTTATATCTACATGCTCTTCTTCTTTTTATTTTTCAATCACTCTCAGTATTTGCTAAAGGAGTAAAGTTATCAAGCATAACCACATATTCCTCTCCAATTTCATAAACTCATTTTTATTCAGTAAGATAAAGGGTCTTGTTTTTTCAAACCCTTTTTTCTCCCCCCCCCCCCAAAAAAAGAGCTTCTGAACTGAAACAACTCAAAAATTGTTTGGAAAATGAGCATGCACAACACATACCTTACAATTTATTGCAGCTGTTTTTGCAGACCACAGACTCATTCACAATTTACAATAGGCACTATTTTTCAACCAGCCAAAGCAATTATGTCATACACGTCCACATTCAGTATCAACAAGCAAAATCTTTAGAATTATGACAGTTAATAAAAGCTCCTACAGCTCTGCATCCAAAACCCTGCTTAAGTTTTAATGGGATAATCCTCTGAAAAAAAACTATCACCTGAAAATTACATCTACTAGGGCTTATTTGGCATGTTATCTTTCTCATATTAGTAAAGCACAAATACCCCCCTTTAGGCCATACTAAATTTGGAGGTTTGTTGGAATTTGTTAATATATTTGCCATCTCACCAGGATTAAAGGCAGGAAATAATTCCATGATATTTACTTATCTCTGTTGTTAACCTTAGTTACCTCTATTAGACTAGCAATTATACCACTACAAAACCATAATCACCAGTCACACCAATCACAGCAAAAAGACAGTTCATCCCAAGACTGAATTAATGCTCATTTTAACAATGGCACATGAACAATTAACTACCGCCACCTCCTTAAATCAGTGGTTCTCAACCTGTGCTTTACAGATGCCTTTGTTCTATGGAATATTTCTAAGAGACCACAAAGGGTAATTAAGGTACATCTTGGCTTACCGTCACTCAGCGGAAATTTGCTATCCAGGAAAATGTACCCTCAATGGAAGATTTTATGGGGTCCCAGAAAAAAAAACCTCCTGGCAAGTCACTGCCATAGATATCTTCTTATGTGACAGAAGCAGACCTTGGAACTTTTACTATAGTTTTGACCTCTTAACTGCTGCAGGTGAAGAGTTTTTGCAACAAAACTGCAAGTCTGAAATGATCAGGAATTCCAGGGTAATGTAATTTCTGGTGGAACAGTCACCTTTGTAGGCAGGGTCTGGCAGATTCATTGTCTATTTTCAGTTCCTTGTTCTGGCAGTGCTTGTGGCTGTTAACAGAAGCCTTCTGACTACTTCTAGGCAATAAAATCAGATTTCATCCAGGAAAACACATCAATGACAACATAACCCTCTTTACCACATTACTTATTCTGAGAGATAAATTCCAGATTTTTCTTGGAAAAATCAAAATCCTTTATAGAGGCTACTGCGAAACAACCATGTACTCACATGTAAAAGGAATTTCTGGTCTATCTTGAAATTTTTTAAAAACATGTAATAAATTTGTTCCCACCTTATTCCATCAAAACAAACCAGCCTCACACACTCTGTAAGAAAAAAAAATCTACCTAGCCATATTTACACGTTTACTTGCACATTTACCCCATTAGGGAAAAGGCATACTGAATACTTCACCTTAGTTTAAGAGCATATCTAAGAGCAAATATGACTTTAAAATCCTCAGCAATATAATGGATGGACACACACACACACACACACATATATATATATATATATATATATATATGTCCATGTTTTGGTAATGCACTTTCTTNATATATATATATATATGTCCATGTTTTGGTAATGCACTTTCTTGTCACATCAGTCTTCAGAGCAAACTTCCCTTTCCCCCTCACTTCATGGAATGCCAAACAATCATACTGGGCACAGATAAACAAATTTGTACCTTCGTGTTAACACATAATAAACAGTATTGAAAATCCAAAGTCCATTTATTTGTGTCATGGAAAGATGGCAGATCTATATCAGAGCCCCTAAGTCTTTAGCACATTGAGACCCCATGAAACAATGAAAAAGAGTTTCATGTCTCATTTTCCACAAAGACAGTGGTTATGTTATTTTTCAAGGCATTTAAAAAATATTTTCGTGTTAAACTCAACTTTTCCTGGAAAGATGGATTACATCTCTGCTACAGGTCTGCCATCTAATTCTTAGCTAATTACTCATTAGCCTATCTATATTTTCAGGGGGTATCTAATTTGATACAAAGGTTTCTCAAACTGTGATTAGTTCCATAATTCTTTTCACCAGATTTCACGGTCAGGTAAGATTTGCTGAGGTTTCAGCTGCATTATTGACTTAAGCAGTTTCTGCCCTGTCACACCATTTCTAGACTCTCATTCTTGACACCCAGTTATACAAACACAACTGTCTGCTGGGCTGAATGGCAAAGCAAATGAGAACTGACCCAAACTAAAACCAACATTTTATCTTTTCTTTCAGAATCTGCAGAATGCTTAACACTGAAAAATGTCACCTCCTAATACTTTCAAAACAGACACACATAGTTAGCAGGGATGATAAGCAAGCATCTTTTGTCTCCTCTGCATTTATAAAACAGAAATAATACATTTTCCTCCTTGCATGAAGGTCATGTAAAGGTAACTTAGTAATGTCTGGGGATGATTCAGCTAGTACTGAGTGAATATCAAAAAAAAGGCCATGTAGGATGCTTTTTTCAGAAGAGAGTTCAGTGTACAACAAATAGGGTTTGCAGCTATATAAATTTAGCAGTATGGAGAGGGAACAGAGTAATGCATTAAATGAGCTCTGTTCATCTTCTAGACTGAATAAAGTCAGCATAAAACAACAGCATGTGATCATTTACTAGAACATTATGTGTTGAGGCATAAGCTGAAGGGAAATATATTCATGAGACACAGGTATAGTTTCATTTTGTTTTTCAAGTACTCTAAGTCCATGAACTCATTCCAAAGAGAGGAAAAAAAGGACCTCTTTACTGTATGACATAGTGTACGAACATGTCTACACAATCTGCAGCTCGTTTCTAATCTCATTAAAAAGCACAAAGCAGTAGGTGGTGTAGGACCACAGTTTAGAGAATTCACAACCAAAATACACTTTCTTAATGTCTTCCTACTGCTGCCTTTGTGGAAAGGTCCTTCAGCTACCAAAGCAAACAACTGAAGGATGTGAATTCAGACATGTAATGACTGTAAGGTCAGCACATGACCGCCAAGCATTCATGACCCCAAATTAGGAGGTATTACCCTCTATCTACTAATCCTTGGGTCACAAATGTACAGCCTTCTCCAGGAACATTAAAAATTCCTGAAATTCGCTTACAGCCCACTGCTTGAAAGATGGAAAGCTAACATGCATGAAGTGATCAGATAAGTGACAGGGTCAGTTCTTTTCTCAAATACCATATTAAAAATCCATGTATTTCAGTCATCTTTTCTGTTAATGAAGACCACTGTGATTTTACATTAATGTAATACAGAAATACTGCTATCTTCTGATAATAAGAATTTTAATTTCACAAGATCCTAACATATTAAATCCAAAACAGAATTTTAAAGCACAATGAAAACAGAAGCAACGTTCATCTTCATAGTAAATACAATCAGAAGGTATTTCTAGTATAATCACACCACATGGGACCCACAAATTAAGTTCTATATTTTGGCAGGGTGGCTTTAGTTTTTGAATTACGAAATACTATGTTTATTACTCTTAGTGTTTTCACATCATTTAGAACATGTAAGAGGCTGCAAGTCATTCTGTTTGTAAGATAACATAAAGGTTTTTACTGAGCATAAAATTCTAGCTTTTTACGCCATGTGAACACTTTATGTCCAGAATTTACTTGTTAAAATTTATAGCAGCACCTACATTTCCCATACGTAATTGTTACCAAAAAGATCTGCACTTTTTTCAGAAGAAGATACTTCAGGAATGAGTCCTTTGTGGAGACCAAAGTTGTGTTAATCTTCTACCTGTCACTAGAGCTCACTACAAACTTCATACCTAGTATATCAACCTAACATTTCAGTAAGATATCAAACACATTTTATTTCAGGTTCATCAATTAGGATTTCTATGCAACCACTGGAGACAGTAAAGATGTCTCCATTTATCAATCCACCCATATTCCTGTCATTTTTGTATTTATAGATAGTAACACAAAAAAAAAAAACAAACCCTCAGAAAAACTGAACATATCTGGCCATTTCCATTGATTGCTCTGTGTAGCAATTAATTTCTCATTAATTTCTTGTGAAATTCTCTGCTTCTCTGCCTGTATGTATCATAGCTTTCTGCCAGGAAGCTCCTCTGTCACTATTCATGTGCCAGTACCCTCTTTAGCCTCTTGGGAAAAGCAATCTTTGGACTGGAAAACCCCAATATGTGACATTTCATTGCAGTCTATAACTGTCCCTGACAAACATAAATTTTAGGGACTACTTCAGTTCAGTTTTTCTCCTTCCTTACTCTCTTACTTCTCCTAGCATGGTAAACCTCATGATAAAAGGAGCAGGAAAAGGGGGAATCTTTCAGTCAGATATGTGTGCCTATGAAAGAAGCATCCATCTCTAGGAAACCCCGTGGCTCACTTCAGGGAATACCAATGGAATACATTCCTTACCTTCCTCCTGCACTGGGACTTGTTCTTGTTAGGGAAGTGACAAAAGTGACACATAACAGAGATGGCCATCTGGTGAGACCCAGCTTGCCAGGCAGTTTTATCTGATCCTTGAGCACGCCTGCCCATCACCAGCCCAACCACACTGAGGAAAATGTTTATATATGCTGCAGGACAAGGGTGCATAAAACAAATCCAAATCAGCAGGATTTAAGGCACTGGAAATAAAGCTGAGGTCATGTGACTCTACTGATGTAGCCAGAAACAAAACTGATGCTGAGTACACAGAGTTTATTTATTTCGAGTGCACAGCCCAGCTCATGTCAGTCTCCTACATTACCACAATATCAAAATGGTAGCAAAAACAACACAAGTCAGCACACTACTTATACCTTGGGTACAAGGGCCTATAAATGGGCCGTAATCAGGTCAGATGACACATCTCATGGGAGGGATCTCAGCACAAAGCAAGATTTCTCATTAAGTGGTCACCCATGGTTACAACAATGCAAAAGGAACTTCCCTCCATATTTGGGGAACATCTAAACCCAAAATAATAAATCTAAATGTTGCTCTCTTCTAAACTATTCTAAAGCACTAATCCACACAGGGCAAACTGCAACTGGGGCACAGTTCAACAAATTAGAGTAAAGCCAGAAAGGAACACTATCTGCCAAAAATCTGCAAAGAGCTCGGATACGTCCACACTGGCAGCAAAACTGGGCTTAAGATGGATGTGAGCTAAGTTTGTATGCAGCTTTGGAATGGCTTTTACTCATAGCTTAATTCTGGTGTACACACAGCCCAAGGGTGTGCTGGTCTGATGGGCTTACGTCAGTCTGAAAGGAGATACTGAGAGTGCAGATGTCCAAGTCCATGCAGCAGCGCTGCTTCATGCACTTCTAGTATCTTAGAGAAAAGCTTAATAAAGTAACTGAGTGTAAATCAAAGTCTTATCAGAATACGCAGCAAATTTTAATTCTTAGGTTATTTGTATTAGTTTAGGCAAAATATATTATGAAAAGCCTGATATTAAAAAAGTTATCCTGTGATTTATTATGAAAGCAGAGAACACTCCAGCAGCTCCTGGAGCATGCTTTCACCGTCTTCCACTCCTAATCCTCATTACAAAGTTCTTATTCTGCCTCAGAAAGCAGATGGCAAGAGATAATGTCAGTAACAATTAGGAGGCTTCACTGCCCTTAAGGACTCTTCTGCTATACATTTATAATATCTTTTTTCCCAAAGATTTTTAGAAACAGGATACTGTGCACTATTTTATTCTAGTATGTGGTTTGGAACATCCCCAAAACAATTACACAGCTTTTGTTTTGGTATGGATTTGTTTTTTTTCCCTTTAAACAATGGAGAATGTTGGGGGTTTTATTAATTAAAAATAAACATTATAAATGAAGCTTCCAGCATTATTTTCATTCTGCGCATTGCCAAACTAAACCCACTTGAGTTTCCTAATATTTTAAATCAACTTCCCCTACACTACTTGCATGCTGTTGAACCTTTCATGTTTTTATGAGCCAGTTCAACTCTCACTAACAACTAACTTGGATCAGATCCAACCTTTCTTTTTTAACTGTAGCTTAGAAAATCCTTTCCATTTGGATAAGGACAAACACAAGGGACCTTGCAAGAGTATATATTATGTTACTTTATCAATGCAGAATTTTGTCTGCTTATGACCTATTTGAGTGCCAGTTATACTTCTGCTATTATCAGTATCTTTAATGTTGCTTTACACGCTGTTGCTTTTTATTAACAATACTAGTCTACCCAATTAAAATCGGAATAGTAAATAAGATTTCAGAATGAAAAAAATGCTGAGATTTCATAGAATTTTTGTATTGGAGTCTCATTTTGAAACTTTAATATGGAGAAAAGAAAATTTCTTCCAAAGAGAAATAAGCCAGGATATCTTGGTACTAGAGCCTTCTCTGAGCTACCTAAACATTATCTTTCTGTAGATATACCCTCCAATATGATCCTCCAAAGCAGCTACACTAATGGAAGATTTACCTGCTCTCTGCTGTTCCCCTCTTCCAAAATATTGTGCCTCAGATCTGCTACAGACACTGGCAAATGAGGACTCCCTAACATGTTTCAGCCAAACTGAACCCAGATAGGCATCTAAAACATTCTTTAAGTACTTAAACCAACCTGGGAAGGATCAGGTGAGCACAAGCATGAGAAAATCTAGCTCTGATTTTTTACTAATGGTCCTTTCCTTCATGCTTCAAAAGCAGAACAACCAAATTGGTTTAAATTGCAGAGTATATAGTATTTGTAGGTATTTGAGAATGAAATAAAGAAATTAAAACAGGTCCTTTACTGGATTTGGTTCTGTAGTTAACTCTATACCTCACAAATGTTACTAATACAGATCAACAGATCAGCAAGTAACTGGGTAAAGGGGTACTTCATAGTGAGCAAAAACAGCCTTTTAACTAATAAAGATTGAGAATAAAAATTACAACCAAAGAGATCTGGGGTTGCTTGAATTCCTTCAAAAAGAGAAACTGGAAAAAGAATTCACAGTCCTTTATCATTTAAGGGTGGACCAACCATGTGACCAAAGAAACTAGTGCCCAGTACATTTATGATTTGTGTGAGCATGACCTGGATTGTCAAAAACCTGCATTTTTTGCCAAGTTTCTCTTTTCTTGACTGATGGGCTATAGTTTGGGCTCTCCTTAAACCAAAAGGGCTACACCTGAACTTCCAATTAAAGGGTAACAACTGGCAGATGTAAGGGACCATCTAGCAGGAGGCTGATGCTGAGCAGATGGGCTGGGGTGCAGCAACCTTTTCCATCAGTTTCCACCCACTGCTTTTGCAAAGGCGCATAATCACCAGGAGCCTGACACGGCCCTTCCTCGGGCAGCAGCACGATACTCCCTGCAGAGCACGGAGCTGCTATCATTAAACCAGGACCAGGAACAGGGCTAACTAGAGCTTGGCTAGCTCCACAAGCCCACACTGCTTGCTGCTGCTTAATGAGATAACTTTGACAGAAAAAACAGTTTCAGAGGTTTCCGCTCCAAAATGTTTGTACTTTCACTGCAGTGCAGGTGACTACAACATTATTGATGCCAGTGCCACCGTGGGAGAGCAAAATTGTAAATCAGGTCCCTAAAATAATAACCTTTGTTAGAAATAAGGCTTTTTCATGTAATTTCAGTTTAGAGTACAGTTTCACAAACATCTGTTCCTGAATGAAGACACAGCTGGGGAAACTTGTTGAGGGATAGGAAGAAGACATGGGGAGCCTTCCTTAGCTACATCCATGCAAGTCCCCAAAGTTTTGGAACCATGTCTTCAGATTTTCCTTTCTATAAAGCCTGAAGATCTAGTGTAATGACTAAAGCACGGCTCATTTTACAAGGTTAAGAAAAAGATATTTCTATTTATTAGAGCAAGTAGAGGCGGGTACTATTTCTGTCATATATTTCTCTAGAGTTTGTCTTAAACACTGAATGTAAGATCTTGTATTTCACATTACATGTTTTGTACCACATAACAAAGTATTTTTTCATTTGTATAAATGTCCCTTTCTGATTTCTGAGTATTGTTCTTAAGTTCCTGAGATTAATTATACACTTTTGGAAAAATACTACCCTGTAACAAAGTTAAAGTTATCACTTCATGAACAATTTTATGTCCATATGTTATGAAATAAAGAATGCCATTTCCTGAAGCATCTTCTCAGTACTACACATTATATTGTAAGGTTTTCTCATGCTCTTTCTTATCTCCTCTCTTCTAAAAAAGAAGAAACTCTTTCCGCATACAAGAGTGCTTCCTACATCCATATTGTTATCATAAACTTTCTCTGTACCCCAGATGGTTTTAGCAACATTACTGTTCCTCATCCCAGGAGTGGAGTCTTGCCAGGGAAAAGCACTGAAAGCAAAGCCTCGGCTGACTTTTTTTGTATCCTTCCATGTAGGGCACAGATGGCCAGGTTTTCTCAGCCCCTCCCCTTCTTCAGATGAAAACCACAGCTCCATGTATGCATATATTACCAAAATCTCACTTCCTTTTCCAGCACTTAGTATGGAAACTTCTCTACACTGACAATATTACAAATACTTTATTTTGAACCACCCACCAAATTCAAGTTCAGGAGGATATTTTCCCATATGATCCATAAATTAAAAGAAACCAAACTATACAGTATCCTATGGAGTCTCTCACCAGTACATTTGCTGCATGCAAGTCCTGACCTCCTTATGGGAAGAACAACTCGGATATTTCTTTGCAAGGCAAGTTCCAATCACAGACTGTAAATTTTAGTGAATGGAGTAAGAAACTGCCATCTCTTTCAAAGTTCTTTTCTCCTTTACCAATACTGAGCTTGTGACGCAATTTTTTCATCATTATCAAAATCCTTAATACATTTTCAAAAGTATTCCTCAGAACGCTGTTCACAGGGAGTGCCCAGGCACAGCATTCGCAAAACAAAGAGAAGACAGACAGATTTAGTGAACACCTGTTAAATGGGGCAGTGGCTCCAGCACAATTGTTTCCCACTTCATTTCACACAGTAATAACTTTAATGTCCTCCACGGACTCACTTTCAAACACCAGTTCTTACAACATCAAACAACAAAGGAGCTGAAAACAAATTTAATTGTCTAGATTGCTTCCAATCAACCTTTTTTTGATAAAAGCAAATTTACCTACTTTAGTTTTCTTTTTTTCACAACTGCATCTACTCAAACTGTGTTATTATTCAACTTTTTACAATCTTTCCTCACTGCATAACATTCTCCTCTATGTTTTAATATTTATCTTTGCTATGGTAAATTCTCTCATCTCATTAGAAAATCTGCATCTCCCATCACTCTCTTTAATATCCACAGTTTTAGTTTAGGCTTTGTTTGTTTTTGACTCTTATGTATGTATCTAGGCTTTCCATACTATTTAATCTCTTCTTGTTTCATTTTGCTCTTATTTAAAATATTTGTACTTTTTTGTTTTATTCCGGTTCACCTTGTTTAGTTTCAGACTAAAATAGTCACACTACAGATAGATGTGTAGTGTTCTAATGATTATTAAGTAATTTAAACTATTTTTAGAATGTGATAGGTTATGGGGTTTTTTAAAGATGAGAGAATTAGGCTAGCACTATTTAATACCGTAAATTTTTGGAATTATGATGTGTGGCAAATTTTGATACCAGCTTCTTTAACTATTTTTTCCACAACAGCAAAGACAGACAGACTGTCTATTATTCCATTAAGTTTTCTTTACTCAGGAAGACTGTCATCTATCCCACTTTCAGAAATTATTGAAATACAAGCATGTGTGGACTTTTTTTTAAAATTCATTTTATGCTGCTTGCAGTCTTGAAGTCGAGAGTTAGTTGTAATATCAAAAAAGTAACTTGCATGCAGAGTTTGAAGAGATGGTAGGGATTGCAAACAAGATGTAATGAAGGAATTGTTATGGAAAAAACAGATTTTAAAAACTCTGCTTTCTCTTCCTATTTACAAAGCTCAATTGGACAGAAATTAGACCAATGCTTTTGACTAGCAAATGATGATCCACCACCAAGACTACTGTTTTCACCAAAAACAGAAAAAAACAGTTTCTTTACATCATCACATATATTTTACTATGTATTAACTTTGTCCTACAGATGTACCTCCCCAATGTATTCCATCATATATATTATGCAAATGCCATCTCCCAATATTAGCCTCTTTTGATGTATTATGAAACCCAAACTGAATGCTTTCAGCATTCTTACCTTCTATTCAAAAGCATGGTTTGAGTTCACTTTTCATTACCTCTCTCATATTCTTGAATATATTTGACTCTCTCTGTATAGTAGCCTCCTTTACAAATTAAATCAATAAAAATTCATACATGAAAATTAATAAAGCAAATATTCCAACAGAACTGGATTTAAATAAACATTAATTTCTGGCCATATTTCTTAGATGGCATTTCAATAAAAATAAGTTATTCCTGTACACATGGAGTCAACTGTACACACAGAAAAATTAGTCTACATTTTTATTGCCAGATTTTCAGAATCTTTCCTAATAGGCCATATATCACATTCCTTTAGAAATACTTCCTCTCTGCTTTTCAAAAATGTCTTGCATTGAGTTTTTCATTTTCCCTCCAGAACATCCACAGATTATGGTTTTACCTGCACCAATTTCACCTATGTGCTATACAGAAGCACTTCTTGAGGAAAGGAGGAATGTTGCTGCTTCATTCACACACCATCCTACAACTCCTTCTACCCTTTAAGAGGCCACCTGTGCTCCTCTGCCTGCTAAATGCACACACAGTGGAGCCCCCTGTGCTTCCCAGGATTGTCTTGTTTCCATAGATGAAGGGGGGGGGGGGGGGGGGGGGTTGAAACAAAATA
>VZTX01028738.1:22500-74562 GCA_013400915.1 Pardalotus punctatus | reverse complement strand
GGGGGGGGGGGGGGGGGAAGTGTTAAACAATATCAAACTTTTATCCAGATGAAATCTAATATGACAGCAGACTGGACCTTTTACACCTAACTTTGCTGAAAAATGCTATTCCTGACTGGGATTAGACTGCTACATTTCTGAGATTTCTATGGATGGAAATGTTTATTTTGCCTGACACAAGGAATCTTACTTCTTGCACAAACCTTTTTTCATATTCACACCTTGAAAAAACATAAAATGAATGTAGCATGGTGCTTTAAGTCACTGGCCATAGTTATGTTTAAACATATAACTATTTTAATTGCATTACACACACTTGTAGCATAGAAATAAAAGTATTTGTCAGGAAAATCCAAGTTAGAGATTCCTTTTAAAACTATTTTTTATAATAGTTTATGAAAGCAAATTTTGTTAAAAATTACAATACTTGTAGAGTTAATAGACATCCTCCATTCTGAGTATTGCTGTGTGTTAGTTGACAACGAATGCTGCTTTTTCAGTGTTGCCTGGTGTAAGGTGGAGTTGCCTGTGCTAAAAGTAATGCCCCATATTGACAGACAACGATCCTTTAATTCTCACTGTAGATTTTTCTTACTAACTGATGGTTCTTAACGCTGATTCATTGTGCTCAACTAAAATTTGTATTAGGCCAAATGACTGCTCTGCCCTACCCTTCCTCTCCATCTTATTTGTCACACCATGGTTACTTTTATGTATAGTACCTTTATGTATTTAAACATTTCATTTGTTTCAGAAAGCATCCCAGCTTCCAACCACTACATTTTCAATTATTTGAAAATTGGATTTCAAAACTTTTAGTCCAGCACAGTAATCTCATCACTTTTCTAATTTGTCTTGCATTTTCCCCAGCATCTAAAGAAATGGATAAACCCCTAATCATGAAAGGACTAACTCTGCAATAAAGCACTAAAATACTTAAATTGAGATATATTGTGGAAAGCTGTCTTGACAGACCTCAACAACTTCATTATCATTGAAGCAATCTAATTCTCAAAAAGCTGAGGCTCATCAAAGCTGTGTGAAATTTAGTTATCATCTGTTGATTAATAGTTTTAAATTAATTCTTACCAATTCAGACATCCAGCTTTCAATGACAGGACAAAACAGATTACCATTCAGAACAGAACTTCCTCATTGGGATTTTTAGCTATTCCCAACTATCAGTGGGAAGCATGGGGCTTTTCCTTGAGTTGCATCTGGTCTTTGTGAATGTCTACCTTTACATGCATAATATGAAGGGCGTTTAAAATTTCCATCAGCTTGAATGTGGTAATTAACCCTAGGTCCAACTCATGGAATTAAATTTCTAAAACGGAAAACTGTTCTAAAGGGGAGCACCTAACATAACTAAGACTGTGAAGCCAAGAAAAGACCCCACAAAAATCTAAGTTTTAAAGGATATGTCTGTTTCTGAATCTGACAGCTTCTGCTACGGATTTTGTTTAAGACTTCTGTATCCAAACCACATCTGAGAATCTATCTCTTTATATTCTCCACTTCCAAGTTACTTCCCATTCCTATTTCCTATAGCTCTCTCAGAAGCATGGGAGAACCAAAAGTTGTTCGGTATTTTGTTTTATTAGGTATCAGATGAAGTCAGCATCCTCCCCTTTGCTCACATACTAATGGCCTAAAGATACCACAACTTGGAAATAGTAAAGCAAGAATGCAGCAGTACGTTGGATTTGGGATTCTTCTGTTTTGTTCAGGGAGGAATTATTAGTTTTATTTTGTTTAAAAATCTGTGGGTTTCTTACTCTTATTAAGCTAACACTATAGCTCTTATTACACACATAGTTATAAAATGATGGGTTTAGACAATAATACAATCATTGTTAGCTGCAACCTGTGTAAACTGAAAAATATTTTCAGATGCCTTAGCAGTTATTTCATGGCACTAAATATAGTACAGAGCTTTAGAAGTATACAATAGGGTTTTAGAATGGTAAAAACATAGTCACTTTTCCTTTAAAATCTGGACTGTCTCAGAGAAAAATACCCTATCCCTCCACTGATTTGTGCAATTATAAAATATTGTACTATCACACACCAACAAAAAGTACCAACTCTATGCAAAAGCAATAGATGCACTTTGGAGTTCTTTGTATTGCTTAGAATGACATCCTGATGCTACCATTTAGCTCATGATGACATTCCATCAATCAAAATCCAGTTTTAATTATACATCATTCTGCTTTTTCTCTCAGAGGAAACACAGAGGAAATGTAACGACGTATTTCAATTAAAATACAGACTTTATAGAATTAAAAATAGGTTGGAAATCACTTTTAAATCAGCTATCAGCCTGTCAATTAATGCTCTGAACCCCTGCTATTGACCCAGTACTGTACAAGCTGTTATTCTGCACTGTCCTACATATCATCTGTTCCCCGTGCTGCTCTGTTCCAGAAAGACAGACAGCTGCAACAGAATATCCCTGTTCAACCTGAGGACCATCTGACTTTAATTGCAACACACAGCTTGATGTGGGCCTGGTTATGAGAAGCCAAAGTATCACACTGTAATAATCTGGAAAAGCAGAAACCTGCCAACACGAGGCTGCAAACAGGGGCTCGGGCTGTCTGGCTGCCTGACGGGCTGCAGGAAATATGATTAATGAGCAAGGTATAATGATATCAGGAACCCGATTAGCACCACAAAAAGGTCACAGATCAAAGTAGTATGCATTTCATGAGCTCCAATCATTGTATAAGATCTGGGGACTTAAAGAGGTAAACTGAAATGCAAAGGGAAAAATATCTGTGTGTCATGGCTTACAGAATGAGCACTTAGAATACTGTAATCACGATTTTGTCTGAACCAGGAATCAGCAAGGAAATATTAGCTGAATACATCAGCCCATGCCGCACTGTAGCAAGCTTTCCTTGGTAATATCAGTGAGGATCTGAGCCTTAAGCATTCTTCCTAAACACACCTATTCTACTTAAAAATGAAATTATGCTGATCTGATGCTGATGGTATCCAATCCACTAAGTATTAACGGGGAAAAGCAATTTAATATTTGCATGTAATTTTCTCAGTGTTACTCCACCAAAATGGCAAAACAGCAGATTATTCCACAAAAATGGCAGACTACAGAGGGCATCATCCACACCAGCCAGGCTCACTAACACTAGGATAAGTTTAACTCTGTCACACAGAAGCAGTTAACGTCATTCATTGGCACAGAGGTTTAAATTTAATGCTACCAGACTGACCAAAACTTGGTGTCCAAATTACAGAAACAGTATCAGGGATCTACAGTGTTACACCCTGTTGGTAATGCTGGACATCATTTGGATGATGTCTGGCACACTTAATAGACCAACACAAAAAAATATTTTCTGTCCAATTAATACTTGAAAACTGTAAAAGTTCACACTGAGAATACTGCATAAGTGAGAGATATCAAAGAGAGCTGCAAGAAAGGCAGACACAAGTAGCAATGGCTTTGGGAAATGAAGAATGAAGGAATGGTAGGTCAGAGCACACAGAGAGGTGAGGGTGAGGCCTAAGGCTAGAAATAAGGAAAAGAAAATTAAGATTTGTAATTTGTAAAAGCCAGATCTGTAATTAATAGAATAAAAACCATATTTTAATGCAAAAGCAAAAATACCAGAGTTGTGAGAGATCAAGGCCACCATCTGCCTTTCACAAGTCTGCTCAAGAACACAGCTTTTATTTCCCAGGTTATCCTGAAACACCAGCACATGCCAAGCTCACAGAGTGTCAGGCTACCTCCCTTACCTATTACCTATCACCACAACTGTGAGATCAAAAGCTGTGTTTCAATACGGTTTGCCAAGTAGTCCTGCGAAATGTTACTGCATTTCATAGCTCATTTAAATAAAATTTGCACATACATATGTATGAAGGAAAACACTAAATCCGCCAAACATTCTTCAAGGCTATTATGGTGCACCCACAACTGCCTGCAGAAATCTAGGCCACAAAACATTTCTGAGAACCATGGTATCCTGTCACCAGTAAAGGGGCACTGTAAAGCAATCTAATTAACTTCAAAACCACAGGTTTATTCTGATGTGAAGGTTCTACAATGCTAGGAAATCTGACGAGCCACCAACAACAGAACTTTTTCAATTCCCGTTTCCTAACTTAAGAATATCAGGATGTTATCCTGATAAGCCTGGTATCTGAAAGGTTTTTGAAAGTTTCCATGCTTTAATTCAGTATCATCCAGTTAGCTGGCTACCACATGAAAACTGCAGCCTCATATTTCAAGATTTGCTAGGAAAAGCTTCTGTTATTTATTTCAGAATGCCATCAGTGCAAAATAGTTTCATTTTGAGAAGAGCCTAACACAGGTTTTGAGAAGGTGCTGAAACACCAACAATGACAGTGTAACAGTTACTGTGTAATTCACTGCATTGCCTGGAGGGCACAGTGAAGACAGGCAGTGCTAAGAACTGCATTTTCCTAAAACAGGGAAGAGAACAGTAATACAGGCTTGGGGAATGAAGCAGGCAAAGAAGAATTTAGTTTCATTTTCTTGTAAAAAAGGCTCTGAAAAATACCCGCTTAATGAAAGAAGTGGAAAAGGTGATGGAGTATTTAAAATTCAGCCTTCTTTCCTGAGGCATTCACTGATCTTTGGAGTTAAATGGACACTAAAATAAAGAAACCTCAAAATCCCATTTAAGTAATTGGAGTGACAAATATTTTTACGATCATACAAGTTTTTTAAATCTTCTGTAAAGTGTTGATTTTATTAGCTTTTTAGAACCACAAGAGCTGACAGAGAAACAGGTTAAGATCTCCTGCATATTTAAACCACACTCAAACTTTTTTGAGCAACTCTAAAAAATGAGCAATACTATATTCCTTTTTCTTCCTACATTTGTAAATCTATTTCTTCAGATAATTTCAGACGTAGTCCTATGAAAATCATAAATATTTATTTGTAGGCAAAGATCAAAATTATTTCAGAAGAGTCTTGCAAGACAGTTACTATCTTACCAGCCGGTTTATGCGAACAAATTCTTCTGGGGTTTTGGCCCATGGTGGAAGTTCAACATCAGACACAATTGTTCCATCATCCATCACTCCCAGATTGTAATTGTTGCTGTTGACAAATATCTCTGGGAGGTAATAAAATTCAGGAATCAATTCCTGTAGATAAATGAAAAACAAGGCCACGTTATAAATTCTGTCACAGGATGCACTGTGTCACATTAAAAAAATAATTGTTAGAATGGAATTAAGCTAAGAGAATATTTTTAAAAATCCTCCTGCAGACATCCCCCTCCTCACCTGGAAGGGAGAAATCCCCCTTCTGTACTTTCTAAAATTCAAACCTGCAGATATGATGAATCCTTAGCATGCTTTTAACATGACAAAGAACTGAGACACAGAAGGCTATAAAACAAAGATGTTAGAACATTGGTTTTGGTTGCATATTATGCACAGAAAAACTTAGGAAACCAGAGTAACGAACATCTCATAGTACAAATAATATTTAGTGGAAAGGTACAGACAACCAATGATGTTGTGGAAGTTGTGGAAAACTGATTTTTTCACATTTTAGTACAATATACATTTTAAAGTGCTAATGCACAAATGGCAGTGTACAGTTGAGGTGAAACCAGCACCATAGATATTAATCACAAAGGTGTGAAACCCAGTTATATTCTTAATATCTCTAATGTAAAGGATCTTAAAACTTAATGTTTAAGCTATTATCAAAGATTGTTCAATGCCCAGAAATAATTTTTTGGTAAATTCTAAAATACCTCGATTTATGCAACATGTTCCACTAAAAAAAAACGCCACAGAGTTGAATCAGGTCAATATTTTTCTTTCACATAAAGGTCATAAACTCAATTATGTGTCCAGTCTACAAATTACAGGGAAGAACCACACAAAATTTCTCACACATGAGAAAAAAAAGGCAGGGATTTCCCATGGTTCTAAGGTCTGCACTGAACTCCTCGTGGGGATCATCACCGCCCTAAACAAGGGCTCTCTCTGGGCCTGTTCAGACAGGACTGGAACTCAGCACTAACACCTCCCCGGCTGGCCCGCTCTGGCACCTCTGTAGGCACAGCTACCATGGCTGAGGAAAAACACGTAAGCACATACAGCACAGGAATTCTCATTTCTAAGTCTTCTTAGAAAAACAAACTAATAGTAATGGCCAAACAAAAATTTTATTAAGCAGAAAATGATACATTCTAGTGCAGAACTGAACACAATGTGCTAAGAAGGAAAATTAAGCTCAAAACCATAAGGATTTTCTCCTGGATAAGTGGATTGTTTCCTTGTTTTGCAAACAGACCTGCAACTTCCTAAGTTGTCATGCATTTTATAAAATAGATGATAGGTAATACATAAATATATCTAAGTGGCTGTGATTAGAACCTTATTTTATAAAACACAGTTTTATAAAAATATCTGCAAAGTGCTGGCATAACACTTAAAAGAAAAAGCCCATTAAGACATAACATACATATTTCTGCCCTATATTTTACAGGTAGGTTGGTTGTTTGGGGTTTTCTTGTGGAACTTGATGTTGAGACAAACACACCCAATAAACCTGGCAATCTGATGGCCTTAGAAAAATTGAGCCACTAAATTAGAGAATTTGCTTCCTTTGTAAAGAAAGGATCAATACACATAATTGCTCCAGGAAGTGTATTTCATAGCAAATGAGTGGTGTAAAATTGGCCTTCCATACAGCAAGTGCAAACAGCAGGCCACTTGAGAAGCAGGAAAAAGAAATCAGACTGCCCTGCTGGCTTTGTCAACAGTGGGTGGAGGATGTAGCCACACCACGAGCTCTACAGATCAGATCTGAAACCCCGTCTTGACATGGGTCAATGGCTCAGTGGTCTCCCAGATAGGCCCTCAGGGCCAGCTATGGCATGAGCAGCTTTCCAAATGGCTGAGTGCAATAAGGAGGTCATCAGATTGCGGACAAGGTCAATCCGAAGTAGCCAGGGCAAAGACAGGAAAGATCAGGCAGGAATTAAGCTATTATCACCTCCAGCCTTGTGTGAAACACTGCTTGGCTTTGAATTGTACATCTTCTTGTTTACAGTCCCCTTAATTAACTAGGCAGGGTAAAAACAGGCTTCTGTACCAAATGGTGGACAAGCAGTTGATAAAAGAGAGATTTGAAACTATTTCACTGGGTAAGTGACAGAACAAGAATGTAGCAAGGATAAACGCTGTAAAAAATAAAGGTCGTAAAAAATGAAGTAACACTGAGGTTGCTATAGTTTTTATCATCACAGAAACCAACAAAGAAAAAGCAGAGACACTGCACTAATAATTTGATAGCAGCACACATCACTAATATGAAACCATACCCTGGTTCTGAACACTTAAAATACAAGCTCATTACACATGTTACCAATGCTTTTATTTCTTCTTCAAATATATATCTGTACCATTATTTATTAGTTTCTTTCAAGATCAGAAAACATTTGGTTTTCTAGAACACATTGTTTTCATTAGATTACACAGAAACAATATGCTGGAAACTTCAAAATTACCAGTCATTTCTACTAGTTTGACTATTAGAAACTTTTCATAAAGCTTTTCATTACTCCAGAAATGGGTTTTCAGAAAGCTTTTCACTGTCACCATTATGATACATTTACACAAAAAGAGCTTCTTTATTATGTGATTTTCTTCTCTTGGCCATGTACTAGCATTTACCCATGGAAAAAGGGAGTGCAAACAGATGCACGTGGCCATTGGAAAACAGTTGTATTTAGAGCCCATTTTCAATGGTTTTACATGGGTGAAACAGAAGAGTTCTTCTAGAACCAGGAGAACAATCCAATCACAAAATATTAATTTTTATCAAGTTAACAAATTTTCTTAATGTATTTTAAAACTGCAGTCCTTAACAGACCTTCTCAACTCTATTTCTGGGGTCTTCTTTCTTAAAATCTGCCTATCACATGCATAGATTGACACTAAGACAGCAGATGCTGTCTTAGTCATGCCATGTGCAACTCCAAAAATGACAGAACATCCTGGACACACAAGAATGTTAAAAAAATCAATGAATGCCCTGTTTGCATGTTTTGGATGGCAGTAGGAAGGAGTTTCTAAATGGTTTCACAGACATCACATGAAGATACAGGACCAGACCCGAGGGACCAAACTGAAGAGTCCTTTAATACTTCACCAGGAACAGTAAAAAGGACGGGACTAACACAGGACAAATACAGCCTTTCCATGGATATTCTGTCAGCTTCTTACAGCTAAGTGGTTTTGAATTAATCCATGCTTCCGATTTTTCAAAATCATTCGGCATGGATTCCACACTGTAGTTTTGCCTACACAGGTTTTCCTTTGGCTGTTCTAAAACTGCTTCCTGACAGTTCCAGTGGATGGTTCCAATGCCCATATTGTGAAGCCCAGTAAATGTTAGTTCCTTATTTGCTCTTCCGCGTACCCTTCTGGATATTATAGACCTGTATTATCGTCACATTCTTCCTCAGGGGTCTCTTTTTGCAAGCTAAAGGATTCTAGACAATTTACATTTGTTCCCTCTGGAGGTCTTCCCTTCCAAATAAAAATGTTCATTGCCTCCATACTTTTTCTAACTCTTCTGAGCAAGTCCCTTCTGAAATTTTCCACACTCAGCACATGCTTAGAAATGGCAAAACTGCCCCACATTTCTTCTGTTTAAATTTCAATGAAAAAAACCAAAACACCTCTATGATCTGTTGAAGCTCTTGCTTTAGAACTATAGTGTTTGAAAATTACTGTCTGAAATTTCTCTGTTGGAATTCACCATTTCTATAAGGTAGAGACAAGATATCCTTATGATAAGCCATACTTCAGTCCTTCAGCCACACTTTTCATTATAACTGATGAAGAAGGTCACAGACAATATCAACATGAATCTAACATACAGTATTTACTATAAAAAAAAATTGCCATATCAGCATTCTTATTAAAATGTTTATAAAATTCTGCATACAATTAAAGAACAACTTTTCTTTAATAAAAATTGCTCTGTAACACATGGAAACAATTATTCCTAAGGAAAATTCGCTAAAAATATTTTTCTACAAACATGTACTATATACAGAATGTCAGTTTAACAGTGGTAATTTATTTTCATATATACCATCAAGCATAAAAAAATTAATATAAACACTCAATTTCATTAATGCAATTAAATGTTATTTTTTTCTGTTTAGAAAATAACTGACGCATATTGAAGAAGTTATATGATCTCCAAAGGTGTCCAGAAACGATTACACACCCCTAATCATATTAAAACATTTATAAGATAGCAAATTTTCAAACTAAATTATTTCACAATTATATTAAGCAATATTAAGCCCATATATAACCTGTCAGACAGAATAATAAAATCGCATATTAGAAGTCTAGACTTTTATTCATATTGCCACACTTTATTTCTTCTGTTAGGGGATTTAAATTGCATTCAAGAAATATATACTAATCCATTAAATTAACTCAAATTTAATTTTTTCATCACACTTCAATAAAATAATTTTCAAGACTGTTGGGAAGTATAATTTCTAAGTACCCCTGAGTTTCCCTCCATCTGCTATATGTCTGTTATTTCTCACTAAGAAATTGTCAGCTAAGAAATTGTCTCAAGACACTGCCTGAAACTTTGCCAACTTGTAAGAAAAATACTTTGGCAGGTTTCCATTAAAATTCTAAAGGTAATTAATGAAGAAATTAATTTTGTCAATGTTTAACCACTCTGTTAAAGTTCTAAGTGATTATACTTCGAGTATTTCCTAGTTTGAGAAGAATATTAAAATCCTCAGTCATTCACAATTAAGCAAAAAAAATTAAAAAGTCCAGATATTTATTTAGTAGATTAATGAAATATATGATAACCACAATTAACAGTTGGTTCATTGTTGATAAATAAGCAGATTTTATGGAGTCACTATCTCATTGGAAAAAAACCACATCTTGAAGGAACTTTAGATCTTGTTACTCTCTCTATACATATGTATATAAGTTATTCTACTTTTTACTTCGAATCTAAATAGAAGTATTCAATGGTGTTTATTGACCATATTTATATACTAGGCAGGTTAATTTGACAGAGAAAGAGGAAAAGCTTGCATGTATAACTACATTTCTTCTCCTTTGGACTTCAGCAAACTTGTCCATAATTTACTCAAAATTTGTTATTTAAACACCACAAGGAGTTCATACTAAACATATTTGTTTCATTTTCAATACAATTATGTCTAGCTATAGAAGAAGCAGATCACAGATATTTGATGGAACTTTCTGATCCATACACCCAGATGTCTGTATTTTTAACTACTGCAATTCCCACAGATTACCATACACAGATGTGACTGAATTTAGAACATCTTTTTTTATTTTTTTTTTAAATTCAGGGAAGTATTTTCCTCTTATGGATCTTACCACGATCTTACACAAAAACAAATCTTTCATGAAAAACAAAGATCTGCATCCTAAATATGTTAAAGGTTTTACTACATCAGACATACAGTTGTTGATTAATCATCTGAATTTCTAGGTACCCGCTTCTGAATTTTGCTGGCCACTGCTCTTTAACCTTGTGATAACCAGTTGATAGCACATTTATTCCTGTAACTTTTGAGATTTTAAACTAAAAAAAACTGTCTAAAATTATGTGATGCTAATGAGTTTTACAATATAGTTTACTTGCCAAAACAGCATTTCTATACCTAAATTAAGCTGTTTTACACTATGAGGATCCTAACTTGACAAACACGCCTGTATGAGATATGAATTCAGATATTCAGTACAAGATTGACTTTCATAAATTATTGTCCATTTTAAGGTGGAACAATCTGAAATGGTGTAATTAGAGTTTACTAGTGTTTTCTTTAATATTATGGTCTCCTATCACCTCTTTTTGAAAAAACCTAATCAAATCCATCAAAAGCAACCCAAAACACATGAAAAGAAACAAACACAAAGCAGTAGAGGAAAAGGCATGAAGAACAGTACATAACTCTATACTAGTGACCTTAGCTTGGCTAAAAATTGTAAAAACAATCAACTACATTAAACCAATCTAATTTTTTTTTCAAAAGGAAGCTGCAGTAGTGGATGGTGAAAGAAAAAATGGCAAGGTATTGCTTCGCTTTTGAGAAAGACCTCTGACACTGCTTCAGTCTCCCATGACATTCCTACAAGCAAGGTAGAGAAATGGAGATGAGATTAGGTTACAATAATGTGGGAGTACCCAAGCTGGAAATCCATATTCCAAGAGCAGTTATCAATAGTTCACTGTCAGACTGGGAGGACATGGTAATGGAGCCTGCCCTGCTCTTAATACCAGTCAATAATCTCATTAGTGGCCTGGCATAGAAGGTGCAGAAGTAAAATTCCAGATGACACTAAAAAGGCAACACAGCTGCTTGGAGGACAGCAAAAGGATTTCAGATGATCTTGAAATCTGTATATATGGTACTAACAAAAAGAGAAAAAAGCCCTGAAAAACAGTCAGCTAACTACTACAATGGAAAAAGGGAAAATACATGCAAAGTGCAACATGGGTAACAACGATGCTGTTGCAAATGTAATGACAAATTAATGCATTGCAACAGGTTAGCTGCCAAACCAGAAGGAACTGCTGCTTCTGAACAAGTGAATGCAAATATTGCCAGGCTATCCAGGTTTGCCTTTTCTGTAGAATTAACAAAACTAACCAGGATTGTTTGCATCAATTATGTAAATTATGAAGTAACTGAGTTAATGGTCATGGCTATATAGTACTTTAAAAGTACCAAGTGGTACTCTCACAGAGTTGAAATAGATACAGTACTCTACAGTGAAGAAGATTTAACTTAAAAACACATGGTTAATCACTTAAAGGCAACAGTCCTGAGCTAATTAGTAAGTAACAATGCCAGAGTGGTAGTGAGACACCAGCAAACTTACAAGGGATTTTTAATTTGCATTGCTCAAACAAATGGATAGGAAAGACTAGGAAATTAAATTCTATGCAACATATCACCTCTTGAAATCAAAATTGGAAAAGTTCAAGCAAAGGTTATTCTACAGAGGAGCACTGGTTTCCCGCTTTGATCATCGATCCAAGGCTTTCCCAGGATATTGACACAGATTGGTTGTGACCACACATATGCTTTAGCTTCTCTGCTGAAGTGGTACCAGCCAACAGGAGCTCCTTCCAAAGCCAGCTCCTGTTAGTCCTCCCTGTAACATACAGTGCTTCCAACTAAGATTAACAATAACCTTAGGACAGCAGCATCAGTAACTGCTTTCATTCTTTCCTCATGAGAAGCAAGGAGAAGTAATTTCTTGTAATCAGCTCAATGGTTCTCAATGTCACAATTTCTACATATAGAAAATGAGAGGCATGTGGGACACTTTAGCCATGTATTCCACAAACACTTGCAAAGAGAGCTCCAAGGATCAAGAAACTTGGTTTTCACAGCTGTAATGAAATATGGGGAATACAGGTATTTCCAGAGAAGATGGTTCTGCATTTTCAAACATTTTCCTTTCTAATTCTTTCAACATGTCCTCCAGAAATCTTATCTCATCCCCCTTCCTGGTTGCTCATCCAGTCTCATGGACAGACTCCTCCAGTCAATCCTAATACTCAGATGCTTCCCAGCAGTATCATGTAATTCATACCAATTCACAATCTCAAGAAGTTGTAAGCAGCTTCAAGAGATCATCCACAACAGCAGGGATGCCCCTGAAGGCACTACCAGCTTGCACATATAAAATTTCCAAAAGATACCTAAGCATTTCTGAAAAACCCTCCCTTACACTAATTTCCAGGGAAACATTCATTGGTTTTATTTTTCTGTTAGGAAGGTTACTTTGACATGTAACCAAAATCTCCCAGGTATTGAAGTCCATTAATTCCTATCCTATCCAGCATGAGCAGCAGAGATTTCTTTCCTTTTTTTCTTATAGCAGTCTCTATGTAATAAGTTCCTCCTCAATCTGCTCTGCTTTAGAAGAAAAACAACCATAGACAATCTTTCTAACCTTGCATTGTTATCCTTGTTCCAGTGTGGATTCTCTCCAACTAGCCCACAACTATGGATGTAATATTCCAGCTCAGACCTTATCAAAGCTGGGCAAAGCTGAAGATTTATGGTTTAGGGGGTTTTTCTGCACAGTAGATTGATCCTTATGTTGTAACTGTATGAGAACCTGCATAAAAATTACAATTATCACTTTTACCCTAGTAAACTTCACCTAACACTTTTCTAAAATCATTCTTCCCTTCTGCAAGAAGTGCTACCAATTTCACCACACTTCCAGTACATTCCAATCTAGTATCAATGGAAATTGAGGCCTAACCTGTTATTATCAAGAATTCTACTCAGTACATCTTTCAATTTTAATAATGAACTGCTGGTAGCTATTCTCCAAATACAGTGGATTCTTTCAGACAGAGTAATCCCAGCTCACTCACAAGACAATGTAAAAAACTAAGATCATCATCTGCTTCTCCTCTGCTCATAAGGTCTGTTACCTTTCCTCATCAGAAACTGTGATTGGTTTGACATAATCTCTTCTTGGTAAACATGTGTTTCATTTGCTTGTCTCCAAGCTATCTTCCTGGCACTTAAACACAGTCTGATTATTTGCCTAAGTATTTTTCTGTGAACTGTGGTTAAGATCACCTCATAATTTTTTGGGTCCCTTTTCCCTCCTTTTTAAAAACTAGATACTTGATTTTTTGACCACTGATACATTTTCTCCTCCTTTATTTCTCAAAAAAAACCCCAAAAAGGCACTCTGAAATTCTGTCTGCCAGTCTTGTAGGTTACAAGGAAATTAAGCCCAATAATGACCAGTTACGTCGAAAAAGCCTGATGTATTATCTAAACTGTTCAGTCCCAAATTCATTTAGACATTATATCTTTTACTACGTGGTGTTAATTCCACTTGTCACTGATTGCCATTGATTCTATTGGTGGGGACTCACAGATGCAAGAAAGGCATCCCTTTTTCAACACTCAGTTGACAATTTTTGCTTTCCATTAATTTGCAGATCAACCCTTTCCTAAATTGTCTGCTCACCATGAATACAGTGAGTGAATGATTTTGTGTCACTTAGGTCTCTTGCTAGTTGCATGACATCCTTGAGCTAGCCCCTGATTTTCTCCACACTATACTTTTCCATCCTTCCTTCCTAATGGAAGGAAGGTTAGTTGTTTTTTTTTTAAACCTAACTCTGATATTATTCCTTCTTCTTGGATTTGAGATCAACAAAGTTTTCGCACCACTGCTAGCATCCTTGTCTCCTTTGTTTTCCTCCCCGGTTCAAAATATTTCAGTGTCAGGACTAAAGTTACAGTTTTACAGCAGAATTCACTGAAATATTCTGACAAAAGTAAAGCCATGTGTCATCTCCTTTGCATCTTTTCCCAAATAGTGGGCTAGCTCCCAGGCTTCTTCCTTCATTCCATCCTACACTCACAGCTACAATAAAGGCAGATGCAGTATAAAATGTGTTAACACCTCTCAGGAGATGTCTTACCTTGATGTCAGAAGTGTCACGCTGACTGTTGCGCCACGCTCTTGAAATAGATGAAAAAGTTCTATCTGCGTGATCAAATTTCCCACCTTGTAGATTTAGGAAAAGTGTTGTGAAGGGCTCCTAAATATATATAAAAAGATTAATTAAAAACAACAATGCATCTCTTCAGAAATTTCAGGGTAAAAAAAGGAATTTACTATTCTTTTGGGGTCTGGTTGTGAATGATGCTACTTTTTTGACAGACACAACATTAATAGCAAAGGGTTAATTCTATTATTTAAGAATGAGAAATGCAAACTGATACTTATTTGTTCAATAAATGCTTTTCATTGAATGCATACACACTCAGATAAAGAAGAGCACATAAAACCAAAAGAAAATACTCAGGGGCTGAAGTAGAAACTAGTCAGTTGTGATAGAAATTGCTCTCAACAAAATGAAAAAGCTCAGATATCTTAGATATTTATTAAACTAGCATGTAACAGATACAACGTGTTTTACTTTGTTCAAGGTGATCTGTTAATCTAAAAGGCAGCATTCAGTACTGAGAGCTTTAGGACTGTTATTGTTTCATATATAATTTATGATTTAGAAAAATGTTTGGAAGATTTAAAAGCCACCTCTTAGTTAAAGAACACTTAAGCACATATTAGTGGATAATTGCTTGAAATTAGCTAAGCACTATAAATTACTTCAAGGATTTATGTATGCTTGTACATTCTAACAAGCTTTAATTAATGATGTGCTGCTAATGCTTTCCCAAAGAAATTACTTCCTAGGAGATAAATCGCCTTTCAATTTTATTGCAAAATGTATTGTTTAGCCAATACATTATCAATATGTAGCAGCCCAAAGTTACTTCTACATAAATTGTAGCAGATTTTTAAAAATTAATTATTTAGAACACAGAACTTCATGATCATCAGAAACCAACTCACACTCATTAGGAGGTCTGAATTAAATACATTAATTAAATACATTAATTAAGAATGCTTGGCACTTGGTCCAGTCGGAAAACATGCAAGGAAGGAAAGTTAACCATGGTTCAAGATACACACTAAAAAGGAATTTTTACGGAGAAAAAGCTTTAGTGATCTGAAAAGGTTGTACCATAAAAATTAACTTTCTGCTTAAACTTTGGAGCATATTTCTCCTACACTACTGATTACAATTACTAGAAAATTTCAGTACTCCTGTACTGTTGAGTTTTTGTTTACTCACTCCTAGATATTTGTTGCTTTCATTATCATTCAAAGAAAAAGCATTTTTAAAAGATATACTTACAATCCTTAACAACCATGTGAGTGCAAAACTTGCTGTTGAATAATGGGTGCCATAATGAAATTTTGGGACCTGATCATCTTCCCATGATTCATATCTTTCAGCAAAGAATGCTGCTCTCTTTGGGTTCAAAGCTCCAACAGGCTGCAAGATTGGTAAAAAAAAAACCACAAAAAAAAACCATTAAGCAAATAAAATTAATGTGAATACTATCACATTACACTCCCATACTCTTGCTCTTTTTGGTAACCAGAATTATTGGTGTCCATGCGACTGAGTTTGGTGCTTTGCAAAACAGCTGTTGGTTTCTGTAAGCACCTGAGGAGATCTGTGTACTTGGAAACAGAATTCCATGCATGCTCACATGGCTGGTTGGAAAAATCTCTTCTGCATTAATACAGGCTCCATTTACTGCTGATTCAAGTCACTGACTCCATCCAATTCACAGTGGAATGTCTGGGACAAAGTGTTGTTTAACTTCGGTGCCTGTGGATATGTGTGCATGTTGAATACACTATTAAGCAAACAGTATGCAACACTGAGAAACGTGTTTGGTTGTTTTTTTTAGAAAAGAAAGTAGTGATTGATGGGGTAGTAGAATATTAACAGTGGACCTGGAATTTTGGTATTACTATTCTTGTTTCTATGCTTTCTATTTACCACCTCAAGATAAGTTTTAGTTAATTCATAAAATTTTAACCTTTGAAATAGACAAATGAAAGACCAGAATTTGTATATAAAAACATTTATATCAAAGAAACAACATATGTATGACTAAAAATGTCTATCACACTTTCACCAATGTTATTATTCTTTGTTCAGTGCGTACCTAGAATATAAACACTCAGGGATTTATTTAAAAGTAGGAAACATAATATTATTATGTTATCTATAGCTGTGCATTTCCTCAGCAGACTTTTACATAAGTGATTTGAAAAAAACATGAGTATAGGTCACACAAATCACTGAGAAACCCAAACGCGAATTTAGCAATTCCACATGTAAAATGCTGTAAGAGTTCTAAAATATCTTTAGATATACATGCAAAATATACATGCAATACAATTTTGTATATGGATTGAGCACACTGCTTGTATGTCATTAATGTAAATTATGTTAATCTGTACAGACAATAGGTGCATTCAAATACAAGCAAAGAATAAACATTTTAAAATATTTCCTTCTTTCTCTTCTTCAAGAATAAATAAACTTAATAACACACTACGAGGTGAGGAAAAACTTTTAAAGCAAAGTCCATGAACAAAAGCATCAGTAACCTTGGCTTTAATTCAAGCAGAGTTCAAGTGAAAAACTATGTCTGCTATTGAGATTATGATTATTCAAATAACTGCTTCTTTGCCACTCACGTGAAATTTGGCATACAAGCTTCAAAGTATTTTCTCTTCTACGACAGATTAGATCTTTGAATGACCTAAAATCTAATCTTACATTTTTTACTTAGAGCAGCTGTCACATTGCAGTAGGATAAAGAAAACATCTTAGGTTAATTACTATTATTGCAGTTCACTAATTTGAAATATAAGCCTTTAAAAGAAGTTGTTCCTGTATAAAAGGATTTTTATCTGATTTAGCAAATTTATTCCAGGGAAGTATGAAACTGACTCTAAGAAGTCTCTTTGTTACAAGAACCATTTTGGAATCTCCATCTGTACTGATTTTCTCTAAAGACTCAGATATGCTTGAGGGAGAAAAAAGAAGAAAGAAGGTCATTGGTAGACAAATTATATAAATTAAAAATAGGAACAGTGTTGTGCTGTATGGTTCTGTAACATTTTGTGTATTCTCTTTATCTGCCTCTATTATTACTCTCCAAATGAGTATAGCCCAAATCAATAGTTATAGAATTACATTCCTTGAATATAAAGCTAAACCCAATTAGAATTGATTTCATTCTCTTTTCAAAAAAAAAAAAAAAGGTATCATGCAGAGATCTATATAGCCAGAATCCACAGTATTGATTTTAGCTGTTATTGTTACAGTTGGTTTCTGAAGCCTGCAACAGGACAACTATCAAGACATGTCACATTTATTTGCAAGCAAATAAAAAAAGTCCCCAAATGAAAAAAGCTTAGGGGAAAAAAAAAAAAAAAGAACTGTGGAGCTGTGCACTGACAATGATACACTATCAGCTTACTCAGAGAAGTTACAGTGGGAATACACACATTGAATTATACATTACACGAATGCACTGATTTATTGTGGTAATAACATCCACCTCATTAAAAGATTCTGCTTTGCTGCAGTTGGAGGGCTACATATTGTTTACTGCTATAAATTAATGGCAGTGCACAGAAGACTGTAGAGCCCTTCTAACAATAGATCTGTAATGACAGTGCTGTATATCACAGCTTCCCCAGCAGCTTCATAATAAAATGGAGACAATGTATTGGGCTAATACATTCTACCAGGCAGGCCCATATTTTTCTGACAACTGCTTCTAAGGATGAGGTGATTCTACAGTGTTACGTTGCACTGTGAACAGTTAACTACAGAATAAAGCAAAATAAAAAAATTAACTGATATTTCCCAGTTATTTCATATTGCAAAATTAACAGGGAATCATTATTACATACCGTATTCCCTCCCCTGTGGGTAAATGCCAAGGGAAAAAGAGTAACTCCAAACTAAGCTGTGCTAGATGTAGCTGTGAGACCACAAATTTACACTCCTCAACACAGTTTCCCTATAGCTACAGACGTGTAAGAAAGAACGAGCTGAAAAGCTTTCATATCCTGAAAATCCAAAACATATTTTATTTGCACCACCTCTTTTCCCAAAAGAAAATTAGGTATTAGTTCACCAATAAAAAATGTTTATTTAGATGGAGAGGGAAAAATTAAAAGTAGAGAGAGATAAATTCCAATGAGCAAAAACAATGGATGAGATTACAGGAGTAAAAATGAAGAAAGAAACTTATGGCTGCTAAGTTTTAAAATCATATTAAAAAAAGAATGATGTGTATGGTTTTCAAGTCAGTGTCCATTCAAAAAGAGGATCCAAACTGGGGCAAGAATTGGCTAAGGTAGTTTCTGTTTTCACTTTTCCAAAGGTATGATCACTTGTTTTTTAGCCCAAAGTGGTTATTGTAACATGTGCTACAAATATGAAAGTTACAAACCATTCTTAAAAGGAAAAAAAAAACCCAAAAAACTCATTTGATATTAATTTTTAAGTACTCTCAAATATAGGAATATGTCAGAATAAATAATGTCACATTTTTACCATGAACTGAATATAGTAAATCTCAGTCTTTGACTAAGCTTGCTTGCTTGCTTTGAAACATAACAAAGAAAAATGGTTTGCTGAAAAATAACTGAGAAAACACACTGACTCTTATCATCCACTGCTGTCAAATACGTCCAGACACTATGGTGTACAGTTTTATTTGTTAGTTCTTACTCTGTGTCAGATATTTGAACAGTGACCCATCTTGCCTCTGTTTCCAGGAGAGGCCCTGTTGCACCCAGAAGAAAGCAGAATGTTCATTGCTCCTCTGCAGAGGGCAGAAACTCTCCTGGATTCTGCCACTCAAGTTCAAGAACACATATATTTTAGAAAATTGCTAATAATCTTAAATAAACAGGCTGAAGTCTTATAAAGAAAGAATTACAATATGAATATTTATAGTTCCATGTTTAAGAAGAAAAAGAGGTGCCTTTTATTTCTATCTAATGTGCTTTCATATTTTAAATAGTGTTACTCCAAATATTTTACAACTTTTTCTCTTTAAAACAAAAACAAATATATAAATTTTTTAAGAAAAAAGAGGGGGAAAAAAAAAGGTTTTTCTTGTGATTTCTTACACCATTTTCTTATCCACATTCAAGCAGGTACTTGTATTCCATGTGAATACAACTGTCTGTATTACTGAATCATGTTTGGTAGCACCCTTGCCAAGTATGATGTTTGTTTCTCATACATCTTATTTTCAAGATGACTATCTGGTTTTTATTACTGATATTTTTCATATTGGGCCTAAAGGACCAGGGGGACCCTTAGGTCATCTCATCTAGCCTTGAGATTGTGTGACAGGAGGTTAAATGCCTTTGCATTACATGATTTTGAGCCCAACTATTTATACTTGATTACAGCATGAGCTGTATTCGGCCAACCTGCTTTCCAGAAAAGCATCTGAATCCTGAGTACATGGACAATGTGCTACTTTTTTTGGAAGCTTCTTCTACTGATGATGCTCATTCTAAAAAAAAAATGTATGTATTTCAGTTTGGTTATGAATCTATAGATGTGTTTTCAAAGAGATCTTACTACATCTCTCTGAGATATCACAGTCTCCACTTGCCCACTATATTCTGAATATAAAGATACTTACAGACTACAATTAGACTTTAATAAATGTAAGAAATAGAACTCTTCAGGTCTGCCATTTTAAGGCATTTCTTCCACCTCAGGATTTCTCTGCAGCTTGCCCACTTACCAAGGTAGTCTAACTTTCAGATAACTGAAATGTGTTCAGTGTTCCAGCATTAGTCTTCTGATAACCATAATAAACATGCTGAGTGCCGAAATCTCTGCTGCAGTCAAACCAGTACTGCATTTTCAGAGCATGGCTTGTTTAGTTATTTTATATATTACCAACATATAATTCACTCCCAGAACTGGCCAGTATTAGTACTTTTGTCAATGGGACTTCCTGATCACTGAGTAAAACTTCTTTTTCCCAAACAGAGATACAAAGACAAGATGCAAGGGTTTAACTAAGCCCAAACTTTATTCACTTAGGTCAGCTGGGAAATATCTGGGAATAAAGTCACATAGTTTAGACCATTACTCTTTCATCTATCATTTTTGGGTTTGAGAACAGCCAAAAAATGCTATTACCCCCTCTCAACCTATTTCACTCACTGCTAGGCCTCACCATTCTTCCTCTCAAACAACTGGCTGTGGTTTTCTTAAAAATTAGGTCCCATCTTCTTTAGAGGTCATCTTCCCTTTACAGCATATCTAACTCAAATTCATTAAAGTACCTTACCCAAAGAAAACAACAAACACAATTATCAGCTGAACTCTTTGAACTGCCCTCATTGATCAACGAAAGTGTCCTTGAGCTGTAAGATTTAAAAATGGAAACAATTTATCAAGGAGAAAGGCAGTCCTTACCAATTCATTCACAAAAAAACCCCACTTGTTTCACAGCGGATGCCCCCTAAATCCTACATCAACTAGGCTAGGAGGGAGAACTATGAATTTGGATGTCAAAATTTATCTGGAGCCAAGGGGACAGAACGTGACCGAACCTTTGTATCTTTCCCCAGTAAGCATTTCAGTGATACATAATAATTCTGAATTGATACGCTATTTTTTATTATTAATCGTAAATCATATTTTAGTCACTTAAGAACACAAGCGGCTACTTGAATTTCATGTGCTTTCTTAGTGAAATAAGGAATCCCATGGATGAACACTTTTTGTACACACAATGTTGAAACTGCAATAATTACGAGTATTAGTGAGTGCCTATTTGGTATAAGCGTATCTTGATATAAACACATTCTGCTCTAAAACAATTTTTAAATACTCCAATTTCTATTCTCATGGAACTGAGAATTCAAAATGGGTTGGAGTATAAGCAGAAAATAGTCACGTGCATGCAAATTAAAAGTATTTGTACATATGGTTTATATTTCAGATGTTTTTAAGAGCACGCATATTCCTTTGAGACAGCAGGAACAGTCAGGAAAAACTGATCTAAAGATGGTCTAATAACTAGAATGTCTGAACATGTCAATATGAATAATACTTAATGGTGCAAAAGACAGAAGATTCCTAAGTTAACAGTTAAAAAATTCGGGTCATAAGCTAATGTTAAGCATAAAAAATGGAAAAAAAAACCCAACCACCCTATTATGCAGTATTAGTGATGTTGTAGCAGTATGTCAGTGAAAGAATATGCCTCAGGTCACCAAAAATCTTGGAGGAATTTGAATTTAAATTAAAAATCTCCATGCTTTCACACTACCAACCACAGTATCAAATGCTATTAAAACCACCTGTAGCAGATTGCAAAACAATGCAGTGCTTAATTGCAAACTAATTAAGCACACACTAATGAAGCACACTAATGTTTAATAAATTGTTGAGCACAACTGAACATGTCAAACACTGTGTACCTGAGGTATTACTGCACCTTAACACTGCTGGGAAGCCAAACTGAAGACAGTTGTTATGTGTTGTACATTTCCAAGAGGTCAGGGAGAAAGGAAGCTGGATGTCCCTGGGAATCATGAGGGAAATTCAGCTGCTTGCAGGCAGTGAGAAGGGTATGGCCTTACTTAGAAAATAAACCTGCCAGCCAAAAGCAGCCATTTGCATATACCCTCCATGACTTCACCTGTCAAGTGAAAGAACACCCTGCACTGTTATTCACTTACTTAAAAAACAAACTAACAAACAGAAAATCCTTGTATGGATTTTGAGAAACAGGATTAAGTGAGAAGCCACATGCACTTGAGTCATAGTAGGAGATGAAAACATTCTCTGCCTGCCTTCTTTTCACAGTCCATGCTCCTCTGCCAACACATCATACAAGCCACAGAAAAGAGCAGCCATTGTACCTAACACCAGATCCACTTAAGGCAACCAGAACTAAAAATATAAAAAATATAATCCCTTTTGCTTGTACTAAGAACACAGGACCTCAAGCCAAAAGCCGATACAAACTCACATTTTCAGCAGATTTCTGTCAAGGCACGCAAAATATACATTACTCTCTATCATGTGTAAGCGCCAAGCCCAAGAAAAGGAGCAGCAGAAGTTTAGAAAGGTGTACTTGGGAATGCATAAGGAATTTTTTATTGTAATCTGTGCTGTTTATTCCAATCAGACTATATCAACCCTGAATATAAATAGTCAGCTAAGAGCCCATCAATATATCTTGTTTCACACATGCATTGCTTTGCTCCTAAGGTGAATTCATCCATCATCTTCTTCTCCATTTCATAAGGTCTCCTGATTAGCCAGCCATCACCTTCAATACCATCAACAGATGAGCACTGTCGGAAAGTTTTATCAGTTCCCTTTTCACCTTCTTTTTCAGATTAGCATATATGCTGAACAGTATAAAGTACCAAACACACTTTCGGAATGTCAGTGACCACCCCTCTTTGGAAACTAACCTTGTGTTTCTCATTCTGAGGCAGCTTTAAGTGATTGACTGGATATGATATATAAATTATTTTAACTGATCTTGTTAAAACTATTTACCTCAAGCTTTTAGGATCATACCATCTTCTCTTAGTAACCTTTTTTATTTATTTCCTTCCTTTGAACCACATTTTCATCTCTTGATATTTGAGTTTTAGAAATATCTGATGTGTGCATCAAAGTAATCCACAGCCTGAGAAGCATCTTAAACTCTTCCTTAAACAATGATTATTATTATTTTACCATGATCCCATTTTCTAACCGCTATTTTTTAACCTGGATTGTTGTTTGACCCCAAGAGGCCTCCTGCTCCTAGAAGTTTGACCAACTCAGTTTTAGACAGCTCCAGTTAGGTGAGATAAATCCCATATTCATTTCTCATATGAGAGCAATTTTCAACTTAGCCACTATCGTGCTTGTTCAGAAATGTGAGTTACACAGATGTGTGCTGTAGCAGTCCATAATCTGCTGAGTTCAAACGTATGAATATAAAAGAGAAGAGAGACTGTATCAAGAGAGAAATACTCACTTTACATTAGGAAGACAGAAAACACACATTTAAAATGTCTATGGGCCAACACATGTGGGCGAAATTACTTTATTTTGATTGCTAGTAGATTTTATGTCTAGAAATGTGCCCCATGGTTTCTTGTGATCATTTAAAAGGTCATGAACCTCCTCAGTTCATTTACAATTAGAAGATTACATATGTTCAGGGCACCTAAGACTGAAACAACAGCAGGATGGATAATAACAGCAGATACAAACTTAGAATAGAATTTTGAACATCCATGGTAAATTTTAAGCAACAGTTTCTCATATCCTTGAGAATTTCTGCATTCCAAACAATACTCCACCTTGAGGAAGATTATTAGGCTTATTACCAAAATGATTCTTTTTGATCCTGTAAATTTGGCTTTTGCCCTAATACCTAAAGAAATTTTAAAAGAAAAAAAAAGATTGCTTGAAGATAGCTAAGTGATCTTGAAACTGATAAATGCATCTGAAGTACAAATAGTATGCTTCTTGTGATTTCAGAAAATAAGCCTCTGGTGGGACAAGAAGAGAACGTGGAAGAGAAAGTAAGAACGGCGAAGAGATGAATTCTATCACCCACTTGTCACGTGCTCTAAAGGAGGTGGTGCGACACAAAAAATAACCAACTAAAGACAAGGAAAAAACCCAAAGGTGATGCTATAAAAGGATGGTTATGACACTGTCATAGAGTAACATAAATTATCAGAATTTTTAAAAAATTCTATCTACACTAAGAGTAAGATTTCAGAAAGCATGTTTTGATAAATCATCTCAGAGATATATTTGGGTCGTGTTTCAGCCTCAGCAGGTCTCCACAGGAGATACGGAGAAACAGACCACTATGGAAATCACATTTCTTAGAAAATGCGTGGAAATCACAGGTTTATTACAAAAAAGGTCCTGAGACAGATGCTGCATGAAGCTCAAATCAACATATCAACTCAAAAATCTTCATCCTCAAAGAGAAACAAGAAATTTATATTAAAATCCAAACAGCTAAGTGTCTCTAAGGACCATATCCAAGTCGGCCTTGACAATCCAACAACTTCTTAATTTAAACAAATCGGTCTTCCTCGTAACCGCGTTCCCGCTTTCTTCCCGGGGTTCCCCTGTCCGTGGTGCTGAACCCCAGCCACCGAGGCTGGCAGGGACGAGGTTCGCTCCGGGGGCGTCCCTGACCGTGGTGCTGCAAACGCGGGGGACAGAGAGACAGAGGGGTTGTGGCACATCAGCCACAGACCCATGGGGCCCTTTGCAGCTTGGTCTCCCAATTTTAGCAAATGTGCTTCCAGAAATGATGCAACACATCGACTCAGCTGTCAGAATGGATATTCGACACCTTTTATCGCTCATCCAAGACAGAATCTGTCTGAGTGTCACTGACATTCGGGAGCCTCACAAAATCACCCACTTAGAATTGGGAAAAAATGATGTTAGTAAGTCAAAACTTTCATGGGAATATAACAGGCTACTCAACACTTCAGCTTGTACTATTTCTAATTACAAAACAGATTATCTGATCTAAACAAAGAAAGCTCATAATACTTATAAAGTTCTAGCACTGTCATGGGATGCGAACAAGGGAACTTTATAATAAACTTGCACAGATTCCTTCAGAGGGTTTTTACAATTCCCTTCCCACCTTCCCTTTTCAGCTCTCAGTGTATTCAAAGAAACAAGATCAGGAAAAAAGGATCTTCATTCTCCCAGCTAGATTTTCCTCTTTTATGGTTCCCTAAATGGAATCAACACAAGAAAGGTTCTGCTCAGAGTACCTCCTGTTTGTATTCTTCCCTTCTCCTAAAAGTGTCTCCCAACCTGGTTATGTCAAATGTTTAGGTCTGTCAACCTAAATTGTAGAGAGGATGGAGTGCTCCACTGCACCAAGAAGCAACTTGTGTTTCACAAAGAAACGAATGAAAACTTATTATCTGAAAATGGAGAAGATCTGATAAATATACCTCATACTAAAAATATCTAAATCCATACTGGACTAAAAATCAAATAATGAAAAATGTGTCTCCATTTTAGATATCACTGATATCCCAGGTACCAATAATGCTGGCCTTAATACCTGTAACACTGTTTCTTGAGATATCTAAAACACTAGAAAATATAATGGACCTTCTCGTAAGTACGACAGATTATGATAAAAGGTTTGAAATATTTTACTTCCTGTACCGTCCTGTTTTAAGCAGGGATTCATATGAACTGCCCCAAAAGGAACAATATTTGTACCTTCCTTCCAAGATTATCCTGTCTGGCTTTGGAATACTTTTTAACTAAGTGCTATCTTTTGTCACAGGTACAGATGACAAATTTCCTACCTGAAATACCAGCAACAAGGCAGCCATGACATGTGCTGTGCCCAGAAGCACCAAGCCTCAACAGTTTTAGTGCCTAAATTCCAGATGTAATTGCCTATTGAAACAAATCACCGCCACAGCACCCACCGTTATTATTTTTCACACTGTTCCTCTCATCCTCCTTTAATGCCCAATTTTTGAACACGCTTTATGCTTAGAAGGACACTGAGTCCTGGTGAGTTTATCAGTTTTAACTGCACTCCTTTTGTGTTAGAGCATGAGCTGAATAAAATCTAATTTACATTTCCTACATGAAAGCACTGGTTCACAGAATATCTGTACAGGTCTTAATACCTCTCTAGACAAAAAGGTTTCTTTTAAAAATTTGCAAAACTCTAATAGGTTCACATTAGACCATTTGTTAGTTTCTATCTCTTTTCCAAGAGTTAATAAGAGATAACAAAGCAAATTTCATGCCCATCCCACTCCATTTCCTCAGAAGGGAAAATATGCAGCAGAAGTTATAGATGCAGTGAATTTGTGCTCCTGAAATGGGTACTCTGAAACAGAATTCAGGCTGACAGACTGAAGTACACTCAACAGCAAAGGTGACAACAGAGCAAACAAAACTCTAATTTTTCATAATAAAAAAAAAATCTATTACTTCTCTTCTGTCAAAGTGTATTTTATATTAGTGGCTCCCACATAGCAATTAAACACCTCACTTCACTGAAGGTGAGAACTATTTGTTGCTTTTGTACACTTGACTGGAAAAGAAGTCATTACATACATAACAGCCCCTATAAAATTGATGATGATTTAGCAAATATTGCATGGAATAAATAAAAATAAGAATAAAAATATTATTATGTACACATGTAGCTATAGTGCAGACAAAAGAAGATTTAAGAGTAGCATAAATTTCTTCTTCCAGTAGTGTCAGTTTATGATCTTTGTGCCTTAGAAAAGGAAAATTATCACCAGCTCCTTGCATACAGTAACCAACTTTAGAGAGTATAAAATCATGCTTCCATATCTCAGTATTTTCCATGTATTTTTACTTCTATTTTCTTTCTGTATCCAAGTTCAGAAACACAATGCAATTTATTGTTTCCACTGAACAAGGAAAAGGAAAAGAATGTGCTTATGAATAGCATAAGTGATGCAGAAAAAGACACATGTTCTGGTGGGAAACTGTGTCCTTTGTATAAATAAAATATATACAGCTATAAATATAATATGTAATACTCACTCCAAACCATAGTCACCTCTTAAGGAATAAACACTTGAGTCAAAGCAGGGTAACGGGCTGGCAGTGCACTCCTGGCATTTGTCAGGAGCATTCATCAGGCTGACAGTAATATTAACCACAATCCATTTCAGTTGCGTTGGTTTATCATTGCGTGACTGATGTTCAAAACAGTGCCATAAGAAGCTGCTTAAATAAAGTGTTGGTTTAACCCACACACTGCAGTTCTTTAAATCTGCACTAACTGTGGACTTCAGCTGACACATTAAAAAACTGTTACTTAGATTTGACACTTTGTAATACTGGCCTTAACTTACAATTTTTAAATAATTTTTTTAGGTAAATTCTTCATTGTCTGAGGCACCAAAACCAGTAAAAATATTGACCTGACTTCCTTTCTGCCAGATCAAAATCAAAGCCTTCCTTTTCTTTGCACATTGGAAGCACTACATTGTGATGAGTTTCTGGGCATGAATAAGGAAAGGAAATAGATGACTGTTAAAACCATGCAAATATTTAAGAGAAATATCATTAAATGTTTTAAAAACCTTTAGCAGTGCAAAAGGACAGACATTCTACAATACATAATTAGCACATATTTGGAAGCATTACCCCCAAGGTAACAATACCACAATGAAAATATCACAATATACACGACATCCACCAATTTTCATAGTTGAACATTAACAAGGTCTACCAGCTACCTGTCATGAATTCATCATCTGACACGAAGTTTAACACTTAAGCTACACAGAGTTGATACTGCTAGAAATGCCAAAACAGTAAGCAAAACTTGAACTGCTTTATTAGGTATGGCATAAAGACTCTCATTTTATATATATATATACACAATAATTTTTTGCTGTTTAAGGTTCCCAGTTTTCAAACAAATGCTTGAGAAGGTTGAATATAGATACAGATGCAACCTAAGTAATGTCCTCTCTCAGCAACAGCAATGGAAAGATTCCCTCAGAACTGAAAGCACATTTAGTAATCCTCCACAAAGACTACTTTCATGAACAGAGAAATCCATATGGCCAGTCAATGTCAACTAAAAAAAATGCAGAAATAGAGCAGGTTTGCTATCCAATCTCTCAAATGAAGGTTAACAGCAGTACCTAACTTTAAATGAGGAAAAAATGTTCTATTTCAGGGAGGAAGAAAGACCAGGACCACAGCGCTGATTGAACTGACTCTCTACAAATGAAAATACAACTAAAAGGAGACGCCTCAAAAGTACAGCACCTGGAGAATCCTATTCCTTGTCTTGAATTATTCCAGCAATGACATGATATATACAGAAGTGTCATTTAACAAAAGTTAATGGAAAATGAGTTGCAAAAATCATGTCCTGACCAAGGAATTTATTAATGATTAGTACATTTAATTTATGTACTAACTCAAGCTACAGAGGGCTGATGTTACTTGAAAGTTTTAAATGTTCATATAAGTGCAACTCACAGAAGTACTCTAGGCTGGTGATAGATATTTTTAGTTGTAAACTACCTTCAGATACTTTTTGGCCTGGGGATTATTAAAAAGCATTTTAATAAGAAAAGAAAACAAGAAAAATGATTTTTTAAATAAATAAATATTTGACTTTAAAGATTTGTTAAAATATAAACTATGTGCAGTTTTACACATGAATATGGATCAGTGCCAGACATCCTAAGAAAGCTTAATAAATTATTCAAATTAAATAACACTATTAGGAAATATTACAACAACAGTACCTCAGAATCTCTGCTTTGAACTTAAAAACATCCCTTTATGTAAGTATATACCTACAAAAGGCATGGTTTGGTCTTCAAATATATATATACATTCAAATATATATACAGACATATACATGTGTGTATATACATATATTTTCTGCCTCTACAGAACCTTTTTAAGGTTAAAATACTAAATCAGTAATAAAACAATTTGCTGGAGATTTTCACAGAGCTGTGTTTAATCAATAGCAAACTGAAAGCAAAAACTTTTAAAGCTGCCATACTTTGAGAATTTATCAATTTGCATGAAAGAGTTTTGTAAAAAAGAAAGCTATAACCAAAATAAATTCCTTACCTTTTCTACTAATTAGTTATATTGCTACATGTGCCAGTCTTAAAATTTAGCTTTTAAAAAAAGACCCTGCTTGCTGATGAGTGCACCCAGTCTTTGCAGAAAAAATGAGAGATGCTTCTAGTTTGTAAAATGAAATAATCCTTTCTTGGAAAGCATTACAAGAGAATAATAATATTCTATAAACAGGCTGTATATTGAATCTGCAAATGGTGGGGGGGACTGTTGAAAAAATCCCATGAGGCTACTCTGCCAGAAAGGAATTGTTTGGAAAAGTTGTTAAAACCTGCCCATGTCTGTCTGACAAAGGACAATTGCATTACTCCAGCATACCTGAAGGGGTACACAGAGGAAGTAATAAAATGAAGTTTCTACTCACTGGAATACAAGCAGTGATTTAAAAGTACCTAAAATATAATGGTACCACAGGGTTTGCTATCAAAAAAAGCACAATTCTCATAATAAGAAAAAAACCAAACAGAAAAAGGCTGATTTTTAATCTTTAACAGCCTCAGCATTTCTAACTTTATTAAAATTTGAAATGAAATGCAATGTCTATGTTCCAACTAGGAGCACCTTCCAACAACAATTATTAAGTTGATACAATCAGAAGCAACAAGAATACATTAATAATTCATTTTTACACAATCTCATCCCTGTCACCAGTACACACATGTAGAAATCAAACCCTATTAATGGTTGTGCATTTAACATTAATTTATTAAACACAGCAGAAAACATTTACAAGACTGCAAGCTACTATGATAAAATATAAAGTTATATTTGATGACAAATACCTTTGACAAATCCCTGAAGTTGCTAGGAAGTGTAAGGTCCAACTCCTCTGACTCATAGTTGGTGATAACCCAAGGGAAGACAGGGTACTGATTTAAATCATTGTAAGTTCGACCTGACAAACAAAAAAACCCCATCGTGAATAAAGAGTTACATCTAACTAAAACACCAATCTCTAAAGATACAACAATATAACTTTATGAGCTGTTCAAAAGAACCACAGTTTATTTCGGATCTTTTGTCATTTCAATATTCTACTTTGCTTTATTGAAAGGATAATGGAAAAGTTGACAATTTGCTGGTATTTAATCTAAAACATTTCAGCCCATTTCACTTTAATTGTAAATTCTTTTGTATACAATAAGATTGACAGTTAAATTCACTCATTTTCTATGCATTTCTCCTTTCCTCATTTATGTCATCTTGTCTTCCATTTCTTTAAGGTGAAACACTTAAAAAAATGGTGGGTTAAGGAATTTTTTATTGATAGTAAAAAACTAAAGTATTATTTTTACATACTGTATTAAATACAATCTGTGAAAGAAGAATGAAGCAGCTCAGGAATTTAGACTGAGGAATTTTTCAATAACTGTTTCACCTAGACCATTCACTTTGAGGGGAATTCATCTTTGCCCATTGTCCATCTATGGATATGCCAACTTTCACCAGGACAGAAAATTTGTTCTGTGTACACCTTCATGCATCTAAGATATAAATAATATACTTCTTCCAGTAAAAACAAAATATTCTATTAGAATAAACATATACCATACACACACATACACACCACAAAGCCTGGTTTCTAAGTTTAAAATGCATAGTTTTTACATGGAGCCTGTCTCTTTATTACATTGTTGCAGGGGCTCATTCATTCATATCATCTTCAATCAGCATGTTCTTGAGATTTTGTTCAGCCTGGTCTTAAAAGTCTTGAAGGACAGGTTTTAACTTCTTCCCCAGGAATATTATTTTACAATCCAATCTATAAGTTTGTCAGAAAACGTTTTCTAAACCTTCACCAAAGTTTTTATTCTTCCTGTTTTCTTCCACCACTCAGTATTTTTTCATTCTGGTTCGCAGGATTTTTAAATGGTAAAGTCAGTCTTTCCCTAATCTGTTGGTTTTGTTGCATGTTATCTCTTATTCAGGATTAAGGCTATTTACATGACACTGTGACAACTATCTTTCTCTTAACTCCTCCTCATGGGAAACTCAACTTTCCCTCTTTCATAATGTTATCTTTTTGCTTCTTTTAACATCAAACACCAAGCAGATAAGAATTCAATTTATTATTTCAATAATATATTAAAGCTGAAAAGGATCATTCATTAGAGCCACAGAAAACAGTGTCATGATTTGCCTCATTCAGCTTTAGCAGTAATGAGGCAAGCAGATTGACCCCTACTTTTAAAAAATCTGCCAGCATCCTGGCACCTCTGACTTGAAGACTGATTACAGAAACTACCAAAACTGACCATTTGTATAAAATGCAATTAGTGCAAGCACAGGCATTTGTTTTATCAATCCTGTTAGCAACAGCCAAGGCTGAAAGGGAATTAACAGACCTTTCACCACTGTCAATACCACAGAAAAGAGCTGAAAATTGAGAAATTTTCTAAGTTGCTCTGAGGACAAAATAAGTTGGAAAATAAAAGGGATGTCATGAGACCCAATGATCAGCCTCCATTTAGTAAACCAAAGCCCAGCTGGTTAGAAGCTGATCGGGTAAGATGGGTTAAATGAAATAGAGAGTAACATTTGCAGAATGAGTGGTTAGGACAAAAAAACATGGATAAAAATTAGGGTTTGGGTTGGATTAATGGTGTCCTACAACAGCAATGCTGGCAATCCAGGTGCCACACTCTTTTTTAAGATCAACCATAAATCTTGTAATTTATATGCTCCAGGAATATCCTGCTCCCTAGCTGAGATTTCCCAGCCCTCCAGTGAACCTCCTGCAGCAATGATATTTAGGAAGGATAGTACTTATGGATATTAAAACCTAGAACACTAATGATAAAGAGGTTCCTGTTTCTGAGACCTTCCTAAATAGTAGACAGTCTATGTAGATCCTGTCCCCCCACAACAGTCATGACATTCTGATTTTAAGTGCAGTTCAGTACAGCACTACTAATGTATCTCTAGTCTTACATAAACATAATCATGAATAAAGTAAATTTAGGAGGATTTTTATGAAGTTCTTCAGCAGAAAATCATACATAGAAAATGTTACTCACTAAAGGAGAAGAATTTAGTTGAGCCGCACAGCTGTTGAGATTGTGCCATGAATAACTACTGTGTAATTACATTAATTTGGATGTACAGTAATTAGCAATACCTGCAATAGTGTTTAGAAACATCAGGTATTCAAAGTTGGAAATTTCTCGGTGTTGCCATCGCTGGGTCATATTAGAAGCTTTGAAGATCTGTCGTGGACTAGCCAAAGAAATGCGTCTGAAAACAAAGAAAATTGGAAAAAAACAATGAGAAAACCTGCTGGGTCTTTCTTTTTTACATATCTGAATTTTAGTGGCAGTAGTATGTATTCTTACTAGGTCTATGCTAGATTTCTCTGGAGATTGAACTGCCACCTGGATACTTGAAGTTCATTTTTAAAGTTTTATAATATAATAAGAATAAAAGAATTAAAGCATCTGACAGTTGGATATGTCAAGATTTGAAAAATTTCCAACAGAAACCTTTACAGCTGTGCAAATTCAGCTGCTCTGTGACGGCTTGATGTATTACAGAAATATGTTACTGAAGATTTAGAGAGATGGAATATCATTAAATAAGAAAATTACAATACTTTTAGAATTTCGCATAAGAATATAGTCATCTTTTAGGAGAAGTTTCTTAAATCCCTCAAGAACAAAGGAAAACAATGATAGGATGATAGAATTTCATTATGAAGTCCATCCTCTTGAGATTTAAATTCTGGGCAGTGTTGGGGAGTTAGTCATAAATAACTCAAACTTTTAGAATTTGATGCCAGATTTCCTAATGTTTGTGAAAGAAGACTGTAGAGTCATTCCTTGGAGTGATAAATCATACAGCGAACAGTTTATCATAAAACTCCCAAGACTGTTTTGTTCATAACAAAAACATCTGTAAATACCAAACCTACATCACGTAGGGAGAAAAAAAGTAAATCTATATATAGATTTAGCTAACAAATCTTTACAGGTATTGGTAAACAATTCAAGGAAACTGTAACTGATTTTTTTTAAAAACCTCCATCATTGTGAAAAAAAAATTGATTAGTACAAATGGATGTGAAATTCTGAGCAAATGTGTCTTTAACATACATTTAAAATTTTTCACACATAATTTGTTTCTGTAAATAGAAATGCTGATGTTCTTACAGAGTGGCTATAACCACAATCCAAGAGATTTTTTTTTTTTCTGGACTAGATAAAAAAAACTACAAAACAACAAAAAAATCCCAAACTAATCCCATTTCTATGTACAGAAATCTATTAAAATTAAATATTTAAACAACAACCAAGACACTCCCTAAGGGTTCCCTGCTGCATGTTCTGTAAGCCAGTAGGTGTAATTGCTTCAAACCACATAGGCTGGTTTGTTGAAAAAAAAAGAACTCTAAGAATTGACAGATAAAATTTACTCAAATTGTAAAATACCTGGTCTGAGGCAGTCCAAAGATGGTACCAATACCAACCCGAGGTAGACAGTTAACCACTTTCTTTACTGTTGCTTGGTCAGGGAAGTTGAACATGACACCCACTGTGAACACAAGAGTTGAAATATAGCCTGATTTTACACATTTTAGGCTTTCTCAACTAGTAAAATGTAACCCTAAGCTCAGGTGTTCAACAGGTAAAAGATTAGATGAGTTTCCTTCAGGTTACTGTAGATACATTTTTTTCATTTCCAGAACTCCTTTTATTTATCCCTAGCAGGAATTTTAACAGAAGCTGTCACTGTTACAAATCTTACAAGGTCTACATTTGTTTTCCTTTATGAACAGAAATTAAACCTATATGCACAGATTGACTGTCTAGAACTACTTTTAAAAATGTATGTATTAACTGGTTCACACATTTACTAATTTACTTTCTTGATATTATCTAGACTTATTCTTCAAAATATTGTCTTCACAGTTTGTCTGAAACATGTGAATGACACTTATGAAAGAGCAACCTAAAAATCTAAATAACAATATAATTATGGTATCACCAGTGGCCATTTATGTTTTCAGAGAGTACAACAAGTGTTGATGCATATAATTAATATTCTGTTGGACAATACTATTACCAAAACAATATTCTACATTTTAAATAAAGTATGAAGGCATAGCAGTCACTGGTCTAATCCAGTAGTGAAATTCTTTCATTCTGTTGTTCTCGGTGTGTACAACTAACAACTATCAACCCTCCAAAGGGACACAAAAAGTCCTTCATGCATAACAGATCAGAGGTAGGAATGCCTTAGGCAGGAGTCCTCAGAGAATGCCAAATAAACACGTGGATATAAATGAAAGTGAGGTATTGATAATGCACAGTTTTCATGCTTGATCAAAATTTCCCATTGAAAAAAAACTGAAAGGAGAAACCAAACAACAAAAATATACTGACTTAAAACACTGAGACACTTAATCCAAGCCCTTTTTCTATCTACACAAATCCATGCCAAAACAGACATGACTAAACATCCAAGCAGAATGCACACATCCCCATATCCACACTTGTCATTTCTTTAAGCTCACCATACCTCTATTTGCCATGAATATCTCCAGTGCTGTATTTTGCAAAAGGTAACGTCTGGAAAAGATAGATCTAATCTCTGAGAAGAGCCATTTTCCATGGAGTCCTTCTGTATATGCCAGAATCTACCAAAAAGAGACAGAGAAGCTGTTTTAAACATGTTGGCTGTATACATAATACCTTGCAAAAGAGAAACTCTTTGCCCCACTAACATGGATTTTACCAAGTACATGCAAAATCTGATGCAAAATGAAAATATGCTCAAACCGTGCTATGAACCTCTAATGCATTTTTGGTACTCCTGAATTCAACTACTCATGTTGGATATTTTAAAAATTTGCTCGCATTTTTTCCTTTAAAGACAACTGTCTATTTTTCATAATAGTGGAAATGCATTTCTAGTAGCATTAGATGTATCTGCACTCCCCTCAGCGTTGCGATAACAGGCCTGTAACAAATAATCAAGAAAAAAATGTCTTTAAAGAAAAAAAATGTTCCTTAGGTTTATCATTAAGGCAGCATTCATTAATTCTGGAACTAGAAAGGCTGGCTGGATAAGAGGTTAAGTATCATTTTGTCAGCTAAGGTTAAACACAAACCTGCAAATGAACTCAGCATAATCTCTCTATGGAGTAAGCGGTTGTCAAAGTAACTTGTTACAATTCCTGTCATCCCATCTGACAGACACAGATGCTTAGTCTGCCTTCACAATTCAAACTAATCCCATTTTCAGACCTCAGCCACTTTGTTTCTTTGTTGCTTCACTTTTTAATTTTCGTTTCAAAGCTCAATTATGTAAGTGTTAAGGGACAGAGAGACTGGACACTTCTCTACCTCAGATTAACAAATCATAGGAGAAGGAAAATCTGAGATTTGTCAATTTTGGCAAACACAAAAGCACTTAACAGAAACCCACCACAGAAAAGGAGACTCAGATGCAATCCTTGTTAACATCATTCTTACCACAATTTCATTTGAGCAATATATTGTGCATAAAAAATAAGAAGTGAAATTCAAGCCCTTAACTAAGACTGTTATAATGAAACCAATCACTTGTTTACAGGTTTTTAACACAGGAGGATTTTGCCTCACATGTAGCATATATTCACAAATAAAACCTGCATTTTTGTAGCACAGAGAGCAGATGCACCATTATAAAAGCACCACACAATACAGCATAAAATATTGTACCAGCTTTGTGAATTAAAAGCAAACAAGACCGGCAAACCAAAAAGCTGATAGCACAGATAAGAACATAAAAAGCAAATCGTCTCCCACACCGTCTTTCTTTTTACTTAATCCCTCATCTTCACCTCAATACAAGTGCCACAGTCAACTTCTCTCCCAGCACAGGCACACACATATAAAAAGAGAAAGAAAAAACTACATAGTTATTCCAGTACAAAATTCTAGAAATGTGATGAAAGGACCAGAGATTGCCAATGGTTGCTAAACATTCCTGGAACTGGGGAACTAACAGACTTGGGCCACGCTGACACTTCCCATAGCACATCCATAACCCATCCACACTAATTGGCAATCTGTATAATTCTGTGGTGCTATTGAGAACCGCTGCAGTTGGCTTTTGTCACATGCATAGAAATATCCTCCAAGAACACAACATCAAAAGAGGTAACAAAGGAGACAAAGTTGCAGTGCTTGTGTACAGAAATCTTTTAGTACTTTTTGCTGGGATTCATCCATCTTATGATCTTGAAATTGGAGCTTACATTTCAGTGATTGATTTTTTGAGACAGACCTCAATGTGTTAACTTCCACTCTTCCGTAACAATTAAAACACAACAGCCTGCTTGTTACTATCACTCTGTGCCTGGCAAATTCAAACCCTTACTATGTGGATACTGTGAGTAAAACCAGCATGCTGAGTAATTATTACTTTTACCCTGTGAGGTGAGTATTTTCTGCGAGACCGGGAACCCTGCACGTGGCCCAGACCCTGCTGCCTGCAATCTCCTCAAAACTGGAAGGAAAAGCGCCAACTTGAAAAGAGCAGAGGTGGCTTGCATTGTGCACCTCGCACAGCCACGATGAAGTGGCTGAACTCAGCCCGAGAGGATCCACAGCAGAAACTGGAACTGCACTGCAGCAACCCCGCCGGCCACCGCGGCAGCAATTCTCTGAAGCACTCATTAACAAAACTTATCAGGAGGCGGACGCAGCTGAGGCCGCGCTGGGCAAGGCCTTCATTCCGGGCTGGAGCAGCGTCTGCCTGCTCTGCAGCCTCACTTCAAAGTCTCTGGAGTTCAATTAAAACTGGATTAGGTGGAAGCAGACCTTCTTTGGGACGCTGCGCTCCCTGGAACTCCCGGCGCACTGACAGCACCCTAGACAGAGGGCTAGCCCGCCAGTGAACCAGTTGCCATGGAAACCGCAGCATTGCCCCCGCTGCCGCGCATCACTCCACCTAGAGCAGATGAAAGGTCCAGAACACAAACACATCTCTTTCATGCGTATTGCTAAGTATTCCTTACGAAAATCCAACATGACCTTTTATTCCCTAACAAATATGAATGGAACCTCCCAGCTGCAGAAACTGACTCGCTCTTCAAATTAAATTCAGCATTTTTATTCTGGCAAACGGAATTTATTTTTTTTTAATCACTGTTATTACTTCTGACATCAGAATTACAACTTTCAAAAACTATTTTTCCATTTGCTTGTTTTCACCCATAAGCCACACAACACAGAGTTCCACTTCAGAATTTAAGAACAACTGTCTTCTTCATACTATTGTACAATATTTTGAGGTTAAAACCAATTCATTTCTGCCTTTTGTCACCACCAGTTTTGGAACAACTTGTGGGGCAGAGACAAATGAGAGTGTACAATCTAATTTAATCTGCACAAATAGTACTGCCTTCCCCACATGAGAAAGTATTTGTAGAATTTCAGTTGATTCAACACATCAGACTGAAGTTTAATCTACTGCATTTATCATTTGTTCCAAAAGAGACTGCACATTACAGGACAAAAGTCAATTGATATAGTTCACCATCTAATTTAAAAACACATAAACAAATTAGCCAATTGTAAAGTTCTACAGTTCCAAAAATCTCACCAGACAAACTCTGATTACTCTTCTGTAATTAGACTTTGGCAACACCAAATGAACAGATGTCATGAGAACATTACTAAAAACACAAAATTACTTTCATCTTTCAATGAAGTCCCTTCTTTTACTCCAGGTATCAGAAATGAAGGTCTAAACCTGTACTCAGTCCCTGTACTAATCCTGCAGGCCCTGACACTCCACAGCTGCAGGAAACTCCTCAAGAAATCAGTAAGTAAAGAACAGCCAATTCCAAATTCTACTTGGAAGAGATTCTGAAATCAGAGCTGCATGAAAACTCAGGTATAACAGTGCTGACCACAAATTAAGATCATACATAAATAAGCCCTCTCATCATGATTAACACTCCTATATCTGTTAATTTCCCAGCATTAAAATGCTCATTTACTTGGAAACTATTCTGTCATTCTACATTTTATAATACAAATACCCCATCCTACCTTTCCTTCAAAACCCCCCTTGAATTTTGATCATAAATTATGTCAGTTTTAAGAGATTTCATGCAATAGTTAAACAATACCATCACCACAGCTGCCTCCCGAATTAGAAAAGCAGTATTTTACTGAAGACTAAATGAACATTTTGCTTTACCTGTTAAGCAAGCCAATCAGCTACCATATATTTTATTTTATTTTATTTTAGAAAAAAGCACTATTGATCCTGAAAATGTGAATAGGCTAGAAGTAATTAAGTCTGTAAATGGGTTATAGAACTGAAACACTAATTGAATAATTATATTATTTTAATGTGCCAGCCAACTTAACTGCCATGAGTAAAATAAAAGCTAAATAACTTATTTAAAAAGTTGATGAACATTCATATAATTTCAAACAAGTTATAATGTAAGACAAAGAAAAAAACCCAACAAAGTACTGAATAAAAATATAGAGCATTTAATTTACCTTCTAATTTGATTGTAGTTGAGAGATAAAATTTATAAACACATTCTTCTAGCAGCATTCCGGGTCATTTGAGGTCATTTTTATTCGGGAAGGCAAAATTACAGCACTCAGAGGCTACAAAATCTGACACTCAGTTCACAAGATGCCTGGATTTCTACCTTAACCTCAGCCTTGCAACTGAGGATCCTTGGATTCTACTGTCCAGGTATTATTAGTTCCTGCAGGATTCACAGTGAAAGGATCTTAATCTGCTCTTTGTTTAAATATGTCCAAATACAACTGAACGAACAGGGAATTAGATCATATTATTAATTATCTTAAACATCAACACGCTCTTAAATAAATCATACCTGGTTATAGGTTTATTATAGATTTCTCAAAGAAACAACAGATAAGATGATAGCTTTAAATCTCAGACATTTACAAAATCAGCCACTGAAATCCACAGGCAAATAGCAGCAGCCTCCCAACCAGTCCCCTCTGTGAGCATGCACAGTCTGTTACACAATCCTGTTCAGCATTTTCATGGGTGACAAACTCAATTAAACATATTCATTACTTTAATGTTCCACTAGACAGTTTTACCCAGCATAAAAATAAATAAATAAATAAATAAATACTCTGTGACCTTTGTATTGATCAGAGCAAAATGGCTTATGCCTGGGTGTGGGTGGTGAAGGGATTGGGGAGGGGGGTGGTAAAGGACTCTTATGTTTTCTCTTCCAATTACTGAAGGAGATGATAAAACCACAGCAAATGATGTATCAGCTCATTTTATCTTATCGCTTTGGGGCTAGGTGACAATGAAGTTCATATTTCACTGGTTCCCATTGAAGATTGTGAAAATTACTTGCCCTTATGACCTGAAATTTCACTGGAAGACAGAAATTTCTCTTCTGCAAAGTAATGCAATTTTTCAGATGTCAACCTTTAGCCCAGCTTTAAAAATTAATTTCATTTATATTAACCAATGATATTGATATTTTCACAGAATGCTCTTTGATACATGAACCACCGACTAGCAAATTTATGTGCTTGAGAAGGCTAGAATTATTTTATCTGAAGCTGCTGGGGACAGACAGATACACCACAAACTGAAATTCCTATTTCACAGTATGCTGTTTATATTAGCCTCCAATACCTTAAGGCCTCTGGACCTGTAAATAGTTTAATCTTTTGTTAGGATTTAGTTGTTTCTAGATCTATTCAGTTTTGAAATAATTTCTCTGTACACAATAAACAAATAAAACCACCATGTGCTTGGAAATAAAAAGAGTAATAGGAATAACGTCTGTCACAAACCACAGATCAGTCCATATGTGATGGCATGAAAAATACTTCCAAGATTATTAAAATGGAGGAATGCACAACTATATATTCTCCCTTTATCCTGCCATTTAAGCCATATTTCAGAGTGAAAGAAGCATGCAATGTAAATTTTCTGAAAGTGGTTTTCTACCAACTACAGGTAACCTTCTCCCTGATGATACCAACCTAACTTGGAAAAAAAATTACTGGGGGAGCCTGTATTTCAGAACTTTTCTGATTTCACTGTGTGGTTCTAAACAGGTCACACAGACCAATAAATCTGCATACAGTGTTAGCAAATTTAGTACCAACTCTCTTACTCCCTTCTAATGGATCTCATAAATAATTTTTTTCCTTCTTGATTAACCCTGCTGACTCTAAGAGAGCAGGGGTTCATTACCACTATCAGAAAACATTTAATTAACCCAAAGAAAAAGAACATCTGATTGCTAAAGACAGCTATGCCAGTTAAATTATGCAGCCTTAGATAGTGGAAGTTCAAAAATAAGAAAATTAATATAGGTTTGGGTGACTGTCCAAGCCCTGCAAGGTTAAGGACATAAAGTTATACCTGTCTTTGGAAAATACAACAGCAGGCTTTTTGATAAAAAGGAGCCAGAACTGCAGGAATTCACAGATTCTTGTAGGAGTTGACTACAAGATTAAACTAAACTAAATCAAACTAAATCAACTAAACCAAGTATCTTGATTTAGTTACATACGTTCTGATTTAAGACTTAGTTGGATCTAAAGAGGTAAATGGTGCTCATCAAGAGGTTGGCACAAAAAGCTCATACAGACGTATACACGACCTGGAGAAAGACAACATTTTTTTCTCTATCAGGGTTACCTGTTTACGCCATTTGCTATAGCATTAATGTTCATACATACACAGACTTCATATTCCTGGTATGTAAAACGATACAGACAACAAATCATAACCAAGAATCTTTCAATCATTTAGAAATAACTCAGAGTAGTCTTTGTGAACTGCATTAAATCATACAACTTCATGATTTCATGTGTCAATATAATCCATCAGTTAAACAGACACAGTGCAAATACTAAAAAAAGCTCTTTTTGATTTCATTTTGTATACATGGAAAAAATTACATTATGTGCAAAAGCTCAAGAAGAGAGCTTAAGCATCAGTGAGCAGGATTCCATGAAATGTTTGCTTACTGTATTGAAGCTGTCAAAAGAAGCTGAACATATTAAATAGTGGAATTTCCATCAAAAATGCTGAAATAAAGTATTATTAGTATTAAGACTTTGTAGTAATGAATGGTGCAGTAGTGCATTCCATAATCAATACTCTGTGTGAGACAGAATTTTGGAAAGCTAGGTATGGAAACTCCATTTGCCATCACTTTATCTATCCAACTAAGGAGCAGGTGTCCAGAAGGCTTAAAAAAAATTCCTCACAACTCTCTTATTTTGGTGCAGAACTTTGTATCAGCACAAATGTTCCTACCTTGTTATTTAGCTCACATTCAAATTTATTAATGCAGAAAACTAAAAGACAAAGAACAGGAAGCTTTAGATATTCCAAATTTTCACTTTGTGAAAACTGATCAATTAATTTGTCTTCCCGTCTCCTTGTGAGCTAATGAAAAGAAAGGAAATACAAATTCTGATTGAATTAATTACGGAAATGTTTCATTATTGGAAAGGAAGTTATAAAATAACAACTCTTTTAAAATTCAACCTCAAAGTTTTTTAGCACACTCCCTAAAATTTGCCATTAAGAAAAAAAAACAGATTTGTGTTTTCAAGGTGGTAAGTACGGCCATGATCCAAATCTTGAAAATACAAATAAAATACAGAAAGTTTCCTAGTAAGAAGTAAGACAACATAGGACTCATTCAGCTGCAGTTTATGAGGAAGACACTCAGGTACATGTGCCTGAAACAAGCTAAAAGAACCTTTGAAGAAAACCAGCAAGGACTGTTTTTAACCATCTTGTGTCTGAATCCTCCTGTACATGATACCTTTCAAGGTTCTCAAAACCAGGTTTCTTCCTGGAAACATTTTACACAACGAAGGGCGCCAATTCTTTTAGTTCCTTATATAAGACAACTGAAGGAAAATTACAAAAAACAAGTCGTAGGGATGCAGCCTCATCATCTATGATTAATCACTCATGCTGCGATCAGTTTGGGTTTTCATTCAGCCTGTTTTTCAGACAATCAAAACTGATTTGTGGGAATGACTCTCTTCTTATTCTCTCCTACATTATCAGATCTGAGTCTCTTTGGACAGGCCCTCCTTTTCATAACTCTAACAAAAAATTGGTTTTTTGCTTGCACATCAAAATCATCTTCCAATATTCTACAAACTTGCAACAATTAAAATTACAGCACTTAGCAGAGGAATTTGTTCCATTCCAGTTCTGAACACATTATGCTGTTATGCTTTGCTCATCTCATTTTTACTAGTGGCTCAAAACCATGTCATGATGCTGTAATGCTACTGAAATTAAAAAAAATAAAAGATACCAAAAAAAGGAAGGATTTCAGAAGAAGGCCTAAAAAGCTTTCCCTTGTTCAAAGATGAAAGTACCAGAGAAATTGTGAAAAGGAATGAAGCAAAGACATTTTTTTTATGACAAGAAGGTTGTGGATTTAGGTTTTTTTAAGTTTAAAGTTCTGGTTGGTCCTTCTTCTTTTATAAAATTCCTAGTGCAGAAAAGTCTTGGAGGATAATCTTTATCAGACTATTGGCTGATCTTTAATGACTACAGAGTCTGAAAATTAGGACAACTGCCAAACTAGTGACTCACAGCAGTTCTTATTACAGCAGTATAACTAGGTAAAAAGTAAGAAACAGGAGCATGCATCTCAAATGCAGGGCACAGAAAACAATGCAGGAGCCATCTTTGTTTTGCTGTGTCTTAAAGGTATTTAGACATTGAATAATTTTGTTTGTTTGTTTGTTTAATTTATGGGTTTTTTTAATCACAGAGTATCCTGAGTTGGAAGGGACCCTCAAGAACCACTTAAATCCAATTCCCAGCCTACACAGGATATCCCCAGGGGTCCCACCATGTGCCTGAGAACGTTGTCTAAACACTTCCTGAGCTTGGTCATGCTGGTGCTGGGATCACTTCCCTGACGAGCCTCTGTTTTAGACAAATAAGGTTCATATTTGCTGTAAACGTCTCTTCAAACTCCTATTTTCAACAGCAAATGAGAACAGTCATGTCAGATTTCCACTGCTGTGCCCAGCACCTGCCTATTTCACCACTTTCAGGATATGACTTCTCCCATGGGCTGCTTCTCCATGTATCCAGCAAAGGTCTCTCCAGTCAGAACACGTGCAAGTGGAAGCAGCAACTACAACCAAGAAGGAACCAATACACCTGCAATGCTGGCAGCTGTCCAGCATATGCTGTTTCCATCTGATCTTGCAGAAGGAGGAGCAGAAAGCAAATGGGCAATGAAAAAATAAATTTCAGTGCCAAAAAAGGATTTTTTTTAAAAATCAATGACCTATAAGCTGACCTTCATATCCCTTCATCAGAAACAAAACAAAAACAAAAACTCCCACACACATCTGGCAGGAAGCTAGAATACCAGTCATCAAGAAAGACTGCATCTGATCAGCTCATTATTGGGAACCAAGCCCATACATAGAAGAACAGATGTGCCTCTTGAAGGCAAGGAGAAAAGTCAGACTCCCGAGCTGCCAATCCAGCAGTTTACATTAGAAGATTCTGCACTGTGTTTCATGAGAGATGTGGCACAGAAGATGCCCTTTGCAAAGGGATGTGGATGTAAAAAATGGCTTAATGCCGCCTTTGTGCTGCTGGGACTCTCAACTGCTGCAGAAACCAAATCCCTTTCAAGCAAACTGGGGCAGCTGCAGGGGCTGACATACATTTGCCTCATTTGGGATGCCCAGGACTGTATACAATGCTAAAGAAATTTTCCCTCTTGCTCTCAGAAGCTGGGACAGAAGATAGCACAGAACTGCTACAAAACCCTTCACTGTTGAAGCCCTTCTCCACTCACTGCAAGTTCATTCACTGCAAACCAAAGCAGAATACAGATACGACAACAAAATAGAGGAATTGCTCTTAGTTATTGAAGGACACCTTTCCTACATGCACTTTTTTTATAACAAAGACCCACATCAGTACACCTCATGTTTTGTATCCATATTCTTATATTTGTCTTATATTCCTGTAAAAGTAGGTTAATTTCTCAGATGAAAGAACTGACTGAAATCAGCCACTGACCAAGGTTTTGTTATAGCCTCTGATTGCAGGGGAGAATCCCTTAAGATCACCCATAGAAATAATTTGTCCAATTAAAACTTACCCCATGTTTATAAAGAACAAAAAGCTGTGCGGAGATTTTATACAACAACTGCTGATATTCATCTTAGTACATGCTAAAGTAAAATAATATAAATTCAGCTTTAAAGCATTCTTACAAGCAAAGACCCTTTTCCAAGATTAGGCAACCCAGGGGAACAGTTAATGTGAGGTCTACAACCACATCTATGATTTTGGGGTAACAGAACAAGAACATAACCCTTATTCCAGTTTAAAAATGAAATAGAAAATTAAACTGCATTTCTAGTCCAAATGATTGATAAGAAAGGCTTGAAAATGTGATCAAGTGTAACAGATACACAGACAGCAGTCTGGGGATAGCTGAACAATTGATCCAACAACACGATTTGCCTTGCCATTCTCCCTGGGGTATTAAATCTAAAACTTGCTACTCCTGAGGGCCCAATAAAAAATAAGTCTATCAAAGAATTCTACAGATGACAGGAGGAGAGAGGGCAGTAAGTCTATGTGAAAATACTAGCTCTTGTGAAGAATTGTAATCTGGGCTGTGTTATGCATTTATCTTTCAAACCCACAATGCTGTTTTGCACAACTGGAAGTTTTCCTAAGAGCCAGAAAAAGTCAACTCTAACGTGGGAGTATTTACAAAGCCCCAGTTTCAAGCCAGTACATAACAGTGTTTCATAAATGCTGAAGTCAAGAGGGAAAAGTATTTTCAACTGCTTCTTTGTAGAAAATCCTAACCCCATAGCAATATCATATCCATCCTGCCCAAAGTGCTGCCAAGAACTAAGTTCCTTGCAAAAATACAGTAATTTATCCTGCTTGTTCATGTATGATTTACAAAACTAACTTAAAGCAGCACTTTAATAGGCAACTCTTACCATGCAAATTTACCACATTTCACAGAATGATGTGGGAGCCCTTCTTAAATCTTTTTTCAAGTGGGGAAAAAACCGTAACTGGATAGTAGCTCCCTTCCTAGTCAGCTCCACATTTTGGAAAAGGTGTAAGTCTTTTAAAAGGAGAAGGAAACTGAAGACATTTGAAAAATTGATTTTCCAGAGGCATTTTCAATTCTTAAGTGATTTGGTGTGGAATTCAATGTTCTTCTGGGGAAAAAAAAAAAAAAAAAAAAAAAGAAGAAAAAAAATTATTTTAAGATATAAGATCTACCTTTAGGGTCTTCTCTAGCTGGAGTACTTACAAGCAGTTTTAAGAATCTGGGATCTGGCATCAGTAAAACCCAAAAACATCTGTAATCAATTCTTTCCACAACATGGTAGCATTATAGATATTCAAGTCGGTAAAAATTTTAGGATACCTATTAGAGGAAAGAAGATTTGAGATCTGAAGTACAAAATATCTCACCCTACAGAGGAACACATTCACAGCTAGAAACTTTAGTAGATTTATCGCTACAAGATAATCAATTTTCTATTTGAGTAGCTGGAAGTTGAAATCTTGTGAAGTTTAATGTTTGAGACTTATTACAGGGCAAGGAAAGCATCCCTCACTCTTCCCTGAGCACATGAAAACCAGCTACTGAAATGCTGAAATGACAAGGATGCAAAACTTGAGGCAGTAGCACAGACTAAAAATAACTCATCCAGACACATCTAGGAGTGCTCCACCAGGGAAGAACTGATAAACTGATCAATAAAACATCCTTCCTGCTTGACGAAAGCTGTATTTGCTTGTCCCCCTTTACTAACTATATGGGGGGGCTTTAATGTGGATTTTAAATTTAACAATAGACCTAACAAGTTTAATTTGTTACATTAATTGTTGAAGCTTCAAATATACAGTAGTAATTGAGCCCACCAAAAAACAACTAAAATTGACAAGTATCTGCTTCTTAGCATTCCACCCAAACAAAATGTCGGGGTTGATAAAATCCACTTTTAAAAACATGTATCCTTGCAAATCTTAAGTACTGTCATCTCATCACCCTGTTGGAGTTTGATTGATTACGCCTTTTCCTTATGTTCATTAATCTCATCACCTTATCTTTTACACCACTTCATTTTAGCAGAAAGGCAATAATAAAACCCTCATCCATTATCCTTTTACACATCTAGTCAAGCGGAAATGGTTAATAACATGCTACAAATTGAACTTCAATCACCTCATTTTCTCCTTTGTCGAATGCACATTAAAGTATATTCCAAAAGTGCAATTTGTTTTACAGGGGAATTTGTGTTATATTGCTACAGACAACTAAAATTAAGTGTTTCTCAGTTTGGTTATTAAATATATCCAACTGTCCTTTTATCTCTGATACTAAAACATTAACTCATTTTATTAGGGTGTAATAATACAAGAGCCTTATCTCCCAGAACACAGGGACATCTAGTCTGCCTAATAGTAAGTGTTATACAATGGGTCATTTATCTTTTTCCTTTTTTGAAAATATGCTTCTGATAGTTTATGAATTGGTATATTATTGCAGATGAAATGGCTCTCCATTTAAGAAAAGTTAATTTGTTTACATGCAGGCTTATCTTCAAATGCAAGCCCTATTAGAGAAACGGTCTATAACTGTCAGAGAAGTGAAGAAGGAAAAGAGGTGGATGTAGAAAAATTTAGAGCCCAGTAATTTAACTGTGATCACCAGCCTCCTGTTTGAATATTATCTGTCTTCCATATGCACTTAGCAAATATTCTGTGATATGATTCTACAGAAACAGTAATTGAAATAAGAGTCAGAGAACTTGTTTCTGTAAACTCTCCCCATCATTCCAAATACAGGCATATATTAGCAAACTAAAATAAACTACATTTCTAAAAGAGCCCATCTAGTATAAAGAAGTTCCCAAATATGATGTGTTTGGAGCTGTTTCTTCCAAAAAAAAATAAAAGGGTGGGTGACATTCTAGCTCTATTTAACTCAGTGACAGTAATCTCTTTTACAGAAAGGATATAAGATTTTATGCACTTTGGTCACCTTCTCAATGAAACAAGATTGGTCTGACTGACTCAGTAAAATTGCCTATCACAATAAACAAATACAACCACAAATATTGTGCAACTGTTACAATGTCAGGGTATTTTGCCATGCTTTCTCTCATTTCAATTCCACAGAAACTCAGTGTTAACCTTACAAGAAGCCAAAGAACATCATAGATCCTAACTTTATTCCAAGAAGATTGAACTGGGGAGACAGTAATTTTTGTTAACAAAAAAGCTTGCAATAGTTGGTGTCATGGTATATATATGTAGACTAATGATTTAAAAAAATTAATTAATGACTATTCTTTACATTAAAGCAAAGCACGAACACAGCTCTAGTTAATTTATTGTAAGTTGTAAAATCACTTTTACAGTTCCCTCAATGGCCTACCTTTTTTCCCAACTCTCTTGTCTGCCTTATTTCCCAAACAATTCAAACACTATTCCTCCTTCCTGCTCTTCTACCACCTTCCACTCAACCTGCAGTTTTCACACGGATTTTTGCAGGTGGCTGCCCTGCTAATGTTGCACCTCACCTTTCCACCCCCAATCACTTCCGGCTGCTACCCCAAGCCCTCCATTCTCCAAGGAGTATGTTTGAGGCCATGGGGTAAAGCTGGAGTTTGACAGATGATTCAGATAGCAAATAACCTAGGGTGAGGAAAAGGAGAATAATGCAGAGGTGAAGGAAATGGAATGGTTCTAGTCTGACTCACTAACACAGATAGCTGCTAGTTTCATGTTGCAAATTTATTCTTTAATCTTTGAAAGTATACTGGTTTTTATTTTCTTGTAGTTTGACCAACATGTAGCCAACTGTTGCTTGCTGGTCCTGCACTGAGAGAGGAAGATCTCTGGTTTGCAAAATATGGTTCTCCAATAGTGACATAGCCCAGGAGGAGGCTATGGGTGTTTTGCACCCCAGTAATACAAAAAGCATTCTGCTTTGCCAAAACATAGGGCGTCTTCACACCACTTTGTTTTCATGGTGCATTCAGCCCTGGAATTACAAATGCAATTCTTACCGAAATTAGTTATTTGGCCACTCAAGAATTCAGGCTTCTTCATATTCACAAAGTTTTAAATACTGCACTATTTCTTGAGCTATCCTAAACTGAATTTTATCTCAACTCAAAAATACATATTATGCTTGTCACCTGCTCAAATGCAGAGTCACTGAATTCAACTAAAAAATATTTCTTATTTGCTAAACTCTGCATGTTCGAATTTTCTTTTCCTCTTTCACATATGAACACCAAAATAGTGACTGGATTCAAAACCTGACATACAATCAACACGTTAAAATATTAGAGGCATATCAACATATTAAACTGTAAAAATACAAATTTTTAAACTGTGAATACATGGAATTTGATCTAAATAATCAACCGATTTCTTCTTTCCATTTCGATCATTTTTCTGAAAGCTATCCTTCAGAAAGCTGCTTTAAGTATCCCTGCTTAACAACATCTCTTTCTCCTGAATGTGTAACTGAAGAGGTTTTGTACGTTTCCCTTCTGTTATTTAATTTACACTAAAACAGATGTTTGAGAGAGGTCTCTAGGTTCTTACGAGAAAGTCTAGTACCCAAGTGAGATAAATAGGGAATTAGAGCAGGCTATAAACCTAAGGAGTTCCTAAACTGCTGTCTGTAGTTGACTGACAGAGGTGCAAGTTTACATAATATAAGATCAACCCTTCAGCGGATGCCACACTTTTGCAAAATGTAAATCACTGTTGCTGTAGTCCTTGAATGCAGCAGTTTATTGCAAAAATGAACAAATGAATGCTCAGCAAGTCAACAAAAGTCTTGATTCCAGTCTCTAACCACCATTCCTGTACCACATAACATGTCATCATCCATAAGTAAATGAGTTAATCAATTTAATGAGGATTCAGACAAATCGGCTGCCTAATGAGCACTCAAACTGATGTGGCAAGGGTTATGCTTCAGTGCTGACAAAATCGGTTTGATGAAACTGTGACAAAAGCAGCAAAGCGCTGTTTCTTCAGCACATTTTCCTGCATCTTATTAACATGAAATTATAATCACTATTTGCAAACTGTATAGGGAGGCCATTTATTGTAGAAGCCATGTAAACATATGCTTTATCTACTCCTCTCTCCAGCAAACCTGGGTATATTGTTGGAATTCAGGATAGTAATTATTTAGTTATTTTTGAAGACAGCAATCAGATAGAGTTGTTTAAAGTAATTTAGATTGAATATGCCAAGAGAATTTCCAGAGACGTTACATTGTATGATTTTGCATTTTAAGAACATGCCATTTGGCAATAAATATAAAATAGAACAAACAAAATAAATCAAAATATTATGCAGCTTTGAAAACAGTTCAGAAAATTAACACTAGAATCTCTTTTAAAAGCAAATAGAAAAAAATCTGGCTCCAGTTTTTAGATGAATGATAACGCCTGTATGCAGATTTCTTAAACTCCATAATGGTAGAAGCAAAAATCACAGGTCAAAGAGAGAAACTAGTATTTTAACTACTTTATCAACATCCTTTAATCAGGGCTCCTGTAAGACTTTTCTAGCAGTATCAACGAGTTATGTCTAAGTTAAAAGTGCAGCACCAAGGAGCATCCAGAGGACTGGAATATAAGACCAGAAAATAATTAATAATGGAAATCTGAAAGTAAAAAAAAAAACCTCCATTATTTTAAAAAAGCAGAAATTAACTCTTACTTTCCAAGTATAGTCTGTCTAGAACACTTTCTACAGGGAAATAAAGGCACCTCCGCACTGGCTTGCTTAAATGCAAGAGATACAAAGATACAAAAGAAAAGTTTTTACATGTAATAGGCATAATTGAGCCAGTTTCTAAATGGCACTGGCGCACCTGCAGCCATACAGATATATAGCTCTTCACTAGGACTACAGGAATGAAGTTCTGGGTGCTATTACAGAGTCAGTAACCATTCAATATTTACACACTAATGACTTTCCCTTCTCAAGGGGAAAGTGTCATACCTGTAATATCTCATTATTACAAGGAGCGGGTTGGGAAATGGTAGAAGACACAACTTTTGCCCAGGAACACAGGATGGAGCAGCTTTAACATTTCAGCATTAAGTTAGAAGGAACATGTGACTTCTACATAAGGACACAATTTCAGATAACAATGAGCTTGTATTCTCTGGAGTAAGGATCCTTGGCTTTAGGGTCTGTGTTTGAAAAGCAATCCAGAGACAATGTAAATGATGTTGCATCCAACATACACAGAAGGATGTCAAACTGCCAAAAGAGTATTTAGGATCACTCCCAAAACAACAAATACGTATGTGAATTTTTTACAAAACCCACAAAAATATTACATTAAACAGCAGCAGAAATCAGTGGCAGTTGACAATACTACAGACACATATAACACACTATTTTAACACCAGACATTTTCTCCCCAAGGGACACAAGAATCAAGGTTCTTGATAACAAGGTAATTTATCTCTGAAAGGTTTGAACTCTCCACTTCATGATTCTTGTCAGCACACATTCCACATAAGGTTCTAACCAATTTAAAGGATTAAAATCCTAATTCACCAGTTAACATTTGACTACAGCTGAAGTTTATGGTTATGGTCAGAGGTTATGGTTACAGCTCTGCACCAGCTGGAAGCCACTAGGATGGTGTGGCCTGCTCCAGACTGTAGGGTCCTGCTGCCTTCTCTCTTGTGCCATTAATGTTCCTATGGGCCCACAAGCAGTTGGCTCAGGGAATCACCCTTGTGAAAAGCCAGGGAAAAGGCCATTTCCTGTTAGATCAGGTCCCTAACTTGACTCCTCAGCAAAATCATAGAGTGCCTTGGATTGGAAAGGACCTTTACAGACATGGCACTTAGTGTTGTGCCATGGTTGGTTGACAAGGTGGTGATCAGCCAAAGGTCGTATTTGACGATCTTGGAGGTTCCTTCCAACCTAAAACATCCTGTAATTCCATGACTGAAGATCACCTACTTCCAACCCCATAGTTGGCAGGGATGCCACCCACTCGATCAGGTTGCTCAGGGCCCCATCCAGCCTGGCGTTGAAGACCTCTAGGGATGGGCATCCACAATTTCTCCAGGCAACCTGTTCAAGTACCTCACTATCCTCTGAGTAAAGAACATTTTCCTAACATCTCATCAATGGCTTTCCTCTTACAGTTTAAAACTCATCCTCATTCTCTCTTTTTTAAGCCCCCTTTAGGTGCAGGAAGGCTGCTCTAAGGTCTCCCTGGAGCATTTTCTTCTCCAGGCTGAACAGCCCCAACTCTCAGCCTGTCTTCTTCCATCTCTGATCATCATCACAGCCCTCCTCTGGACCCGCTCTAAGAGGTTCACATCCTTTCTGTGCTGAGGACTCCACACCTGGACACAGTACACCAGGTGGGGTCTCACAAGGGCAGAGCAGACAGGGAGAATCACCTCCCTCAACCTGCTGGTCACAAATTTTTGGATGCAGCCTGGGATTTGGGGGAAAGGACTAAGGAGCCAAAATCAATTCTTCCTGCGTCAGATCCTATTGGCATTTAAAGGGGTGGTGGGACCCTCCTCTCAGTTTCAGGAGCCACTTGTGTGTTTTGTGCCTCTGAAAATATCTTGTCATTGCCACTGCACAGGTGTTTTCCAGCATAGCTGCTCTTTGGCAGCTGTAGGAACATATTATAGAACAAACAACTCAGCTAGTTAGTTCTGCTTCATAGTAATTTCCAAGAATCATCCAACTGTAAAGATTACACATCTCTGGGACAAAAAATACCCCAAATTAGACAGATTCTAATATAATAAAATTTGTACTGCAATATAGTTGTGTTCTTTAGTGACAAAAAGAATATAAGTGGCAAA
>VZTX01028738.1:0-17500 GCA_013400915.1 Pardalotus punctatus | reverse complement strand
CGTGTCTTGGTTACTCCAGGTCACTGGAAGGCTTTTCTTCGATCTGAAGGTTTCCTTCCATGGATCCAGCTGACTTGCTGTAGATGATCTCCTGGCACATGCATACATAGTAATGATTTCCTTTTTGCATTCCCTGTGCCTCAAGTCACAGTCAACCAAGACTGCATCCATGAGAGAGAATCTTTCAGATTTAATATCTGTGCAAGTGGGACCTTCTATTTTACTTCTTCACTTCTATTTTTTTATAAATAAACTTAACTGCATTTTCCATTCTGAAAGTTGCAAAGAAATGCTTTTATTTCTATTTTATCCTAGCCTGGATTGAGTTAAGGATGATTTCAACATAATAGGATACATCAAGGCATTGCTCTCCCAGGAGCATAATAAATCTGTAAACTAGGGTACTAGGGCACATTAGTGTATGCCTCAATTCTCCTCCATGTTCTCCAGAGTATCCAAAGGGTGACAGAACACGTGTCCAAAAAGCTGCAGGGGTTGAAAGCTTGTGTCATAGGGGTCAAAGGAAGAAGAACAATCTTTTAATAACTCAGAAGCACTAAGAGGAATGCAGCAAAACGGTAGAGCATACATCCAAACATGAAAGATCTTCATTGTCATTTGTAACATCAGCCAATTAAAGCAAAAAAAAAAATTAAAAAAATTTTTAAAAAAAATCCAAAGTCTCATGTCTGTGAAATGCCTGAGGGAAAGATGACCTTACCATTCCAGGTGAAAAACCTGTACCACTTCCTACAATCCAGAGGATGCACAAGAGAGCAGCCCCTGCGAAAAGCAGGCTGAGAGCATCACTTCCACAGCTATTGAAGCAAACATAAATCCAGGCTGCTGCAGTACCACACTTCCTGCTATCTGTGATACCAAACATTTCTTCCACTAGCACAAATACCAGGGAATGATAGACAGAAAACTATTTCAAGGAGCTCAAGCTGGTTGTTAGGGTGGGGGGGATTGTGTTTCCAAGTGGAACAGCCACTCTGCGTGCACTGCAGAGCTCAGAGCAGGAAGGGCGGGGTCACAGCAGCTCACACCAAACTTGCTCCATGCTACCTGAGGGAGCATGTAGTTGTACATCAAATTTTACTATCCCCAGAGATAATGTTACACAAATAAAACAGGGAACCCCAAACAGCTTGGTATAATATCAAGTCCCATTTATTTCTTCCTCACCAGGTATAGCAACTTTCCATACTAACAGGACATGACAAAACAAATGTTTTTCTTTAAGAAGTTTCTGAACATTGCAGGAAGGATCAAAAAAAAACCCCACATTCTATAAAAAAGCTTGGAAGAGCTCCTGTTACAGAGATTATTTAGGTTAAATGTTAATAATAATTAGAGAAATAATCACTAATGATACACATTAAGAAACTAATTATATAACCACATACCTACAAGAGTAAGTTCAATGACAACAAAATATGTCAGTGTAGAATTTTCACATATTCCACAATAATTTTTTGAATTGTGTTATGCACCTCTCCATCATAAGCAATGTTTTTGTTGCCTCATGCAATTGAGAACTGCATAGTAAAGTACACATGCTTTCTTTTTAAATGGCATAAGAACCTGATATTTAATTCTGAAGAGTATAAAGGCATAAAGGGCATTGAAAAACCCCCAACTTTAAACGGCTCTTAAGGCATCCAGAATACCTGTTTTGTGCTGCTGACTAATATTTAACCACTGCAAGGTGGAAGTGCAAACTTAAGGAGCATGGAAGGTTATGCATGGTACATTAACTGTATTTTTCTGTGCAATCTACAATGCACCCATACAAATAAAAAATGCCTCCTTGGTGACATAATCACTGCCCTTTCAACAGCATCAGGCAAGTAAATTCCATTGAGGCAGCTTCCCTACTGGAGTCCATCACAACTGCAGTAACTTCCTGCCATTCCCTAGAGACCAAAAAGAATTTTCCCAGGTATTATAAAGAAGGAAAACACAAGTAGTTTACCAAAAAATGATCACATCAGTCTTCTCTGTGGAAAATGACCTGTCTTGAGTTTCTGTGACTCATCCTAACTCACACACTGAGGTAGTGTAACAATCCAGCCATTTTGCCTAGGGAATGCTGCTGGATTCCGGAGAAAGGGGACGTGAAGGGAAAGATGCGGCCCAAGACTGCCAAGATATGCCTCACAAAGAAAATCACTGTTCCTTCAGAAGAGCGTCCACAGCAGCCAGCAAAGTCTTCTAGGTACTACTCTAAAGTGAAGAATGGCCTGCTTTAAAACAGAATTCAAAGCTCATCCTATGATCCGGAGTGTGTTGTATGTGAACACACACGAAGCTCCTGTGTATAGACAACGACAAAAGACATGCTCTTGCTCCACCTGTGTTTGCATAAATAAGTATTTATGGCTTTTATTAAAATTGAGGCTAGAATAGGTACCACTTGCTCCCAGCAGAAATTTACAGGAGTAAATTCCTTGCAAACACTTGTCAGATTTGGATAAATGTTTGAGATCCACCCTTGCATTTTTTCACTAGCCTACCTTCCTTCTGCAATGAAGCATAAATTTTCTTTTAAATATACTGCACAGTAGTAAACACCGCTCGTGAATATAAGATTTATAGCACATTAATAAAATCATATAGGCTCACTGGCCTTAAATATATGAGGCACACAATTTAAGTTTTCATGACTACCTCAAAAGAGACCTAGAGTCGCCATGCAGCATCTTTAAATCTACGGAGTATTTACACCTACACATCATTCACCTCTTACCTATCTCTAATTATTTATTTTCTCCAGCACAGGACAAAACTTCTGAAAGATTAATACTATATACCAGGAGTGATATTTACTTTATTAGTTTAGGATTGTTGAAAAAAGCAAAGCAACACTTGAAGCAACAGAGAACATGGGATCTTAGCATTTGTTTCACATGGAAGAGAAATAAAAAAACATTTAATTATAATGCTTCAAAATAATGATAGCTAGAAGACAGAATAACAGAAATATCTAGAATCCAGACTCCAACACGCACCAGAACAGTATCTGCAAGTAGCCTGGCAGGTACCCTTGAAAAACAAATACCTTTGACATAATATACAATAAACAAATACCTTTGACATAATACACCCCACAATACGCTAAAGTGGGGAGAGTAAAAAATATTGAAATACAATTTTCATTGAGATGCATATATATATATATCCATATATATATATANTAACATTGCTAGGGAAACATTTGTCCCCAAACATGTATTTTTGTCCATATATATATATATATATATCTCCATTCACTGCTGGAATTTTATATCAAATTTTTGTATATCAACTCAAGCAGAAATTTCTCATGAGAAATGTTACTGATTATTTTATTAATCAAACTCAACACTGTGTAGATAAAAGGTTTCAAATAAATTTTCAAAAGGAATGAAAAGTTTATGTTTCCAAACAAAAGAAGCATTTTGATTCAAAAAATGCCTTGGTTTGGACAACTTAGTTAAATTTTGGAAGCTAGTGATTATTGCCTTCTATTATTATCATCCCCTCCAAAAGTGCTAGATGATTGATACTTACAGCAAAACAGGAAAATAGTTTCTTCCTGGCTCTGCTAGGATCTTCTTTGTTTTTCTAACAATGTCGTACAAATCAGTTAAATGAGTTACTGTGGACTTAGATGAGCACAGGTAAGATTAGAAGCCAGACAAAGAGCAACAGGAGGTAAATCTTTAATCCTTTCAAAGTTGCCTCTGATTGCCAGAACTTTGCAGGTACAAGTCTTCCCTAAATGGGCAACTGAGGACACCTTGATACAGGAAAACGTTAGACAAAGCCAACACAATCACTCTTTCACCAGCTTTTCCTACACCTGCCTCAAGCACAAGACTAATTAGGGATATTTGGGGGATGGATAACGTAAGTAGGACAAGCTGGTCAGACCAACCCTGTCTTGTAATAATCATTACAAAAGCCAGCAAAAGTTAAAGCAGCCACACAGCTGCTCTCACTTGCACTGAATTCTAAGTTTCCTGCACTGAAGAATAATTTCCTATTTCAATCTGTCTCCCAAACCAGAAGCCTGATTTATACCTGCAGTCATAAGCACCAGTCACCATGCATACTCTTAACATGAAAAACTATGGAAAAATCAGCAACAGTTCCAATTCTGGAATCCCAAAAACAGCCCCTACCACATAAAAAGATGGCTCCCAAACATAACTAACAACATACAAAGTATCTTACATATGTATGCAAACACACACAGCATATAAAGATATGGAAGATAAAATTTAATCCTTGAGATCCTATGCTCCTCAATTTTTATTTACACGATAATACAAGCTCCAAGGAGCTACAACTCCATGTGGGATTTTACGTAGAAGGACCAGGAATGTGTTGCAATCTATAAAGAGTAACAAAGGGATAACAATGGATGCCCCAAATACACAAAAACTGATCCATGCTGGCATAATTTTGTATGAATTTTACCAGTGATTTCATAAGAAAATGGCAGAGCTATATGCTGAGGCCTCCTAAAAAATGCAACCTAAATGTTATACCTTCATCTTAATATATATGAGTACTTCTTCCAAATATTGCTACAATATATATGTCAACATACATACATATATATATATATTTAAATCCATTACTTATATATATATATTACTTATATATATTATATATATTATATATATTATATATGTTACTTATATACATTACTTATATATATATATATTTAAATCCATTACTTTTAAAAAATATTCTTTGGAAGAATAAGAATTAGTTTTGTACATTTGTACATCATCTAAAAAATTCAGTCCTGACTTCACTGGCACAATCCTGATACAATCATTAAAGTGATCATAATGCAACTTTCTGTGCAGTAGAATTAGATAATGTACATAATGCATTGCATGCTATTGATTCTGAAATGACATTGTGGAAGAGACTCATATTTCAGTGTGCCACAGTCTCCAAAAGATCTTACCCTTAATTATTTAGCAGAGCTAAAATGCAGTCATTTTCAGAATTTACTTACCAACATTCTTAATATTATACTCCGAATTGTATGCAATATTTTCACATTTGCAGTATTTAATGCAATAAGCTTTGTTGCAAGAGACAAAAGAAAAGGAATCTGATTCTTAGTAGGCCCCTTGCAGTATCTCTGGACACTTCCAAAATAGAAATAACAAAAGTGTTAAAATATTTGAGACTTCTAGTGTGACTGAGTAAACCATTTTTAAACAGCACAACAGTCTAACACACATTTTTTGTCAAATGATGATGTTTAATTTTGTTCTAAATGGTTTAAGGGGTGGGTAATCGGGTGGAGGGCGGTTCCTTACTTTAGTTTGTTTGCAATTAATTTTTGAAATATTTCTTTGTAGCCTTCTAGAGAGGTTCAGGCAAAATGCTAAACTGATTGTAAAGTATCACTAACATCTGTAACATATTGATCATTTTACTCTCAAACCTTCAAACATTTGCTGATCCACAACTGCTTCCAGGCTGGAGCTAAACAACTTAGCACAAAATTATGTTTATAAAAGTACTTTTTGTGCTCTGCTATTATCGTACAACTATATTTAGAAGTCCCCACATAATCTGCATTTCTTCATTGAAGTATTCAGAATTTGGGTATTTCTTTTCTTTTGTTACAGCTACACAAAGTGTCTTCATAAAAACAAGCTGGTATAAAATTACTACTCCTCTAGTCTATACTTCGTCAAAACTTACTGAAGCTCCACTGGATGTTGCCTCTGTGAATTAACTTTCTTACTGCAAAAAATTGTCTTTTAGGTTCTACACCTGCCTTCTTCCACTTACAAATTATAAATTGGTTTCAAATGCAGCATGCTTCAAAATTAAAATGAAAGTATCAGGTCTCAAGGAAATTTGTCAAAAGCCAAAATGACCACAGTAAACCTGAATAGATACAAGCCTAAATTCACACGTTTTGCATCTTTGGCTTTCATTGTACTCAGCATATTACAATGTAACATGTGCGTCCAATGAGTCAGATTAGCAAGATGATCAGAAAAACTTTGAAGTATATTTGCAGTATATGTGCCATCCTCACAGGGGTTTTTATTCAGGTATATTTGACATGGCAAATTGTAATCCTTTATGCCCGTTTTAAAACCCAGCAAACCCTAACCCTTAAGATTTTTATTTCCTAATGTCGTTTACTCCTCGACTGCTTGAAAATAACTTGACAAAGCTGACGTTCCAAACAAAGACCACACTTCCTGTTCTTATAGGGAATCTGGAACACCATCAATGTTTTGTTCAGCTTGCATAAGTCACAACTGATTGGCCACAGTCCCTGTGGGCATGCCATTTCATCCAGACTGGACGGTTCATTAGTCATAATTACTATAACTGTACAGCAGAGACTGCAGTTTTATCTCATCATACATCTTTGATAAAGCTGCTTCTATTTCTGCTTCATCAGCATGTGAAGTTACATTATTGGAGCTTTCATTTTCCAATCTGTGATTAACATCAGTTGTTCTGCTTATAAAACGTGCACCAAAATTCAAGGTAACACACAAAGTAAGGCCACAGCGTGACCACTGTTTGAACTTTGCATTAGAAAACCTGCAGCAGTTATTACTGCAGAGGAAGAAGAGACTCTGAAATGACAGAGTCGCTAGGAAAATTTAACTGAGGAAGTACCAACAACACCATCTCTAAGAGAATAAAATAAGGCTGTTGGTTTCTAACGTGAACTGTGACGCATTAGAAAAATCCCTCAGCTTGGTATGAAGGTTAGAGACAAGGAAATTTCTGACAACTGCTGGGTCAATCAGCATTTTTCAGGTAGTGTTTATACAATTGCAGAAAACGAAAGCCTGCAACATAAAGAATAACGGTGAAAACCGACAGCCAGCACACTACACTCCAGTTAGCAAACAGATGCTAAAACACTTAAATTTAATAAGGACTGTGAATGCAATCTTTAAGAAAATGCATGTAGAAGTCTCACATTAAGGCATTTCCTTGTGATGCTTGTTGCTGATTTTTCCATCTTACTGTGTGATAACAGGAAACACAAAGGCTGGTGGCACCATCTGAATGTGCAACGTGTACCCATGATAGGCCACATAAACAGTCATAATCGACAGCTACACACAGGCACTGAGGCTGCAAAAATCCCAGAGTAATTAGTGCTGTCTGAATGCAATGACATCTGTTTTCTCATGGTCTTCTAGACTTGTCAGGCCAGTAAGATGTATATGAAAAAATATGACAAGCATTGCAAATGCCCTTCTGAAAGGTCTCACTTCAGGAAAAGCTGAAGAAATGACATGTGCCACCTCTTTTTTGCCAATATATCTAACAGCCAAAGCCCGAAGATTTGAAAAAAGCCTTTTGAGTCATTTTACATTTGACTGCGGAAGGTTTATTCAGAACAGAGCATTGTGTTTAGGAAAGAATATATTGCAGCAGCTTTTGTTCTTTTCAAAAAGCAAGGTTTGCTAACAGAAGAGGAGTAAATGGGACTGTTTATTTCTGACCAATGTGCTTACACATCTGTGTCATCACTATCTACCTTTTTAATTAAAGCAGCAGATACCATGTTGACTGCAATAATGTAGGTCTGCATACATTTTTTAATATTATTCTTTTGCTTAAAGAGTGCAACAACAACAGGTTCACAGCTGTACCTTCTGACATTGCAAAAACACAGTACCCTTTTCATCTGAAGACCCAAGCTTTTGTTTTAGGATTCACAGCCTTTTTCCTTAATATGCCTATCCCCCTATTCTTTTTCTGGACTGTAGCATGTTTGAGCATGCGTTTTCTCCAAGAAAGACATTAGTCATCATTAACAGAAGCCCTGACACCAAGTCTAAGTGCCTCTCCACAATGACCAAGTGGCAATCATCTTTCTCTTACCCTGTCACTGCTGATTAGGGGGTTCTTTCATGAAAATTTAATCTTTCGCCTTTCTACAGCTCCTTTTTAAATTTCTGCAATAACACAGTATGCCAGCAACACTAAAAATACAGTAAAGGAGGCTACACCTGTTATAAGAAAAGGTAAGATTCAGACTGCATGGCTGTACTTATTACCTAGTTAAAAAAACAAAATGGTCTTGCAGGATGAAGAAAACAACTGACAGAAGAAAAACTCCTATTAAATACTGAAGGACTCAAACAACCTGACACATCTTTGATTCAACTAATTTCAATTTTTTTCTTCTGGAAGACAGCTAGCCAGCCCCTCTTCCAAAGCTTTGTTCAACAGGAGAATAGGTAAATGTAATATCTAAACAGATTTTTACAACTAATTAATTTCCTAACTGTTCCAAATATACAGGTATTCAGGTTTTGGGCTTATATAAATATTTATTAAAGGATTTCATAATCCAGTGATAAATTTCAACTTCACTTTTTGAGTCTGTGTCAACATTGCCCTTGCAGTTAGAGCCAGCCAAGAAGAAAACAGCTTTAGCTGCTACAGACAGATGAAAGTTTCAGTCACAGATGATACTTTGCAGTTATTCAACACACACAGTCTCAGATTCCTGCTCTGTGTAACATTACAAACATTGCTGAACAAGATACCATAGCAATGAGTTATTTTAAGGAAGTTTTTCAAAACATTTACTCTTCTGCTTTATTTCAATTTGTCTAAGGATTTTTTTTAATTACAAGCATATGCTATTTGTTAACATCTGTGCACAGCATAAAACCTGACTGAATTCCAACTTCTTAAAAAATGCAGATAACTTACATCCCTCAAATAAAGTAACAATATTAAAAAAACTTCATGAAATTCAGATTAAGATGCGTGAGTTCATTTAACTGATTTTCCACACAGGTATACTTTAAAAAGAAAACAAACCACTACTTATTACAATTTTTATGTTCTCCCAATATCGTTCAGAATTTAATTAAGTGCAAAGTTAAAATCTGGATCTACCTCTATTAAATTCAGAAACCACAGCTAGTAAAATCCAAGTCATAAAAACTTTATTCAGCTTCCTAAACTATTGGTCCTCCACTACTGACCCAGAACAGCACTGGTAGTCAGAACAAAAACTGCATTGCCAACACTTTGGATTTATAAGAAACCTCCAATATCTTTAAATAGTCTCCATAGATGAAATTTAAGAAGAGGAAACTAGGAATTAAAAGTGGATTTTGAATGGCAGACTGTGATTGTTGTACTGCTATGGCAGTATAACCTTGATTAAATGCAGAGCAATACTAAAGTAAAAACAAAGCCTTGCCATGGTAACCTAAATTAACTACTGAACCAGATCATGCTGATAACAGAAAGCTGGTGTTTTAAGCTATTTCACCTGAACTCAACAAAATCTTTGACTTTTTAGAGAGCATAAAATAAAGTTAACCTTCCCTGGCCACACATCCCCCATTGTTTTGTTCCCCACGTTCTCCTCGGCTCCTTGCCTGATGAGCCAGGAACACAGATGTCGAGATCCCTGCTCTGCATCCATGTCAAGTTCAAGTACGGGAAGTTTAGCTCTTTGACTCCCCGCTCCCCCACCTCCAAGTCACTTGTCAGTAAAAGGTTGGGCGATTTATTGACCAGTGCAGGATGCCTACTGTCAGTGCTGAAGGAAATATGAGAGGGGGCTGTCGCTACTGTTCTGGAGCTCATTGATAATGACATACCTGCCTCTGTCACCCATTACCCATACTACAAACTACTTAGACCTAACTGAAAAATCAATAGCCTACTTGCACCGGTTCCTGTGGCTGCCTCCTTTGATTGTCAGCTCCTGTCTAGGGTCAGCACTTACATGAAAGGGGCTGTGACTGCCTGATGCTTTCAGGACAACCTAACGATATGAAACTAGCCAACAGAACAGTAAATTCTGTCCCCCTGCCCTCCTCATCAATTAGGCTTTGACTAGGCTTGCCTGTAGAAACCTGACCTTTTAAGTTTAGGTGAATATGGAACTAGCTGAACACGCCATTGCCCTCAGCACTGAGCCAGGAAATCCACTGACAGGTTAAACAAAACAGAAGGTTGTAACTGTCATAATTTGCATTGCACTTTCACGCCAACAAGGGTGTTATCAGTGGGGGCAAGCCCTGGAACACACAACGCAAGCACCCTAAGTCACTCTCCTCATAAATTTTCAAGTGAAGGGAGATAAAACATAAATTCACAAATGACCGCGCATTTGAAGCCCCACTTTCTTTCAAGTTCGCACTCTGGAAGCCCACAAAGTACACAAACAATTCCCCTTTGGAGGCACACTGGCATGCAGATGCCAGTCAGAATGAACCTCCAGCACAGATGATGGATGGGGAAAAGCCACCTGTCTGTGCCTCTAAAGGATTCCTGTATTAGGTTTATTCTCCGTTGAGTATTTATATGCATCAATATGAAACATTAATGGAAAATACACACGCACACACCTGTATTTCGGAGCAGCAGGTAGCCATAAATTATTTAAAAATCCCCAGAGTGCCCTAACTGGCACTTCAGAGTAGTATCCACTTTACATCCTGCATCTTGGAAGTCCATTAGCAACTTCTAAATATCCCTGTGACTACAACTGAATGATAAATGTTACATTTTAATGCATGTGCCCTCCTCCAAAGAATATTGACAACTGTGGTGCAAAAAACTAAAGCAAAAAATCTCAGATCTAAAATAAAGGCTGAACTACAATCTGAAGCTTAATGTAACAGCTTTAGTAACTATATATAGTCGGGTTTTTTTATTAACAGCTGAAGGCCCTGCTCCACCTTTCTTTCAAAATAAATAAATATTAAAGCCAAATGGAAGTATTTTTTAAAGTCTCTAATTATTTCTCCTTTCTTATATAGTAATTTTCAATCAAAAATTATTTTATGTCCTTTTATGCTCCTGCTTCCATGGGCCCAGTATACCCAATATAAGCATTACTGGAAAATGCAGACAGCATGAGTGATCCAAGGAATTTATATAATTTGAATACCTGAGCTTCTTCACACCATGAAAGGTCTGGCTACATCCATGAACTGTAATTAATATTAATTTTTTGAAACTCTGAGAAAGCTAGGAATTTTCTGTAGACTTTATTCAGTGCATACAGTTAACAACTGTTAATGTAAATATATAAACTGTTCCTTGAAATCCCAGGCAAAATTCAGAAGAAAAATTTAATTAATGCTTTTTACTCTACAGCTGGACCTTTTTAACACGTGCACCCTTAATATCCTTCTCACAAAAAACCATGCAGTGCCAGATACAAGAATGAGCTCTTGGTAAGTAAGCGATAGAAAAATGCTGCCGTTTGGTTTTCTGCATTTTAAGACCGAGTTCCAAAACTCCAGATACCATTGTAAGCTTTACTTCTGAATGCTGCCTCAATATAGATGCCAGCTGCTGCATTTAGCTTACTTCAAATGCACTTTTTGAAACTGGAATTGAAAAAAGAAAGCTGAATGACAAAAAGACAAGAACTATCTTCATTAAAACTTCAGATAATATGTTACACTGCAGCATTTGTTACATTGTAATAAATACATAACATTCTAAATGCACGTAAAATAGCACAAATGCAGAGACAACTCCTCGAAAATAAGAGCACAGAACTGCGTTAAAGCCCTTTTAGATAAACAGAATGGCAGTTAGAATTAATACTGTACTCCAAACAAACTACAGAGCAAACGCTAGTTAAAAATGGTAGACCTAATTGAGTCTGGATGGTCCCCTTTAGAGACCTAATGCAATGATTAACTATGCATCTGGTAGCATGTCAAGTCCTTTTTGTGTGCCTATCTGATAGTGAAGTGAAAGGGCATGGACAGTGTCCAGTCCCAGCAAGCAAATCATTTGGAAGCAGTCATAGCCATAGATCAAAGATTTTTCACTCTATCCAGAGTCTATTTAAACACACCAACCCAGCCCCTTGCTGCAGACAAAACCAGTTAGAAAATAAGAAAGACTCCTTGGGATACAAAGATAATAAAGGAAGATAGAAGTAGAAAATGAAGAAAAGAAACAGACTGGCAGAACCTTGATTTCCATAGGCCAAGACAGCTGGTTTACATCCTAGTTTTATTTCAGATGGTTAAAGAAAAGGAACAATTTCCATCTCTTAGATCACCAAATATTATTTCAATTAAGCTATGCATATGGCTTTATACATTATTTGAGCCAACACAGTTTCCCTTTTCCAGCAGTGGGAGATGGTACCTTGAACTATTTTGCACACAGGTTTTACCTAATTCGTAAGAAGATTAAAAAGAGAACAGCGTATTAACATGAAAACATTATTTTGAAATAAGATATGCACAGCAAGATATAAAATAGGAACAGCTATGACTTGGTTCTCTCATTAGAAGTAGCAACAAAACCCCTGCAATGATTTTATAACTTGTAGTTTACTGCTTTTATGTCAACATAGTACTTTCAAAGGATAAAAATTCAATACTATGAAGTACAACACACAGAGAAGTAGACAGTTCTAAGGGTGCATTTAATTTGAATGAGAGAACAGTTAGAAAACTGCTCAAACAGGACTTTTTTTTTAATTAAATAAAAAACGCATCTTTTTTCTATCAGATCCAAAGTCAAAACAAAATCATCTTAAAATACAAGGAGGAGAGAGGGGGAGAGACTTGATATATTCCATGCTGGTCACCAATGCTATTGAGAAGATTGAGCCCCCTCTGTTCTGTCCTCCCACAACACCCTTTCCCTTTATAAATTGCCCTCACAGAAACTCCCTGAAAGGTTATAACCTGTACAGTGGCTAGTGAGAAATAGAGGATTTCATACTGCTACATGTTATATTAGAGAAAACATTTTTTTAAGTACAAGCTTATAAACAAGAAAATTTGGCCTCTGGATCTGGAAAATGGCACTTTAAAAGAGTATATATATGTTGTCTATAACTGTCTTGGGGTGATGTTATGATCAGACAATAACTTAAGACAATTTTTGGTTAACTTACACATATGCTTTGTCTTGACAAGGCTGCATGAAGATTTTGATCTCTAAAATAGCTGTCTGACCAGTAAAACCACACAGGCTATTGTTTGTTGGCATCATTACACATGTGCACAGAGATATCAACATCTAAGGCAATAAACAGCACAATCATCTGCAGCTGACAAAAAAGGGCAAAAGCCTGGAAATTAATCTTTTCTTCATTTCCAAAACTTTGATTTTGCTTATAACATCTTTGTATTTTTCACACTTTTAAAAGAAGTGCTGATTCAGCCTCACAGTATTTTTAAGAACCAGACATTATCTCTGTAGCCCAACTTGTATTTTTTCTCAAGCAAATAAGTGTTAATGTATTCAATTGGAGGTCAAGCTGAGAAAATCCTGGCATGTTACATGCTCTCACTTTTTTAAAATATGGTATTAATGTAGTTCATCAGTTGTTATAAAGACCAGCCAGCACACATGAATTTGGTTACTTCTAATGGAAGAAACAGCATGCACCCACCCCAACTGCATCCAAACAAAAGGCCCACATGAAGTTTTAACAGGAAGAAAATCCTAAAAAAGCAATAGAATTATTCTTTTTTAGTATATGTCTGATTTTCCCTGATTGCCAATTTATTAAAGGTAAACTTACAAAGCAGTATTTAGTATTCAAAGCAGTCTATAGCTAGAAGAAGTCACCATTAGTCACCATGAGAAAAGAGAAGATGCTACCTTTAATACAAAGTTCAAAGCATTGGAGAAAGCCCCTCAGCAGCAGATTGCTTATGGTTAAACACCAGATTATAAACACATTCACATTTTAAGACTTAACAGGAAAGCAGAAATAAGCTACTTAAAGAAGTGGCTGAAACCATCCCTTTTCCCACTGAAGAAATGAAATCTAGGGGAGACTTAGAAACATGTAAAAATTATTTAATTACTATACCACTCAATCTTCACAGGAAAAAAAAAGTACAAGATTGATACAACATTTTAAGCTGATGAGATACATTAATGACATTTGAAAAAATGAAATTATCTTTTCACCTCCGGTATGTGCCATCAACTAACTTCATACACACAGACCTCAGAAGAGATCAGCAGATACTAAAGCCAAGCCATGACTCCCAAAAAGAGATACACACTGTACACTATTGAATGTAAAAGGAATTTTATCCCTCCAACGCAGTGCATTGGCTGTAACTATTAACCTGGTTCTGCCATGGAGAAAAACAACGTGCATTACTGAATCATTTCTTTTCGAATCCATACATTCCCTGCAGCAGTTCAAGCTTCATCAGCAGTGCAGGAATGTATGAAAATGACAGGCAAAGGGCACTAGCTCTTTTCCCATACTGTTCTTCTATAAATGGAAGCAGAGTCCTACAAAGCACTTAAAGCTGAGAATGTTGGAAGACTGATCTCCAGGAAAAAAAAAATACAATGCTAGGTTCCACGAGCAGATTAATTATTCCGTTTTCTGCAAAACTGTTTCCATTAAATGAAAGGACAGAGAGAAAACCAAATACTAGAAAATAATGGAACGCTAGCTAGCTGAGTCTCATCTGCAAAGCTGCCATGAACAAAGCATATAAAAGCACATACATATTTCATATGCTATTCTTAAAAATACTTCTTAGCCCTTTTGGGAGCACCTGCTCCCTCTCAGCAAGGGAAAGAAAAAGGACAAGCGTGGCAAAAATCCTTTAACAGCCTTAAGTCAATTTGATTAAACTTTGATTTACCTTAAAAATTATACCTTATATCAGTACCATACTATAGAAACTTTAAAATACACCGGTCATGATTAAAAGGCTCTGAAATATGTAATGTATGCCACATTGATGAGCTGGTTAGGCAATCAAATGCAAGTATGCTATATCATAAAGCAGCAAGAAACTTGCATGCTTATTGCTAAAACTCTGAGCTGTTTTCCAGCTTTTTTCTTTTGTTCTTTAAGGGTTTAATACAAATACATAGCGAAAAAAGAGAAGTCTTAATGGCAGCCCTTCGCTGCTACTTTGCCATCCTTAGTGTGAAGGAAATACCGTGGCACATCCCATGCCTGCACGGCTGGATTTACACCAGCCCGAGCTCCCTGCCGTACCGAGCAGGAGGGGGCAGGAGGAGCCAAGGCAAGAGCGAACACTGAACACCGCGTCCTCTTTCCCGTATCTTTTTACAGAAGCCCTTGCTAACAAAACACTATAGCTCCAGGCAGCGGCATGCTGATGTTGGCACTGCTTAAACCAAACAAACACGATGTTTAACAGTCAAATAAAATGTCCCGCAGCCTCCCTAATGAATTTGTCAAGGACCATCAGATCACCCCCGCCCCTGCCTCATTAACTCAAGTATGATGAGACGGATTATAACGAGAGAATACAGATCAATCGGTCTGAAGACTTCAAGTGGCTTTTAGCCCTGAGAGTTTCCCTCTCTGCGGCACACACACGCACATGGTCTTTTTTAATAGAATACAGTATCTCCTGCTGCTGGAGGGGATGCCACTTCGTTTTATACACCATCAAGGAGCTGCTGATGGACTTCTACACTAACATACATAAAAGCAGAGGTGACAAGGGCTCTTCAATTATAGCCTCCTCGGATCCTGTTCCCCCTTCAATTATTCATCCTGACGAGAGCAAATTCCGCCACAGATGAAGCCGGTCTTAATGCAGTGCGGCCACAAACACCCAGACACGGGAGAGAAGGGTTTCACGTGCATTATTTGCTGGAAGTGTTTAAGTTTATTGCTCAAATGATGTTTCTAATTAGTGCTGGGGCAATAAATTAAAGTCAGCTTTTGTTTAGCTGATTTATTATTTACTAGAGCTTCAACCTCAGGCAGGAAAATTGGTAATGAATTGTTTTAAATCGGAACACTGGAAACGCTACATCACTAGGCACCTTATCGGGGGGGTGAGAGGGGAATCGCTGCCTCCTTCTGCTTTTATCCTGAAAAAAGGAACGTGTGTTCCCCCCCCACCCTTCCCCGGGCCGTCTGTCGGCTCCGGCATCTCCTCTACGCCAGAATTCGGGCAACCCCCGGCCTGGGTACTCTCTGCGGGAAGCGAGAGCCCGCGAAGCCCTCCTGCCCACCTCTGCCCGGAGGGTGGATGCGCAGACCCCTCGCCGGCGCGGGAAGCGGTGCCAGCCCGGCAGCGAGTACGCCCCGGCCCGGCCCTGGATCTTTGACGGCGGCCTGTGAAAGGGACCCCTAGTCCTAACTAAGTCTTCCCTTTGCCGGAGGCGAGGCGTAGGACCCTGGCTGCTCCATCCGGCCAGCCGAGCCCCGCAGAGAACCTCCGCGCAAGCGAAGCGCAGCGATGCCCGCCCGGCGCTGCCGCCCTGGGGCAGCTCCGCAGGCACTTACCCGCGCCCCGGGGCCGAGAGTCCGTTCCAGCCAGCGCATCTCCGGGACGCCCAGAGACCGTGCGAGCAGCGGCGCCAGCGCCTTGGCGAGCCATCGACTCTGCCCTCGTGGCAGCCTGCCCCCTCTCCCCCACCCCTCGGAAGCTGCTCTCCTCGGAGCCTTCCCTGGGCTCCCTCCCGGCGGGGACACCTGACACCGGCACCGGGCACGGCGGCCCGCCGGGCTAGCCCCTCCATCCCCGGGCGCGGACTGCCCCGGCGGCAGGGCAGGGAAGCAGGGAGCCGATCTTCCCGCGGAGGACAGAGCCGCACCGGCGCCGGGCACGTCCATACTTACTTCTTCCAGCGGTACGGTCGGCCTAAGACATGTTTCTAATTTAAACGCACACAGAAAACAGACGGAGGTATTTTCTTTATTAAAATCAGGCAGCTGCGGCGAAAGGTGGAAAGCACAAGGAACCGAGCCCAACCGCTGCGAGCGGGTCACCGGGAGGCTCTGCATGGAGGAACGCACCGCGTCTTCGCACGGTCACGGCGGGGCTCCCGGGCGGCAAGAGCCGCCCCGCACCACGGGACTGCACGGCCCAGGGTGGGCAAAGCAGCTACGGACAGACGCACCCTTGGCCCGAGCACTGGAGATGTGGAAACTGCCCTCCCTTCCAGCCTAAATTCCCGCAGGAGAAGCAGTTTCGGCTGCTCTGCAGCAGGTACTGCCCGGGGGCTCCCTCGGACCTGACATCACGGAGCTACGGCTTTATGTCCAAATCGTTCAATATTCTTATTAATACAAACTTGCATAAAATATCGTTTCCTCTCAAATAACTCAATCCTGCGCTTTAGGAGGATGAAAAGAACTTTATGGCACAAGATTTATCTAAATTAAGGTGACGGGGCAGTAAAACAAGGTGTGCCACGCTGCTCCAGTGACGGTCTCACTTTCACTGCTGCAGCCCGGTATTAAGCGAAATAAGATTTATGCCTGCGGTGAAGCCCCGGCCCGCCTCTCCCCTTTTCCCGCACACACCGGCACTGACGCCGGGTCCCCTCGCAGCGAGCGGAGGGAGCAGCGAGCTCACCTCGCCCTTCNCCCCCGCCCCCCCGGCGAAGTTGCAGGGATTTTTTTTTTTTTTCCCCCCCCCACTCCGCGCCGGACACGCCGAGCCTCCCTCTCGGCTCCCCTGCACCCCATCCCGGCTCCGAGCCCCGGCGCGGAGCAGACGCGGCGCCCCTT
>VZTX01028737.1:1711583-1812209 GCA_013400915.1 Pardalotus punctatus | reverse complement strand
TGCCTAATAACTTCTTGATGGCTAAAAGCCTTTTAGCACAACTTCATTTCTCTCCAACTCCCCCTTCTCCCCCCTCCCGCCCTCCGGCCGAGCCCACCCTTAACGCCACTCACGGACCCGCCTGGCTTCCCGTTGGCCGCCGCCACCCCGCGCCCGGCCTCCCACTGGCGGAGGGGGCGGTTGCGTCACGCGGACACATTCCCACCCCTCTCCCGCCTCCCCTCTTTCCCTGCGTCCGCCCTCTGACCTGGCGGCGCGGCCGGGGGGAGTGGGGACACACGGACACACAGGGACACACACGGACACACACAGGCGCACATAGACACACACGCACCTTCCCCCGCGCGTAGCTGTTGGGGGATTATTTGCGTTGAGGTGGGTACATTTTGGCCATCGCTTCTCCGCTGGGCTCCGGAGGGTGAGCGGCCGAGGTGCTGCGGGACTGTGGGTTGTGAGGATCGCCGCAGTTTTACACACCCACGCACGTTTCGCCACCCCAAAGTCCACCGAGCAAGTGGTCGCCTTGGGAGAAAAGGTTGCGATCACGTCTCCTGCTGCCCCTGCTCCCTGACAACACCAACTTTAACCGTGTACGGTTCACCCCCGGGCTGATGCACTGCGGGACAGCGTGAATCGGATCCCGCGGCAGAGAGGGAGACGGATTGAGAAAGATTTTAACTAATTTTCCTGATACACGCTGGAAAAAATAACCCAAACTAAAACAATAAACAATCCCACGAACAGGAAAGAAAAAAAAAAAAAAAAGGAGAGGGGAAAACCCCAACCCCAAATTTAGAAGACAGAGACGCTTTAAAACTGCCCGCAGAAGACGTAGGTTTTGTTTTTGTTTTTTTTCCCTGGGAAGCGGGACTATTCCTAATCTAGCGTGTCCCCTGGGGAAAATAACCCTAAAAAAAATGACACTGCTCCTAAAACTGCTGGCTCCTGAAACGAGTAGATAGAGCACAGAGAGAGAGCGCCTGGAGTGGTGGCAGAAGGGTTGTAGAGTCTTTCCTAAAACCATAGCGGACTCTCAAAAGCCTGAAATAATTGCCAAACCAGTTGGTGCTAGACTTCTGCTAAAATAACTGTTTAAAATAAGATTGCACTGACAAAGCAACAGTCGGAACATTTTGAGGAAGAAGAAGTGGTCTCAGTTTTCTAAAGAAGAAAAACGCCAACTAAAAATCCCTAAATTAGCCTTAGAATCACCCCGTCCCTTTTGCTCCGCGGCTGGCTGCAGCTCGAAACACAGGCTTGCAGCGCAGACCGTCTGTTAGCTGCTTATCACCTTAAATCTCCCCTCGGTTAAAAGCTTTCCCTGTGTTCATTTGGGTAAATAAAGGAAAGACGGAAAGAGAGGCATTCAACAACTCCTCTGGGTGTCCAGGCGTCTACAAGCAGCAGAGAAATGTATCCACGTAGTCTCAAATGTTCTTTTGATTGTCTTGTTTACTGAAGCGACTCGTTGTTAAACAAACACGAACGCCAGGCATTTAGTGAAGGTATGGATTAAAAAACAAAAACAAAAACAAAAGGGAAAAGAGCACACCCTCCCCACCGACTGTCATGTTGTAAAGCGATTGCTGCTGTGGGGAAAGTGATACTGAATTTACAAAATTCTTCCCGTGCGTTACTGCCCTCAGGTATAAAGTGGGTTTGGGGAGAAAAAAAAAAAAAAAATCTTCCTTCTGGTTTTCATTTGAGATAATTCTCTTCCTAAACGGCACTGACGTCCCTAGAAGGGTATTTTGACATAAGGGCAACAACTGGACTAACACTGTCAGGTAGCTTACGACTTATTTGTCAACAAGAGCCAGAGAGAATGTCTTCTATAACACCCTTGGTTTGGAAAAAAATAAAAAAAAACCAGTAGGATACGCTTCTGCTAATTTATACCAGAGAACATGAGCATCCACCTTACCAACCTCACACAGCCCCAGCGAAGCCCGTAGCTCACTGAGGGTTCTCTTTCCCGGTGTACCGGGACTCGGTTTCTTCCCAGTATCCCGGGTGGGTGTCAGCGTCCGCATCGCTTCCTCCCGTGGCCGGGGCCCGGGGGATCGGGCTCGACGAGCCCCTATGTAGATTCTGAACGTACAAATGCTACGGTAGATAAAGTACAAGATGTGAAAGGACCAGCGGCCGAAGGACAGTTATTCAGCTTTGGAAGTTACAGCAAACGTGGACAAAGTCACCTCTCCACAGAACCACCAGCGCGGGGTCAGTACGCTGGGGACATTTCCCAGCAGATTTCAAGAGGCGGTTCCCGAACGATGGGAGAATTTGGCCGTTTCAGAGACATTAACCTTGTTTTCCTTCGTCAAAAACAAGCGATTTCTGCAAGCGGAGGTCATACTTGGCATTGCCCCGTTCCAGGTGTACAGGCAAAGGCAGCCCGCGGGTAGCTAAATTCGTGGTTTTCATATCAGCCGAGAGCCCCCTGTCACCGGCCCCGGTGAAGCCCGTGTATCCCGAAAGAGGAGTGCGTGATGCTGTTGAACAAATGGAGTGAAGGCACCCCTGCGGGATGCCCACACCTCGGCTTCTCCCCGGCGTACAAGCCGTGGGAGGGGAGCTGAGGGCAGCGAGCGCACCGGCGGCGCGGCACAGACACCTGCGGGCCGAGGGGCTGAACCCCGGGGGCGCACGGCGGCTCCGGCCCCTCCAGGCGGGAGAGAGGCACTCCGGCCGCCTGAAGCAGATGGATAGCTGTGCTCAGTTCAGACGCGTTTATTCTCGGGCGAGAATCTCCCGGAAAACACATAATACTGGAAAATTAAATAAACAGGTACTGCAGTGAAATTTGATTTTAAAAGGCGCATAATAAAATGGGGTATCTGAAGCAAGGCTGAGTGAAAACAAAGCGTTTCACAGACAGGTTTCCAACTATAGTAGAAAACTTGTGTAGGCAGACACAATATGCAGCGTATATTGCAGCATGTGTGCGTGAGCGTGTGTATGTGTGTACAGAGGGGGAGGGGGAAAACTGTAAAAATCAAAGCAGGGAAAAAAAAAAAAAAGAAAAACCCTACTGGACCATTTCCCTACAGGACAGATCAGATCCAGTTTGTCCTTCGGCACATTCGGACGTACTCTGCTGTATTTATTAGTTTATGAATCTGGATGCATTTATTAATCTCCCCTAAAGAATAGGGCCATTTCTTATGCAGAGAGAAAAATCTCTTCGAACGTAAGCCATCACTTACACACCGCTTTCGTTAGTGTATTAACCATGCGGGTCTCTCTTCCGATTAAAATAAAAAAAATAAAAACATTCGGCCTGGTATTAGTTACGGGCAGATTTCCACACGCAGAGCCTCCCTCATCTTTGTACCGGCAAGAGGCGGGATCCGACCTCGCATGGACCCTCACGGCCGAAGGGAGCGCCCCGCCACCGCATCGCCTGTCCCTGAGATGCGGCTCAGTCGCGCAGCCCCGGGGGTGCCTGAGGGAGTGCGGGCGCTTGGAGACCGAGACTGTTTTTTCGGAACCCGGTAACTTCAGACACACGCACTTGGGTACCCTGGTGAATTGGAGTGTGATGTGAATTTTCATCCATGCCCTCATCAAGGCTTTATTGACATAAATATACACGGCAAATGCTCTTTGAGACCATTCAGAAGTAATTAATATGTTTTAACTGATCTAGATCTTAACCTTCAAGATTCAAGCCATGCTCTAGGTACTTTATTCCTGCTCTTTTGCTAATGTTATTAGGATGTTCAGGGCAGCAGGACAAGAGAAAGCCGATTCCTTAACACGGGAAATAGTTAACAGACCCTTGGACACCAGTTGTCAGATATAAGCGTCTCTGAATGCATTTCTTGAAAATAATTACGGAAACACTGCAAAATTTGAGTAGTCGACCACTAACGTGATTGTTAGTTATTTTAGGCAAGCTCTTCAAACAATTTTTGGCGATATAGCCTTGTTAAGCGATACTTTGCAGGGAGGACAGACACTTCTCTTGACTACACACTCCTTTCAATTTTATTGTTTTTGGCATAAATGTAACGAGACGATTTATATTCATTTTTCCAGGGGAGTCAGAGGTCAGTACCTTTTAGCCCTTATCTTATTGAATGCACTCTTGCTAATGATCGAAAGTCAAGCTATCTTACTGTGATGCAGAACAGCGAATGAAAACATAAACTAAATAAAAGAAAAGCTAAAAAATCTACTTCACGGCTAGTAACAGTTACCCCAAGGGGCATTTTTTCTTATCTTCTGCATTTCCAAAGGAGCCTGGTACACTGAACGCCCGAACCGAGCTGAAATGCCCTTGTCAGGGATCAGAAGTTCGGGAGTAACATGGGACTGGAACTTCGACGAAATTACAAACTTCAGAAAGTGCTTCCTGCCCTCTCTGTGCCTTCACAGACATCCTGCCTAGCTCTGATAGTCCTTTCTGCTGCACCGGTGTGCGTTGTTTCCCTCCTGCTCCCGGACGGTACCAGCGGTCCCGGCCCCCCCTCACCTGCTCCGGACTGCCTCGGCCCCACGGCCGGAGGCGGAGCCGAGACTCCCACCCAGGGCCCTCGCTGCGCCCCTCGGAGCCTGCCGCACCCTCCTGACGCCGCCTGGAGCCCACCCTCACGCAGGGCTCGCCCCCCGTGGGATCCCTTTCCCCTTCGGGGGAATTCCGGCGCTATTCCTCTCCCTCCTCCTGGCCGATGCGGGGCCGCGAGGGCCGATGGCGGCAGCGCCTGGGGACACAGCCAGCCGGGCGTCCCGGCTCCTCCGCCGCTCCCTCGCGGCCCTCCTTCGTGGGCGGGCGGGGCCGGGATGCCGGTGCGCTCCCGCCCCGCCGAGCCCTGCGGCATTTCGGGGGAGGCTTCTCGACGGCCGAGGGCTTTGTTCGGCTGCGGACTCTCTGGGAGCTCGGCAGCAGCCTCCCCGCGCTCCTTCGCTTCCGTCCCTTTCCCTCCCCTGCTCCCCGCTGCCCTCCCACGGCCACGGGACCCGCAGCGCCCCACGCGCCGCGCCATCCCCGGCACGAGAGCGCCGGTGGCGCCAGCGCTCCCCGCAGCGCTTCCCGCCCTGCCCGTGCCCGCGGCCCCGCACGGCGGGCACACGGCGAGCTGCATCGTCCCAGAGCTGTCCCGCCGCCCCAGTCAGTGTCCCCTCACCTGCGATGGGGCCCGGCGAGGCGAGGAGACGAGACGGATCCGTACGATGCCGACCATCGGTGCTTGTCCCCCCTCCCTCAAGTCTGTACTTTCACCTGCCTGGGGGTCGAACCTGCCCTCCCCACCTCTAAAGGAGAAAGGGTCTGAGCTTTTCAGGGAGCGATGGGGAGGAAACGTCCCTTTCATGCTATTTTATTTGTTTCAGCGTGCTGGGTTGGATTTCACTGTCCCAGTCCCAATGAGGGAGCATCCTTGCGGGGGCTTTGCCCAGGTACAGGCTGCAGGCAAGCCAGGGGAGCAGCCTCATGGCCGGGGGAACCCTCCTTGGGAGTCGGAGCTCCCCCAGGCCTCAGGATGCGTGAGACCTGCACTTGTTCATGTATGCTGGTGGAGCTGGAGCTGTGTCAGGCTTCCTCCAAACCCTGGCTATCACTGAAACCTCCTTTTCCAAGGCCTGGCTTTGATTAGCAAATAAGTTATTTCATTAGTCGGGGGGAAATCTGCCAGCAGAAGCCTGTTTAAATTTCAGCACCCCAAAGAATAATGCTTAAAATAGTGGGATCCATTCCACAGTCTGTTCTTACTATCAACCTGATAATTAACAGGTCACAAATAGACTTGTATCACTTCTTTGTTTCAGTGGAGGAGAGCAGCTTAACCCGCCTTGAGGACACACTTTGCTTTGAAATAACACATGCCCGTTTCAGATGAAATCAATAGCAAGAGGAACCACCCCCTCTCTGTTGCTCTGAAACTCTTGTCTTCAGCCTCCTATTGCCTCAGAGAATAGGCTTGATCAGCCCAAAAAAGGATGGATGTGGGGTGTGAGGCTGCCTGCCAGCTCTGGAGCTGGTGCCCGTTCCACTTGGTGTGTATCCTAATCATCGTGGTTCTTACAGTTTTGTTGAAAGGCAAGGTGGGGAGCATTCCCTGCATGGGTTTTTATAGGATATTTTCTTGTTTTAGTCTCATACCCGTTTGTGGTTGCAAGTTTAAGTGATTTTATGAGCATTGCACACTAAGTCGGGAACAACCTCTCTGTTGCTGAACATTTTCTGAATAATTTGGGCACTCTGCAAGCCTGTCACTACTCTCCTCTGCATTCCCTACACGGTGAATAGATGCCTTCAAAAATAATGTGAAGGAGATGATGTCTTTGAGTAAAACACTGTGGGATCAATTGCTTACATTGGATGGGGGCATAGGAAAACAGCACTAGACTTGTAAGCATGACTCCAGCTTTGACCTGTTTCAGACTATGCTAAATCTGTTGCTGAGGGATTAAGGCTGTTTCCCAAGGCATGGCATATGCCTATGATTAATTTTTTTTTTCTTTTTAAGTTAGGTTTTGCCTCACTGTTAAAATGTTTTGTCTCAACCCTGATTTCTGACTATTATTCACTGATATTGGAACTCCATTTACATGTGATGGCTGGATGTACCCAGCTGAAGCTAGAGCCAGTTAAAAGGCCAGTTTCTTCACAGCACCTGGCCTGAGGAGTGTCCACTACTTGCAGCTCGAGGAAGTTTCAGGGCTTGCTTGCTCTGTGTAATTACTGTGAGATTTAGTCAGTAGATGAAAAAGGAATTGGCATTTCTTTGGTCTGGCAATGGCTTAATGATGTTAACAACATGTTTTTGAAATGTGCCAAAGCCTTAGGATGTAATGAAGTCAGGTTTTAATTTTGGCTTCAGCACAAAATGCTTCTGGTGCATGGCTCAACCCAATCACTTGTCAGAGCAGACATAGTGGAGAGTGAGGCGAAGACTGCAGGTGTCAGGTCCCTGATTGCACCAATGAGCCCTAATAGCCCTGACCAGCCTCACCTGGCAGCTCCTCAGTGCTTGCCCAAGCCAGGCCCCAGGGGCTCCTGTGCCCAGTGCAGCTATGCCTGTACATCCTAGAGACCGTGCTGCTCCAAACCCTGACCCACAGACTGACTTCCCACCTTGACCTTGAACCTGTCTTGCTGCTATGGACTTGCCTGATGACTTTGGCTGTGGCCTGAGCCTGGCTGCCACCCCTGTGCCAGCCCTGTTCTCCTCATTCAGGTAATGTGGGGGGGGGGCCCTGGCTAGTGAGGAACGTCCTGGCTGTCACACTTGGCTTGCAGCTCTCCATCCTGGCCCCACAGCCTAGCCCTTGTTGTTTACTGACTTTGGGCTGCTTCTATTCATTAGAGGGCTCTAATGGCCCTTCTGCTTTCCCTCTAGGGCAAAGGATTCTCTGTCTCTAGCCTGCCTTGTCTATGTTCTCTTACTTTTCTAAGGGTAGTGTCTGTCTCAGAAACTGTCACTCTCTGGGGAGCTTTCTGAGAATGTCACAGACCTCTCCATAAGCCTGTCTGCAGTTATGGGACCTTAGAAAACATAGGGTTGGAGAGGGAAGGGTGTTGCATGGTACAGAGCTTTCTTTGACTATGTAGCAGGACCAGATCTTTTGACTTGGAGAGATGTGAATAACAGCCTGATGTTCCCAAAGTGTTGAACTTGCCTAAGTTTGGGTACAATTCAACTGCTAAAGGGTGGGAGAGGAACAGATTAGAAGGTAAAGGCTCCCTGAACCCAAAGCTTGTCTGCCACTTTTCCATATAGGAACGTTATGTAGGAAGCTCTGACCACCTTGGAGGGCTGGGGGACTCCACAGGGGTGCAAGAATGATTCTGCCCAGATCAGTTTACAAGGCTGGGACCATACAATATAAGCTCTTGGAGGCAAGGGCTGTGTGTATCTCCATACAGTGCCGATCACAATAGAATCTTATTTCTGTTTAGGGCTTCCAGATGCAATGCTAGTCAATGTCTATAGTAAACAATAATATTAATAAGTATTAACACGCCAAGCTACAAATCATTGGCATAGTTTTCCAATATTGCTGGTTGCTTTCCAGTATTGTCCTCCAGCCTCACTGCAGTACATTGTATACAAAAGAATTGAAACCCAATAATTGGTGTGTCAAGAGTTTGAAGGCATGATCACATTCTTTCCTTTTGAAATCCATCTATTGAAACCGACATCACAACAAGTGAGTTCATTGGCCTAATAAAGCCTATGTCCAGCATGCACACGCTGTTCTGTATCCCAGGACATCAGTTATTAGTTTGCTAATGAGGCTGCTGTTGCATGGAATAACCAGCATAAAAATGTTAAAAGTTAAGAATAATGGGAGAATAATGTAGCAAAAATATAAAAAGTAGACATCAGATATGACACTTATTTTCACTTATGGGAAGACAGCTGAAAGGAAGGCTTTAGCTATAATTTGTTTTCTCTGCTTTACTGAATCTATAAAAAGTCTACAATGATTTTGTTCTGACCACAGTAATGTAGCTTTACACTTGAAACAGAAATACAGCTTTAAATTTGGATTTTAATTTCATGTCTTATTGCAGACACGGTAGAAACTTTACACTAAAATAACATTTCTTCTATAAGCTAGCTCCTTTTGTGCTACTGAAAGAAATAATAATGAGAAAGTATTCCAGCAGGAGGAGCTGGTTTAGAAGCAAATGGATTCCATGGCAACTCCTGACTCTACATGACACCTAATAACTAGCATTTATGTTGGAAATTGTCTGTGTTATCTTGTACGCCAGATCTGATATTTTCATAGGGTTTTCCCTTTATTTAAAGCAAAAAACCTGTAGGGTGGTGGTTTTTTTAGTATAGATACAAAAATAAGCATAACATAATATGAGTTTGCCTCAAATGTGTGCTCAGGCAAGTTGTTTTCAAATGGATTTAATTTTTTAACAAATTATTTCAGAAACAAAATATTTTCAGGGAAATGTATTGATCTGTCAAGGGAAGAGCTGTATAGGAACAGAACACTGGAACTGTGTATGTTTTAATGTCATGAGATATCCATATTCAACAGTTTGAAACATAATACAAGAAGATCCAACTGAATCAGACCAGTATCTTGGTTCTCACAGTGCTGAATGCACCAGGGGAATCTTGTCATGGGGCAGCTGGAGAATAACCCAGTCCTGTGGGCATCCTGTCAGCCAGTCTGACTGATTTATGATCTGAAGAATGTGGATTTATATCCTTCTCTGCCATGATCCAATCTAGTGCATGTGTGGGGCCTGACAACTGCTGTTGTTCGAGTGTGGAATATTTGAACCTGCTATTTTATACCTAAATTGAAAGAAATCCGTTCTTAAACTGTCACATGATAAGCTACCTTTGCCTTTGACTGCTTCAGTACTGCTGCACGACTGAGAGAACATTAGCTGAAATTAACCCTGGAGATGAAGTTTTCTGTAGATGCTTTGTGGCCTGGCTGTTTTCTCAGCCAGCTGTTGCTTGAGGGCCTCAGATGGTAGAAGAGCATGGTCTAGGCTTGGAAAAAAGTCTGTGTCTCCTGTGGTCAAATGAAAGCTGGTTCTGGTTTGTGTTATTCATCCCTCTTTGGTATGAGTGAAAGAACAGAGAAAGTGGGGCTGAAAAAAGCCCTCCTGGTTTTGCAACTGTTTGGTCAGGGACAAATGCAATCACAGAGGGTGTTCCAAGGTGCAGAAGTGAATGATGGCCAACAGGAGAAAGAAGAAAGTCTCTGGGATAGTTCAATCTTATTGCGAAGTGTTATTGGTAGCATCTATATTTGTGCATATTGGTACCTTTTGAAGATGTCTAAGACCATTTAATTTTTTCCCAAGGAGTGTTTTTTTTCCTCTTCCTGTCCATACAGACAAGATCGATCTAAACCACAGAGTAATAATTTAAAACATGGAGTAATGGTCAGCAAATAAATGGATGGGTAGAACATGTGTCTTGGTTTAGCTAATCTTTTACTGTAATTTAGAATTAGATGCTGGCATGGAGTTGCTTGAACAGAGAGTCTGATGTGCCACAAAGGTATTTGTAGCACTTGGGAACAAAACTGAACAATTCTCAAGAGGGTTATAACTGATCATAAGGCAAATGTGATTAAAAAAAAAGGTCAGGCTACAGTCATACTTTGGGAATTAATTTGAAGATAAAAACACAGAAATGGAAAATACAGAAAGCCCAGAGAAAGGTGCACTGAATAATAGCAGTAGTAAGAAAATAATTTAAAAAATTGTTTAGATACATGTGTTGTTTTTTTTACCTACAAGAGAGAAGTAAGTACTCCACAGACAAGAGCAAGAAGGACATAAATAAAATAAAAGCAATACTAGATAGACTGGGAAATTGAAATGGAGGTGAGGTGAAGGCTTAAATGGAAGAGAGGTCATATTTATGGGAAAGGAAGAACAACTAAGAAAAATAGAAATTTATCCTTCTTTCTGTACCTTATTATATTGCTGTTTCTCATAGCCTTAGGTTTTGTGGCTTGGAGAAGGCAGAACAAGTTTGCATTGGTGATCTGAGCTGGACAGGGATTCTTATATGAAAATAAAAGTGGCAGATAAAAGAATCAAATCATGATTGTGGATGAAGTATGTTGTTCTTATTTATTATTGTCTGTTCAGTTTCTGGAAAATAAAAGGATATAAGTAAAGAAATGAAGCAGTAGAAGTTAATTTTAAAGGAGATTGTCTTCTCTAGTTATGCATAAACATAATGCATTGGCAGGGATCTGATTCCAGTCAATAACCTTTTTGTTCTTTCAAAAGATGAAAGTAATATTTCTCTTCTGAATGTTAGTTTTGATGGGTTCAATGCCCTCCTTCAGTAGCAGTGGCATCAGTAACTTCTAACTTCAATGGCTTGTTATTTTCATATTAGTAAGTAACACTTTCATGTTACTAAAATATTTATGTATATTATATATATGCAAATAAAATCCTACCAGGAATCTGTTCCTCCTTCCCTGAGAAAAGTTGACGTAACTGACTCGACCTTATTAATGTCACTTGCTATACTTCCAAATGCAAGGAAGTGGACCATTTTAAAATGTAGAGTACTTCTTAACCATCAAGTTGGTTTGATATAACATGAGAGCTACAAGTGCAGGCATGTAAAATGGAAATAAGAGCATATGTAGTTTGTAAAATTAAGACTATACACTTTTAGGGATATAGCTAAGAAAAGCTTTTTTAAATAGCAAGAATCTCAGCCCAAATGCAACCAAAATAGAATTTAAGATGTGAAATGCCTAAATTCCTCTATCCGGTGAATATGGAAAATTTGGTGTCTCAAAAGAGACTGGATAACTGCTTATGAAGAGGGAAGCATAGCACAGAGATGGAACACAGAAATGTAAATTACCTTTGGTACCTTGCCTAAGACTACAGGAGATACACTTGTCTGTTTAGAATATGTTACTTGGAACCTTCCCCTGAAAATAGAGGCTTGCTGTCCTTTAGAATAAGGCATAGGACTTGTGCTTTCTTGTTTAAAAATTGGCTGCATTCCACTATCTCATCTGTTCCTATACAAAGTTCCTTCTATCAGTTCTTTTATTTCTGAACACATTTTCCCCTAGTGTGCCCCAATCACCAGGTAAATACTACTGGATGCATTTGTAGGAGCTGTGCCATCATGCAAAATATTTGGTGTAAGGAAAGCAGATGAGATAATATAATAAAACCAAACAGGACTATTGCCTCACAGCAGTCCTATCTGCAGGACTCAAAGCTCTGTCCCTCTTTGGAAAGGGGATTCTTATCCTTTTTTACTCATAAGGGCTATTTTTTTTCATGTAATTTCATCTTTTCATGGTCATGAGTTCTTAGTCTGTTCCTGTAAAGTCAATGGTCCCTAAGAATTAAATAAGTTTAGGACATTACCTACCTACCCAATTCAAGGAAATACAATTTATCCCTGAATTAGAAATATTATAAAATCTGCAGCTGTTAATCTTTGAGTCCTAGGTTTGAGTGAAGGATTAGATAATACTAATGCTTCTGTCTATTCACCAAATCCTTTGAAAGTAATAGCAGAAACTAAATTTAATCGACAAATAATATATGTTGGGAATGTATTTCATCCTCCAGTCTCTACAGCAAAAGGGCAACGCACCAAGAGAAAAGAAACTTCTGTGTGGTTTTTGGTCATTTAATGCTGGGATTTCTTTCTAGGTTCTATTAATTTCCTGAGAAGCACCCATATTTCCCAAAAGATTTTCACTGATAGAATTAAATTAATCCAGCTGTTTCCCAAGACTTTCAGACAGCTAGATAGGAACTACATGTTAAAATGAAGAAACAAAGCATTTGGAATTCTTGTGAGTAGTCTTGTGGTGAGGCTTCTTTTTTATTTCATGTTTACGATGAATAGAATATTCTAGCAATCCATCTGGACCTGTTCTAAAAGAACACCCTTATTTATTAAAGGTTTTCGTCCTGGAAGGTCAACATTCCCTGAAGACCCTGGTCCTGAGAAAAGTTTGGACAAGCTTTAACTTTTTGAAGTTCATTTAATTTGGAATAGAAATTTAGGCTCCTGTTCTCAAAACAGTGCATCAGAGCATCCCCCTGGCCATACCGCCTTGCCAGTGAAAGAAGCGGAAGCATGATCTGGAACGCTGACATGCTCCTCCCTTCCTGTAGGATCTGTAGGGCTCAGGAGGGGGTGTCAACTTCCTCTGCAAACTTCGGAGCTGCTGTGCAATGCCGAGGAGCTGGCATCTGACTGAGTGCCTCCTATAAAGCAGACAGAAAATGAACTGAATGTGTCAGGTCAGACTCTCTCAGAGTTTTCCTGAGAACACAAACATTGATGAAGATATTGTGGTTTCAGCATTGTAAGGGGAGAGCGATCGTTGCACATTCTGTGACAATTTCCCAGGGAAGTCCAGATTATATCTATGTGCCAAAAATGATGAACAACCCACTCGTCAGTCCGGAAAAAGCTGAATAAAAAAATAAACCCATCTTTATTTTGTGGGGAGGGAAGTGGAGGCTGGGATAGGACATGGCAGAAGCATGCCAAGGAAACAGCAAGATCCTATAACTGGGACAAACTGTTATATAGTCACTTAGTCTTGCTTGGTGCAGAGTTGAACTGTTTTATGTTGTACTTTAGACAAGTGAAAAAAGAAAAAAAAAAAAGGGGGAGGGATTAATCTTGTTTTGGCCTGGATTTATGAAAGTGCCTTTTTATGGAGGTGACAGGATCCTCTTGATGTTTTTCCCAGCTCTCCCTTTAGACATTGTTAGCATTTGAGAAAATAAAATAAGGCTTAATTGCAGAATCTTCGCTGCTACAAAAGTGACAGTTTATCAGAACCTGATCATACTGTGCTACCACCATCAGTAATTAGTTTCTAATTAGTTGGATTTGCTGAAAAATACATGATGGGAACTCACCATGTGTTATTGGCATCTGAAACAATTTCATCCTGTCAGCTAGAAGAAAGTACTGCTGTCAAGAACATAAGCCTAATTTTCCCACGTTAGCACAGCCCAATATAAACTGAGTTACTTCCAATCCGAGGTGCCAATTTGCTACTGTGTGAGGAATGTGGTTTATCACATTTCACATTGAGATTTAGAGTGCAGTAGAAAAGGATGGTGATATTTCTAGATTCCCTTTTCTATCAGTGTTCTTGCCAGTAGGTAATAGCATATAGTTAATAGCCCTGTAACTATTTGTACACGTATCATGTTATTGAGAGCATGATTTTTCAAAAACACTCAGTTCACCTCTGCTATCATTACAAGTAGTGGGAATCTTATTATTTGGAATGATAATATTCATCCCAGAACACTTTTCATTCTTGATTTCATGGGTTTTTTAGCAGATGTATAATAGCAAATGTCTTTTAATTTTCTTTCCCCTCCATGTTCAGGTGCATGTTTTTATTGAGAGTTAGACAAGACTAGGCTGGAGAAGAGCAGCAGTGAAGCCTTATGCACAGCCTTAGGGAAGCTCTAATGCTCCTTGTTTCTGAGGAGACATTTTAATAGAGAAGGTTGTGGTTTTCTAGGAATGGAGATGCAGAAGAAAGATTTGGAGAGCCCTGGATTCAAATCCCGTTGATGCAGTATGGAGCTCGTTAGAAGATCTAAGTACAAAACATGTTGTAAACATACTTAATTGCAGGATGGTGAAATCACTGCAGAAGATCCCTTACCATAGAGCTAGGAATTATTTATGAAGAGATTCATTTAGTCCAGGCATTACAATTGCTTTCCAGAGAAGTTCCCTTAATATAGAATTTTGTTTCACACAAGCTGCATGAAAGCAGCTTAACCTCTTACTGCTACCGATGTATGACTTTAGTAACAAACTTGGTTTGTTCATTCATGAGCTTTTATGCAAATCACTTCAGAAAAATGTGTGTCAGAATTTCTGTGCAGGTTAGTCTTGGCACCACCTGCTGAATTGCAGTGCACTCTGAGAAGACATGACATTTAACAAGATACATTTTTAGAAAGGTAGGTAGGAGTCAGACACAGCTGATAGAAAAGGCATAGTATGGGGATAGTAAGAGGAAATGGGAGTGACCCCTCTCAGCAGAAGCCTTACTCAACTTTCTGTAGCTCACCTGCCTGTTTGGGCATCCTATGACACCCAAACCTTTTGTCAGAAAATATTTCTTCCCATGAAGCAGAAGAATTCTCCCTTCTCATAAAATTGCTTGGAAGAGAGGATTTTGAACACATGGGATACTTTCTTCTCTTTAGGAAGAGAACTAGGAAATCAGAACTTGGAAATCGGAATTATACAACTTATATTACTGTTTAAATACAACCTATTCTGTGGATGTTCAAGTCATACTAGGCTCCAGGGTGAAGACTGATGACCATCTGGAGGAAGTCTTTAGAAGCAATGACAAGGAAGAGGAATTTTGGGTCAGCAGCATAAACCCCTGAATTCACCTGTGTGAAATTAGGGCCTCCAAAGATTCAATTTACAGCAGCAGAAGAGCTGCAGTGTGAGGATGGCTTCATGGTGCCACTGACACATTCGGTATCTGGGCTAGAACTGAAATCTTAACTAAGGTTCTAGACAACAGAGTGTGTTGTAAGACCTCCTTCAGAAGGGATCTGGGATGGTGGTACATACCCAAACCTCCTCTAGCTCCTGCTGGGCACCGCTGTGATGCTGTTTTCAGACTAGGATAGGGACAATGGCAAAGGATGAAGTCACAGAGGGAGACTTAAATATGTCTTGGAATACAAGATGTGCATGTTTTTTGCTTTCCAAGTTTTGGAAGAAGCACCATACCTGAGCAGGCATGTACTGACTGCAGCTGCCCCTAGAAGGGGGAGGGGAGAATAAGAATAGAAACCTGCTTGCAAACTGGAATGAGCAACTTCACAATAAAATTTTCTGTATTTACAGTTACTTTGCTCATTTATGCATAAGGTGATAATTACATCACTGAAATTATTTTTTTTTTCTTTTTTTTTCTTTTTTTTTTCTTTTTTTTAACTTCTGTGTTTGGTTTTCATACTTTTGTTAGACAGCTATTCTCACTTTTCACCATGAGATATCACTGGATTGAACCCATTCATTGTTCCTTCTAAGCAGCTGTTTCAAATGTATCAGAATTCTTTCTCTTGGATTTTTCAGCTAAATACTGATTCTAATCAATTTGCTTAAATTCATTCTGTATTACTTTAGACTTTGTCTTCATGAATCCCATACTTTTGTAAAAAATAAAAACGCTTCAAATATCTTATTTAGAAATGCCACCAAACTATTTCTAAAAACAATTAATACGCTAGGAAATACAGTATTTCCAAAGTACAGATGGCACAAATGACATTACAGAAACTCTTTAATTGATTAATACTGAATACTGAAGCTATTGTCTGCTACTCTGCAGTTTGACTTTCTGTGATGTGCATTTACAAAGCAACAAGAGCTAGCATCATTAAGTTGGTATGTTTGACTGTGGCATAGCTCTTTCCCCTAATTAATTAAAATTGTTGAGGGACAATGTATTGCTTCAGCCAAGTTTTCCAAAGAAAGGACTTAATTTCTGTGAGAATTTAAACTTCCAAATTAGCTGAAAAAAAATCTCTTAAAAATGGGCTAATTAAATGTGTGAATAACCAAATGATTGCCTAACAATTTGAAAAATATCTATTTCCTCTATGACAAAACACCATAACATATTGATATAGTCTAAACAGCAAAGGTGGCTTTTGTATCATCTATGTGTCTATAAATTTAGTGACAACTTTTTCTATTATTGTCCCATGTCCTTAGGCACATTTCTATAGGCAATATATTACCTATATATTATAATGAAATACAACATTTTTAACATGATCAGAGGATGAATGTATTCAAGTACAGAACTGATAATATAAAAATAATTTCCCACAATTTAGAGGTGCCAGATATGAAACACTGGTTAACTATTGAGCCTTTGAAACCAGCCAGCCTTCTGCTTGCTGCAGTGCGGTGCTGCCAGCAGGCTGAGGTGGTCAGCACTGCTGAGGCTACACTAGTGGAGCACTGTGTGTGGTTTGGGGCAGAGAAACACAGACATGTTAAAGAGAGTCCAGCAAAAGGCCATAAAATAGATGATGGACTGTTCAGCTTGGAGAAGGCTCATGGGAATGGTATCGGTGGATATCTGAATGGAAGTTGTTGACAAGGACACAGCCAGGATCTTCTCAGTGATGCCTGGTGACAGGGCCAGAGGCAACAGGCACAGCTGGGAACACATTTTTATACTGTGAGGGTGATCAAACCCTGGCACAGGTTGTCCAGGGAGGTGGTGGAGTCTCCATACTTGGAGATGTGGAGTCCTGGGCAACCTGGAGTCCTGGCTCTGCCTGAGGAAAGGAGTTAGACCAGACAACCTCCAGAGGCCCCTCCCAAACTCAGCCCTGCCATGATTCTATGCAGATGCAACATCACCAGTGTCATTATTTTTCTGGTAAGCTTCCTGCTAACAGCTCTGCTGTATTCTTTCATCTGGTGAAATACAATGGAAATGACAGTGAAATGATCCCTTGGAGAGGTAATGCTTATCAGCTCAATACAAAGCTGAGCAAGTGTAAATATTAATATTCAGTTTAAGGTCTAGTCTATCTGAATGAGGATGCACTGATGTTTCTGTAAGTATGTTGGCTCCAAGTACTTGCTCAGCATCTTGAATCCTCTTAAGATTGAGGACCAGCCGCAGGATGTGTAGTTTCATCACAAGATAGATGCTGCTACCTTCTGCCTTCAGATTGATGCCTTGCAGGTACTATCACAGAGCTGGGCATCTCAGACAATACCTTTTGCCTGGCAGAACTATTCATTGCTCATCATGCCTCCTGTTTCAAAAACCATTTTTGGAGCTTCATGCCCCCTTATTTACATAACTTAGTTTAGCACTGAGCCCTAGAACAGGACACCCAATTTTATATGCCTTAGTGTTTTTTCCTGAATTTTGTAGGACTAAGGAAAATACAAGTATGTAATATATGTGTATGTATGTAACTATATGTAAAGAGTAAACTTTAATTATTATCTACCTAAATTGCATCATTGTTATACTGGAAATATTTTTTATGACTTAGCTTGCCCTTATAAGCAGAGTTACTGCTTATGTAATTAATATAAATTAGTGAAATTTTTCTTTAGATTATAATTTCAAAATCTAATGCACGAAGATAATTTTTTTACTACATCTCCCACATTTTACACCTAAAAATACAGTGCAAAACATTCTGGGAATATTTTTATTAAACCTGAAATATAACACATCCATCAATATTTTCAGCAGCTCTTAGATCAAATTTTGTATTTTTCCCTATAAATTAAAAAAGTCGACTATTTAAATGCCATTAATACACAGGCTATAGAACACTTTTCAAAATGAAGACGATAGCCCTGAATTTGCGCAAATTACAGTATTGTTCGGTCTTTTATTTTGATGTGCTAAAATTCAACTAACAATCTGACTTCTGAGAGAAGCAAGATAAAACAAGAAAAGACAAATCTTCACAAAGGAGTAAGGCCACTGTGGCTAACTCAGTGTCATCAGCATTAATACATCAGTCACTTTCGGTTTCCCCGTTGTCTTGAGGTTTGAAGGTTGGTTCCACTAAGGCAGATGCATTTTTGGATATCCCAGAATGACCAGATGTCTTAGCTGCAGTTCTTTTGACTGAGTGGACATTCCAGACAGCCTTACTTCAGAGCCAGGTGGTCAGTCCCCTCCGTGGTGCCTTGTGCTGGTACAATGTTCAGGTAAAGGTCGTACTGTTGGTCCATGCCAAGGTAGCTGTCGCTCATGAGATACAGGGTGTAGATACACCTGAAAAGTAAAAGCAGCATTGTTAGTTTGGGAACTGGGTCTTGACTACTTGGAAAACAGAAAAACCAAGAGAATTTAATTTGAAAATCTGTCATACTTTCCAGGAGTTTCTGGAGTATAAAAAGCAACAGAAACTGTATTTCGGTTTCTGACATATCCAGTTCTTTTCAGAGCGATGAGTTCTTTTTTATCAACTTCTCCCAGTATTAAAAACCATCCTTCATCCTTGACTTTGGGGAACCGAGGAGCCACTGCTTTACTGTCCTGCTTTCCCTGTTGGGGAAAAGAAGCAGCTTAGGAAAACAAGAAATCACCTTTCCAAAGAGCCATTTTTCCTTGAATGAAAAACAACTCAAGACGACATTGCTGTGAATTGTTCTGTAAGGCTATAATTTAGGGAGACTAAAATAGTGTTATTTCTTTCCAGAAGAAGGGTTAAAAAAACAAACACAGTCCATGGAGAAAAATCCAGAATACAAGATATTATTCCACTTCTTTTGTAAACTACTGAAACTGGAAATACTATTCCCTTTTTGTAATTTACTCTAATATATTCCAAATGCAGAAGGGTTAATTGTAAACCTAGCATCTTTAAGTAAAGCTAACCAATATTATTCAAGATTAATATAAAGACAAAAACAGCACTTAAGGTATTTATTTGGGTTTGATATAGCAAAAGGAAAGATTATTTCAATGATTCTTAAAGACAGTGATTTTAATGCTGGAAGCTGCAGACAGAATGATGCACACTCAATAAACATTCATTTTGTGTTTTGTAGAGGGAAAGGTTTTACTGAAGATTTATACAGAAGAAAAAACACCACCACAGCAATGAATCTTTAGAAACAGTTTGATCCAGCTGTTTTTTACAAAAGAGGGATAAAATTCTAGGAGAGGTTTATAAAACAGTGATCACTGCATGAAATGCTTCTGCTCTTTTCTTTTACATGGCTTTTGCTTAGGAAAAGTCTCTGTCAGTAACTGGCACAGCAAGTAGAATGATGTGCGGATGAGCTTTGACCCTTTGTCCTTCCTAAAATAAGACACTTTCCCCTTGCAACTATGGCAAATCTGCTGTAGTCAGGACAAAACATCTTTTGGGAAACAAGAATACTTTTCAAATGTAATTCTTAACTAATGAAAGATAACTTCGGGATTTTCAACAGAACACATGTATCTCCACTATTATTTTTAAGAAAAATGAAATTGTCTTAAGAGTCTCAGAAGTAACATCTAATACCATTCTCCACATTCATCTCAAGCTTTTCTTTGCATCTTAACAAAAACGGAGGTAATTATAATTCTTAATTGTTTGAAATGTTAGAGAAATTAATTAGCAAAATTATAACCATGGTGGTCCATACGCTGCTCATGGTACGTAAATGACAGAAAAAGGCATTGGTAAGTGAGTGACAGCTCCAGTGCCAGCAGTGCCTGATGTGGCAGAGCAGATGGGAAATGGTGCAGCTCCTGGATTTTCTGGCTTGGCACACCAAGACTTGTCGAAGGCCCAGTGAGCTGACCAGCCCAAGAGGCAATGGGATGTGCTTTAAATGGGCAAAGGGGTGGGACTAAAATGCAGGTGTGGGAAAGAATTATATGTGGAAGTTGCTCAGCAAAGCATCAGATATAATGAAAATATTCTCACTAAAGGCCTGAAGATGTGTTACGAGTAGAAATGTATTTATAGGTGTGAGTCTGGTATGCAGTTTGGAAGCACCTGTGAATGTAATCAGGAAGCTTATACATTAGTTTGATTTTTTTTTTCATTGACTTGGTCTAGGATTTTAGCTTAAGGGCCAGTTTACTATCCTATAGCAACCTGAAAAAGCCCATTTTCTTCACTAATAATACAGAATAGTCTTTGAAAGTGTTTATAACTTCTATAATACTTAAACCATAAAGAAACCTATTATGCTGTATAAAGCATCATTGATAATGTAAATGGATTACTGGACACTTGTGCACTTGGGAAGGAACTGATAAATTAGTCTACCTGATACCCCATCTGGGTTCTGTGCAGATTTATTTGGAGCACATACTCCTGATCAGCATGCAATTTGATCCATCTCTTGTCATCTCGTGTGTCTGTTGTCAAAGAAGGAACAGGCACTTCGTTCTGTGGCTGGACCTCATCATCCCAACTGCCCTTAATGCTCAGACTGACGTTTAGAATTGGCAAACGGCACAAGAAATTCCAAGCCTGTAGAAAAAACAGATCCTTATAGATTACAAGTTTATCTATACAATCATTGTCACTCTAACAATAACAATTCAATGTGCAGTCTACATATTTATTCTATATTAATAATATTTTATTGTGTATTAGAGTATATGTAATCATACAATTCTCAATCATAAATATAAAATACTTTTCATTAACCTCTTATGCTACTTTCTTTCTAGCAAATAAAACAAATGTGAAACTCCTCAAGCACATTACACATGCCTTACTAAGATTACTGATGTCTGAACACAGGAAAAATTCCTTACTGCTCCTGATTAAAGTATTTTTTCCCTATAAGCCACTTAAAAACTAGTATAATTAAGTTTTAAATTAAACTTCCTTAGAATAATCCATAAAGAACAAGTCAGTGCAGTGCTAATTAGCAATAGGCAAACCTCAGAGAGTTCAGAGGATCAGTTCAGATAATTAACCAAAAGTTCAACTGCATATCCAAAGTTATCCCTAATTTTTTTTAGGTTTTCTTGTATCGATCTTCATGAACTCTTCTTCCTAGAGTCCTCCTGAGGAATTTTAAGTCTCTGCGGTTTCTCTTGAACTGCAACAGGTCCTCAACTTTCTCTCATCCTTTTGCAGAGAACTGTTGTTAGAGGATACAATCTGAGTAGCTGAACATGACACTCTCTTAACCTTAAAAAGGCATCCTGAATATGCAGCCCTATGTTTCTCTCATTTTGGCCTCTATCAGACAAGGAAAAGCAGCTTTGAGAAGCTGTGACAAAAATGGAAAGGAGCAATGTAGGCTTTCATTTAGTAAAAAAGAAAATCAGCATGTTCATTCAATGAAATCTGTTAGGAAAAAGAAATGGGATTGGCTGTGGAATGGAGGCAGTGATTTGTGGCCTTTCTATTGCTGAAAAAGATAAATGAGGCTGGCACTGGAAGAAAAAAACAAAATACCAAGAATCACCTTCTGCCCTGCTGTCTTTCCCCTCCAGCCCCAGAACTGAACAGGAATCAGCATATTGGGTGGGAAGGAGAAGAAGGAAATAAGGATATTGGTCTTGGTAAAGAGCCATCAGATGCCAAAATGGGAACTTGCGGGAATGAAGAGGGCATGCATAGTCACATGGACAATACCATGGAGCAGAAATGTTTTATCTGGAAAAAGACTAAAGCATATTTTATTTTTCAAGTATTGGTTTGAGCATGTTGTGTTTCAAAAAATGTAATTTATATTGTGCTTGATGTGTCTGATTACTTTTTCTGTGCTTGAAGGCCTAATGAAAGCTTAGTTTGCTTTTTGCAGACATCATTGCCACGAGTCATACAGACAATAATAGTATATGTAGTCATACTGACAGTAATAGTATATGTCAATACATAATTAGGGATCCAGCAGCCAGGGTAAGCAGACCTAAGGTCACGCTGCCCTCGGAAAGGTGGTGCTGTCCCTCTCTCCAGTGTCCTCCCCACCAGCTTGCTGTGCCTCTCTCCATCCCCGGTATTTTGGCATTGCCATGCTGGGATTGTGCGGCTAGATGGATCAGCTTGCTAATCATTTTGGTGACAGCATGAACTTAGATCAGCTTAAAGCTGATTGTGGAAACATATTCTCTAATCCTGTGACTCTGAATAGGCATGAGCCTTCAGTGCCACTGAAAGAAGTGGTCCAGCCTCCTCCCCTGCTGGCACAAGCATTCACGTAGCCACTTGGCTACAGGCCATTTTGACTGCCAGTGAGAGTGTTGTTAGGATTCCTCCTCCTCCCCTTGTCCCCAGATGCTCATTGCCACCTCCTTGCCCGAGGCAGACACAGCGTTTGTGCAGCTGTGCGGTGAGCTGGGTCAGAGGAGGTGAAAACAGCACGGCGAGGGCAGGACTGCCCATTTCGGCTGCAGCACAGGCTTATTGGGATTAAAATGGCTGCATTACCAGAGCCTGACTGAACTAAATGAGAAAACTGATTTCAGCTACAAACTAATCTCTCTCTCTCTCTCTCCTCTTCTGTGCATTGCATGAACAGCTGTGTCTGTTCAGCGCAGAAGGTGGGGAGGGCCAGCTGTGAGCGCTCAGGAACCGCAGTGTAAAACCAGGGGACACAGATGAATTGCACTGATGTTCTTAATGGTGTCTTAGCTAGGAAAGGACAGGAAAATTGTAACAGAAGCTAAACAGCTAGGACTTTAAGGAAAAATACATCCCTCCTTGTCCCAGCTCTGAAAGGGGAAAAAAAGGCAGCACTTTGAAGAAGGTGAAAAAAATACCACAGGCATTCTTAACTAATTCGTTATTGCCAGGATTTTGATATATTTAATATACAAGACTACTACACCCACCTCCAGCAGATCACACTGGATGACAACTTGAGTAGTAACATCTTAACTGGCAAATGATTTTATGTTGAATGTAAAGGTTTTTAAGAAGAAATTTAGCATAGGAACTCTGCAGACCCACTGTGTGACAGTCTGTGCATCTAAGCAGGGTATTTCTGCTGAATTCATGAGAGGCACCCTGATAGATACCAACTTGGTCATCGCCTCTTTGGTTGTACCTCTGATTATCATTTACCATGAAAGCTTTTATGTGTATCAAAGGATGAGACCTGTTACAAATATGTTAGAACAAAGCTTAATTTCAGCGGACATCATAATTTATTAACTCCTTTAGTGGCATTACCTGTTACCTTCACCATAGTCTGGTGAAGATTATGATTTGGGCTGGTTTATACCATATAACCCCAACATAATCTATTTGTCAAAGGCTGTCAAGTCCTCATGTAGCTTTCATAATACAAACAAAACAAAGTAATTCTGAGTAATTGTCTAATTAAATAAGAACATAGATTTAATATGTCATCCTATGTTGGCTGTTAACAGTTGGATTTGATGATCTTAAAGTTCTTCCCAACCTAAAGGACTCTGTGATTCCTTGATTTATCAAGTCTTGTGTATTTGAAAATTAAAGACAAAGTTAGTACTGCTTGATTATTGATACAGTATGCACAGCAGGCTGCCTTTTTGTCATCCATGCAACATGGAGAAAATGAAGAAATGCTTTTCTCACCAAGGAAAAAACTCAAGTAGTAGCAATGAAAATGAAAAGATTATATGAACACAGATTCTTCCAGAGTAAAAGTAGATAATACTATCGTAGAGATAGTATTTATTTATTTTAAATCTTTAAGTTTCATTTTTCTCTTTCAAAAATATCATATCAACTTAATATTTTAAAAGGAGCCTAATGCCAAAGAAATTTCAAAACTGAGTAAGATTATGATTAGATTATGATTAAGATTATGATTATAAAAGAAATATGATTCAGCATGAATCACTGAAACAAACACAGAGCTTTGACCAAAGATTGGGGTTAGTCTAAATAGTTTGAATTTAGGCTGTCAGCTTTTAAAGCTCCTCTGACTTTCAGTGATGTTTGGAATTATAATACTAACTTCTGAAAAATTAAACTCAGGCTCCCATGTCGCTTAGGTATTTTTTGTCAATTTTACTGGGTTTTTTTGCTGTACAGGAAGACACAAGCACATATCACCTCCTTTTAAATATGTCAACATGTCCAATATGTACATGCACATATATACTATACATATATATTTACCTACCAGGACCATAGATTCAAATTAGAATCAAATGAAAAATCCTTCATGAACCATTGGGAACATCATTAGTATTTTTGCCAACAATCTGTCTCCCCAGGACCTAGACTAATATTCCAAATCCATGAGCAGCTTCAAGAGCTGCTATTTAAAAATTAATTACCTATCTGCTTAAAAGGCATCTTCTTCTTTCCAAATGTAAAACTTCTTCCTTTTCCTGTCTGCCTGAAATTTATGTAAAGCTTGAGCTGTTTTTACCAGTTTCTTGCTAGTAATCTTTAGCTTTAAGATATGGGCTCAATACGCTTTGAGTGAGAAGTAAAAGGTTTTTTAGGAAAAGAATGGTTTTGGCAATTTCATGGCATATTTACCACTTTATTTGACTCTGTCCATGTCTGGTGCCAGAAAGCTAAGATTAAACTCTGTAGTCTGATATTCTTTCTTTATAGAAAACATATTGTACAGACACTGAAGAATTTTTGTCTTGGTTGGCCCCTGTCTTATGCGAGCACTGAAAGACTTTACATATGAAGACACTCAACAGGCAGTCTCAATATGAATTTTAATTCTGTGCAAGGAATTGTAATAGTTTTTCTTTTTTTTTTTTTCCCCCCGTGTAAAAAATACTGTAAGGAATATAACATACTGGTAAAAAGGTTTCACATTTGTAATACCCTGCACAGTATAGTCATGGCTTTGCTATATCCAATATGGCCATTCCCAGGTCATGGAAATGAAACTTTCTCTTCACACAATGGCAAGACATTATGTTTTTCCCTCTTATATGTATCTGTATTTACAAACACAGATATATAGAGGCATAGAGTCATTCACAGTGTGAATGTACACACCACATACACACAAGCTATTTTTGAAGAAACTGCTAAGACATTTCAATACCAGCCAAACATATTTATCTGAGGATTAATCTTCATCTATTGAATCAGACGAGAACACTGCCATGCATACAATTATTTAATTAGCAGCCAAATCCTCTGCCAGTCAGCAGCCGTTCCAGGCATACTGATGGGGCAGTAGATGCAAATCTCACAGTAGTACTGCTTTTTCTCATTACTACTGCAATTAGCACTTAAATTGATGCTTTAAACATACTAATTTCTGGAATAATTCAGGATTTGTATGTTACCTGGGATCGCCTCACTGCAGAGACGACACCAGATTGCTACGCAAATTGAAGCACTTTTGAGCCAAATAACCATCATCATATCAGACAGAGCCAATTTGCATTTGCTTTTAAAGATAACAGAATGGCAATTTATGCAAATAAATTTAGTAAGTTTACTTCTGAGTTCTCCCTGAACTAATTATAACAATGTTCTAATTTTTTATCACATCTAAAAGTTGGACTGAAATCAATGTGTATTATGTTAGAAATCTGTTGTTAAAGGAAGCCTTTTTTTGATGTCAATACATTTTCTTAATTCAAAATTTTGATGTTAATTCGGTTACAAATGCAGATGTCTCTTATGGACATTTAAGTACTTTTCTTCTTGTTTGCATACCAGTAAAAGGTTTAACTGAAGCTGAACAGTCAAGCACAGGACATATTGCTGTCCTTTTAAACATTCAAATAAAAAACATTTGAAGTATAGCTTTTGAAGTTTTCACCTTTCTTATATTTATTTGAAATCATAGGCTTAGCATGTGATGAATGCTATGGAATATAGCTGTCCTTTGCTGTGAATGCCTTGAAAATCAAACTGAAACCAAGAATTTAGCAGCTCAACATTTTGGAATAGTATTTTTTTCCCTCCCCTGTGAAGTATGAAATTTTCATCTCCTTTTTCTGTTTCAAATAGAAAATGAGTGCTGGATCTTTTACTAAGAGTATTTTCAGAAAAAATGGTGTTTTACAGACCACTTCAGAAACCAGCTATGATGACATTTGCAATGCATGTATTCCTAGGGCAGAGCTATGAAAAGGTGGATAACACTCAGCAGATTGAATGACCTAGAGAAGCATCTTTAGAGAAGAGAGATGTGGTAATATCAGCCATAAACCAGACTCTGTTACTGCTTAGCAGGGAATAAGTGAGAATAATATGAAGAAAACAGCAGAGAAGAACCTTTGTAAAGCCAGCAGTACCTTGAAATTAGAGCAATGAATGTATTGCACTTTATACAGAATGTCACATGATATTTACTGAAGTGGAGTATTTATTTTCCTTACTACTCTTCCTTTCCAATCACATTGATAATGATCACAAAGAGAATGTGTTACCTGTGAAATATGTGCTGCTTGCAGCTCACTGTCCACAATGGAAGCAAAAATATTCTCTTTTCCTTCGCAGGCAGCCATTAGTTCGGGAAGACACTCGATAGGCCCTTGGTAACCTCCATGCACACTCTTCCTTTGGCCTTGGCTCCACTTCCTGATACAGACAGCAAAACATATGCCCAGGGAGGGAAAGCAAACATTTGTATTCTGTTGTTTTTGGTGGTAAAACTCAGTACTGGTTTCTGTTTTTAAAGGTTTTTTTTAAAATTTATTTTTTGTTAGCATTAATTACTGCATCATCTAAGCATCTATAGAGATTTGCATTATCTATGATGCCAAGATGGATACTAATGTAGTTTTATAATGGATTAAAATAAAAAGATAATTAACATACAAAGTTAGATTTGTTAGGACTTGGAACCCTTCCAGTGGTCTCTTGTTAATTTGTCTGGAATCACGGTTCTCAAAATAATCTGTGGGGGTTAATTAATCAATGAATATTGAAAACAGAAACAGAAAATCCATTTGGGAAAGCATCACTGTGAAAAACAGAGTTCTGCTTCTGATTCATTAATGAACTTTCTCAGGCACAACAATGACATTCAAACACAATCAGCAGTGGGAAGTGGGAAGAAAATTGGAAACCTGCTAATGCTCAAAAGAATTACATACTGAAAGAGGTAAAGGTGCTGGCGCTCTATATTTGGCAAAGTAAGCAGGGATGAGTCGTGTATCCATCTGCCCTGAACCACCATCTGCACCAGGTTGGTTATGTTCAAAGCAGTCACCAGCCAGCCATGATGTGCTGCGACATCCAGCATTGCCTAAGCGAAGGAANAAAAAAAAAAAAAAAGAATGCAAATATAATTTCATACCTCATTCGTACAAGAAAGAGAATATATTTAATGTTTAACATATACTGATTTCTAGGCCTTAACATAAGAATTTACTTCAACCTCTACTGATGGCAGTTAGGCACCTTTGGAATTAACCTCAAAAAAAGATGAATTAAGTGTATCATTGTCATCAGTTCTTACTCTTGAAAAGGTAATTTACACAGTGGTTTTGGGAGTGAGAACTGAAGGTAGAATCTTTTCCTTACAAATAACTGCTCTTTGACATAACCCAAGTCAGAATGAAGGGAATGAATCTCAACATTTACTGTAAAGGAAAAGGTTACAATTAATGACAGTGTTTGTTTATATTTTGACATGAGAGTTTTCTCAGAATTACATAATTATTCAAAAAACCTTGAACTATTTAAAAACACAACTAATATATTTACATTTATTCAAAAATTAATATTAATGTCATTTACCAGTAGCAATTATTATTATTTCCATTTGAACTAAGTACTTAAAAAACCCCTGGAACTGGATTAGATAAAAGCACTAAAATTTAGCTCAATAGTGTATTTGAGGTTTCTTTCAACACTGACACATATGTTGAAATCTGGAAGAAAGCTTACAAAATAGCTTATCTTTTACCTACTGTGAGTAAAAGTGATCAGAAACAAAATAGATTTCATCCTTTGCCTTTACTGTCTTGAGAATGAGGGATGTTTGGCTGTCCTTCCTTTGGCATCTCTATCCTGTTCCTGAAAAGCTTTCCCAAAGTACACAGAAAACATAAGCAAACAAAAAACCTCTCTCCAGCTCTACATCAGACTTCAAAGTGTTAAAAATCATCCTGCCATCCATGTCTCATGAGTTTCTGATCCATTTCTCTAGCCATGTTTTGACAATACAAACAAAAGGTATACTGTTAGTACCATTAACATAAAGATCTAAAGCTAATCGATTATGGATTTTGCACTGCAAATGGCCCTACAGACATGAAAAAAATGGTTCTTATTGCTTTTTTTCTTGACTGGATTTACACTCTGTTTAGTTAGACTAACCAAGTCGAATTTAAGAGTTCTTCCACAGTAAAAAGGACCAAACATGAATTTCTGGTTTCAACTTTTTAAAACAGTAAATGCAGCTATTTGAATATATAGTATGCTTTTCACCCTGTCTAGAGTACATTGAAAGAACTATTATGACTTATGAAAGCATTTCAGCTGGTGAAGAAAATGATGCTATGTTAGCTGTCTTCCTTATTTTGTTGTTCAATAACATTACGATCACAATAAAATGTGGGACCTCATATTAAACACTCTAATTCATATTAGAGTAGAAAGTAATTTATTTAACAGTAGTTTGCCATGTAGGTTATTTTGTGTTTAATTAAAATACTAGAAAATGTTTTTGTTTAAGAAAGCAAGGAACATTGTTATATTCAATCTGGTACATTAAATGGTTTCAACATGTTTTTAAATGCCATCCTGGCGTTAGGAGAATTGTAGCTTGATTTTAGGACTAAGCTTCAGATGTTTCCATGGGTTTTTCTTGTAAACACAAATGATATTGTTTGATACTTACTTAGACAGCAGATAACTGCAGCATTTTAACTTATTTTCCAACCACTAGTGTAATGAGGAGAAGCTGTCTGTGTAAGTCTTTACATTTAATCAAATGTTTTACCGACAAACAAAAGGCAGCATTTACTTAAGGCAAACTAAACAGTGAAATCTTCTTTAAACAAAGGAGTTGTTTACACACGCAGAGCTATTTCAATTAAATTACACTGATTCAGGAGAAATACTGACTTTAAAGACACAAGTTAGTTTCACTCCTGGCCAGTCACACAGTTTATTTTAGCAGTTTACAATGCAATTTCAACAGGATTTTTTTCCAGATTGGGGTGATAAGATCAGTGACACTTAGAAAAATATTTAGAGTGTTACCCTGTATTACACAAATGTTGTCCCATTTCTCATGAATTGTGGATAAAGTGCCTTTCAGCTAATAAAGATCCAGATTTAATATTTAATTTTTTCGAGGAAGAGTCATAGCACCCTGAAACTCTCTAACATTCCTAGTGACCCTAGAACCAGTACCTCACAACACAATCTTATTGGTTTCCTTTTTTTGTCTTTTCACTTGGCTTGCCAAAGTGATTTCCATGTAGGATTATTTTCACCAAATAGAAAATAAAATTATGTTAGAAATCACATATGAAAGGAGCAGCTCTGTGGCCTGCAGATTTATATGATGGTTCCCATGATATTTACTCACATAAGGGGAGAATTGTTCTCAGCATCAGATTGGAGCCAGTCTTTTAAACTTACAAGGCGAGTTGCTCTTTACCTGATTTCACATTTTAAAGTATGTTGAAGACTACCCATACAGTATAGTCTGTGTTCCTGAACACTCTGTTGCTGACACAGTCTGGAATCTGCCTCCTGTTCTCCACTACCTGATTCTTGTTCTCTTCTGCTATTCTGACAGCCTGAAACATCATGTTCCCCAGTGATGAAACTGCTGTATACATGTGAAGAATAATGGGTGCACAGATATCCTGTATTTTCCATGAGCAACAAGAATAATACAGTAAATTGTATTTTTAGTCAGCATGAAGCAGTGATATTTCATAAAATGCTTCTGAAGATGCTTGCATAATACTGTTTTTACATTGTCTTCTTTCTTCCTTTTTTTTTTTTTTTAATCTATCCCTGTCCCCCCCTTTTAAACAGAGGTTTGAAAAGGGGAAAAGAAGAGTGAAGATGTAAGAGAAAGATAAATCTAAAACAAGCTATACTCTGAAATTAACTGGAGGATCCTTTCACATAGAAAATCTCCTAGAAATTGATAGAGGCCTACAGATAGATATCCCGTAGGGAGTAAGGAAAGCCTGTGTGTGTGAGACTCTGTGTTCCACATTGTTACAATGAATCCACATGGCAAATCCTCTTTTCCTCCTTATTTTCTGCTTCCTCACCCATAGAATTTATTCACAGCATCTCTATCTGGATGTGAAATCCAAGACAGTGACATTGTGAAAAAGTCAGAACAATGGTAAAGTTGGCTTGTTTCATCTGCTGCCTTGGAAACCTCCACACGTTTCATTTTCCTCTAAGTGTAAAACAGAGAGATGCTTGATACTTGAATGGTCACTGAAATTCCTATAAATACCCCAGGTAACAGATTGAGCCATTCCCCTATCTCCAAATGCAAATATAAGCAACTAAATAAAGACCATCATATAAAAAACGAACAAACAAAGTGTTAAATATTTATGTTATCTGATGAATAACATATTTAGTCTCTCTAGTTTACCTAGATGCTACCTGTTTAGTTTGTTGTAATTTTTAAGTACAAACCAGTATAATTTTATAGAAACTTGTGGCTTTTTCAAGTCTTATTTTGCAAAGAAATAAGTAATTTCTAAATATCTTATAGCTGATATGACTGGAGCAGATTAAGAGTATTATTTTAAATTAAGAAATGGCACAAATTGGATACCTGCGTTTCTAGCCTAAAAATTTAAACCAACACAGGATAATTTTATCACCGAGAAAAACTTAAAAGAAGAGGACAGTGAGTGCAAGAAGTGCAACAGGAAACAGTAAAGATGCTTTAACTACAGAAAATACCATACATGCATTTTTTGGTAAAGCAACAAGTTAAAAAAAAACCAACCAAACAACCCCAAAAAAACCCCTCTAAGCCCACCACTTTTTAACATGGAGTAAATGGGGTAAATTGATGGAGTCAAGGGAAGTACTGCTTGTTATAATCGAAAATATGTTTACTATCATTTTATTTGGGGCTCCTTCTGTGCTTAGGAGAATAAAAGCAGACGCCTATACTGAGATGGGTTTTCATGAAAGATTCAGGCAATAGCTTTTAAGTCTCCCAAGCATCATACTTGGACAACTGTGAAGTAATAATAGCAATTAGCGACACCTCCTTTACATTTTGTGTGTCACTGTCAAAAATAGCTTGGCTTGTGCCAATGTGGGAAGCAATAACCTATTAACCATGGCAGGGGCAGCACAAAAATGCTTAACCACTGATTGATGTAAATGCTCTTGTCACATATGGCAAAAACTTTCATTCTGATGGTATCCGGAATTGAGTGTCAAAATGTTTGGATCAAAATCTTGCTATTGCTTTCATCATTCCAGGAGTGCATTAAGACAAAACCCTTGGCATCTATAATCAGGTTTTCATCTTATTTTCAAGAGCAGTGGCTGCTTACCCTTTAAACAGAGCAAATTGTACCTTTCTAGTCTAACATGAAGCTGAGATTTAACAGTCTGTCTTTTTCTAGCCAAAATTATTACTGATGCTTGGAATTTAAATTATGGTTTATAATTCCCTAGCCTGAGGGGAAGCAAAGATGGAGGCAGGATGTGGAAGACGTGAGTGTGTGGCACACTCATTGATACCAAAACACAGTGATAGCAAAACACTGCTTTTCTCTGGTGCTTTTAAGCATTCCCAACATGTGCTCAAAATAACAGATACTAAATTGTTCCATAATAAACATACACCCCCCCCCCTCCTCCCCACTCATTTAGGAGATCTGTCAGGCTACCAAAATATCCTGATTGTAAAAATTCTCTAGAATAAAGGATTTAGCAAAGTTTTTATAAACGCTGTTTTTGGTATTACTTTCACATCCTTCATTTGAAAGTCAGATACTCTGGATCACTCTTGTACGACTGGGCAGGTGGCAGGGGACAAGACTAAAACTAGCAGAATTTCTGATCTACTCAAATGACTTAAATAGCTATTTCCTTTAAGATAAGCTATTGAAGTGTTAAAAATGATACATCTTATTAACAAAGACTGCATACTGCTTAGAATAATTTCTCCTTCTTTTTGAAGTCACCTGTCACATAACTCTGAATATACTAAGCATTTCGACTTACATCCTGTAAACATAAATGTTAATATTTTGTGGATGAATTATATCTAAGGGAAGTGTTAATGAAGCTATAATGATAACTGCTCTGGATACAGAGGCAAGCTAAAGAAATATAAGAAATGCCATTGCAGTTGAGAATTAGACCTGTGATTACTCACTAGAAGTTGAGTGCCTACAGTGATGCCATTGGTGGTAATGACTTGGTGGATGGGGGCTGAAACTTCAGGTGTACTCAGGGTGAGGTCCATGGCTCAAATTAATCTACTCTTAAAAGACTAATTTCATTTTTTGTATCAGTGTTTCACAGACTATGACACTTTCTTGAGTGCCTTTATTCACGAAATGGGAGTTTAGTCTCAGACTAAATTTCAGTTAGGAGTTTAAATCCATAGATCTATAAAAATCATTAGAATGGTGCCTACTTACAGCTGTTTAAGACTACAGAACTTATGTGACAAATACTTCTAGATAATAGACAAAAAGGTATGCATTTTACCTATTTTCCTAAAAACTATGAATTCAGAACAATAATTTTTCCCCCCCATACTTCAAATGTAGGAAGTCTTCCAATACATAAGATCATATTATGATCCATATGTGACTTGATATTCTACTAATAAAAGTAAAATATTTGTTCAGATGTTAAAACATGCCATGTACTCTAAGTTTCATGTTTTTACATAAATCATGATTTTGATGCTTCAATTACATATCTCAGAAACAGCAACTGACTTGAAAAGTTGGAATTTATTTGAATAAGTATTACAGAGTTTAAGGTCGCTGCCTTTGGTATGTTATATATCAGTAAAACAGGTATCTACAGAATCTTTGCACTTTAGAAGTCTAGTCCAAAATTACTTTTTAGAAATGTTTTACCCTGGGGAGGGGGAAGAGTTCTTTCAGATCAATTAAATCACACTTGTACAGCTGCATAGTTTCAGCCTACACAGCCCCTCCCTTGTACTTTATCAGAGATATAGTGAATAAGTTATAATTAATCCTATTCAGGAGGCACTCCTTTTATACTGCCCTCTTTTTCCCACTTCTCTTTACTGTTTTTTCCAAGCATATTCAGTCCCCTCTTCCATATGCTCTGCTACCCCCTATGAGAGACTAATTCTTCATCTCCCATCATCATAAAGGTCTCACTGATGTATGCAAATTACAACCTTCCTAGCTGCTTCGTAAGATTCCTATCCCTGTAATCATCCTTTAGCCTCCATAGTAACATTATTAGTATTTTCAGAACCAGGGAAAGGACAAACCATTTACTGTCCACATTTAGTGAAGTACAACCCTTGGGTTCTTACTGATTGCTTTTAATAGTATTACAGGGATAAAAGCAGCTACAGAGTGTAATACCAGCAGTGTAAACTTGGTAGGGTACACCCAACGTGTTCAGAACTCATTGAATCCCAACGGCCAATTTATTTTCAAATTACTATTTAATAAATTGATAGTCTCTACTATACCGTGAACTGTAAAAACAATTAAATGTTTTTGGTAAAAATCTCTTCGCAATAAATCAAAATTTCCTAATATAAACAATGTCCTAAAGACAGCATTTGTTTCAAATATTACACAAATCTACCAAAACCATGAAAGATACACAGCATCTTTCTCATAATAAATATGTCCTCTTTAGAATTTAGAGTCAGTGTCAAAGTAGGAATGTAATATTTTGTCAATAATCAAATTTTTTGAGTGCATTCAGAAGAATCCTTTTAAACAGCAACAGTTATTCCCAGTAACTTTCTCCTGAACTTTTAGCCCCTTAAGGTTAGCATTCAGGAAGCTCAGCTGCTGTCTAACAAACTTAATTAATCAAAAAGTCATTTCCGAGCTGTAACTATGAGTAAAAGTGCTTCAAGTGTGCTAGCAAGCCTACAAGTTAATCAAAATGCTAATGCAGTACAAATTAAAGTTGTGATTAACATTTCACAGTAGCTGCTTAAGTGAATTGATCACACAAATGGGTTAAGCATTACTCATTTCCTCCAGCCCCAACTGGGAAAAGGTTTGTCATGGGTGGGGGAGGGATTATTCACAAGCAGCACCAAATCATCACTGTCACCAAGATGCGTCCATACACCAGATCACTGATTATCCACAGCAAGCAAAACTTCAGCACCACAAAGGTGACCCTCGCTTCTCCCACATATGTGCCTACACAACACAAGCAGGCAGTAACTCCAGCCCGACATTCTGGGTACTTTCCCTACAAAGTGATCCATTGATGTTTAGTAACTATAAGTGAGCATTGCCACACAATACAAGCACTACAAGATTTCTTTGATTATTCTAACTATTTCCACACTCCTAATGTGGAATAATAGCCATACAACCATGAAAGCAGCCAGCATTTAAGTAAAATTGCAAACATTGTGCTATCACTGGAATATTACCACATATACAAAGAATACATGTAGTAGCTCAAGCGATGTGGCCTCTGCTCTTCACTTCTTTCTGTGTAATCCTCAGCATTCTCAAGGTAATTTGATTCTCTTCCCTTCCTTCAGTAAAGCTGCCCATTTATTTATAGCTGCCAATGGAGCCATTACACAAAAGCTCTTTTTCTGGACACTTCTGGACAAATCTTACATGCACAAGTGTAAAATAGACCTTTCCTGTAACTCCCATCACCTTCCAGCAAGTAGCTGGCACACCTGCACTACAAACAGGCTCAAACCACTCTTAGGATCTTTAAGAACTTCTCCACTTCCTCATAGCAGAAAAACAAAAGATCCAAGGGATATGGCTCTACAAATCAATAGTTTTAGTGGCTGTTATGAACTGAGGAGGTTTGGGGAGGATGAGAAGTGCAGAGTTGAAGGACATTTTCTTTCTTGAGTCCCAAAATGGCAACATGGGCTTCTTTGCCTTTGCATGGCCAGAAGTACCTTTTGTGCACTTCTGCTCCTTCTGAGGCACCACCACCACCCAGAACAGTCTGCAGTTTAGTACAGTAAGTATTTCGTACATAAGCCAGTTCTTAGCTGAATTGGGCAGCATATCTGTGCAATATTTGACAACTCTGAACATGTACAACAAAGATGATTCTCATAACAACTGCAGCAGAAGTTGCAATTTAAATGACTAGAAGCAACTTACTTACTTGAACTATTTTGGAATGGCTAAAGCAGTATTATACACACCACCATCTAGCTAAGGAAACACAGTGCTTAACCCAAAGAGTATTTTTCTTTCCTGTTAAAATTAGATTCTCCAGAGGAGTAACATGATGGGGAAAGACAGACTATCAGTGACAGCATTACAAGGTCCCTGTCACAGGGATGTGCATGTTTCCCATGCAGAATAGCCTTTCTTCTGCAGTTTGGAATCTGTTTTCATGTCCATCTTCTCTCAGTGCCCAGCTACCCCACTGCGATGTGTTTAACACATCCATAGGTAAACACTTCTCAGAGGTTAGGGCTGAGCTCCATGGCAGTTCTACTCCTGGTAATTTTAAAATATTTTATCAACGATTATACTACAAGTGGAGGCTTGTGGCCAATCCCAATGCAAAGCCAGCAACTGTCACATTATTTCTGAGAAGAAACTGCCCTGCTGAATCTGAGAGTGACAGTATTACTGCCTCAATTATCCATTTCAATGAATGCAAATATAGGCAATAGTCTTAGAATAGGAGAGTAAGAACTGATCGCTGAATACACAGTCACAGAATATAAGGCTTGACAAAGGAAGTAAAAAAAGATTAGATTTAGTTTCACATATTCTTAAGTAAGATAGGAAAAAAAGGTGGAGTATTGTCTTTACAATAATAATTACACTTTATAAAAATATTAGAAAAATAATTTAATTAGAATTTTTATTATTTAATGGTCATTCTCCTGAGAGAAATGGAGAAATGTTTGATTTTAAGCAGCTGCTGGAGTGTTCAGCACCATCTTAATGACACCTCTAGCTTTTCTAGTAAAAATAACAGAGTGCTAGGCTTGAAGAGAATATATTGTCTATTGTAACTGTACTAAAGGTATCAGAGGCAAATAAAAATTAAATGAGTTGGCCAAGGTCACCTAGGAAGTTGGGGCAATTTTTTTGAGCCATGGGAACCTTCTGTGCTTTATCCATGAGAGCCTGTCACTGATAACAAACTAGATTTTAACTTGAGGCTTCCAGTGTAGAGCAGGGGTGTTCCTCCAGCCTAGTCAATGCCTCAGTGGCCGTTCATTACAGAGATGGGAGTGGGAGCAGATAGGCATTCACATTCCAGAAGGTTACATATTGCTATTCCCTATATTTCTGCAGTAAAAGGGAAAGATTCTGTATTTCATCCTGGGTATATAAATACTAAATTTTATCTTGCTATAATGAATTCCACCTTTATCTAACAAATGCTAACCACAGAAAAACTGTAACAGGATATATTTCTTCCTTCTTTTTTATGCTAAAATATACATTCCCTTATTAAGCCAGCACTGTAACTCCTTAAAGTCTGTTATATGCATATGACTTCAACATTTCATCATAAGTAAAAACAAGATAATTCTAACATAGAGATAAAACTTTTAAGACATCTCAGGAAAAATTAATTTATGAGTTGATGCATAATATTTTTAATAAAGGACAGTGGAATCTTACCAGAAATCCAGCATTTACCTATGTAAGGATGTTAACATGGTTTTGTGTCTGACCAGTAACAACACTCAAAGCTAAAGCTGCTAGCGATGAAGAAGCCCAGAAGATGTTGGAGGAATGGAAGGGAGAACCATTTCCCATGTGGGATTGAAAATAAGCCACGGGAGGGAAGGCTGATTCAGGTGAAAGACACCACATAAGATTGGAGAATTTTAATATTCTGTGATGGAAAGAGGCTTGCTTACATATCATGGCTAGAGATGGCAAATCTGCACTGCAGGGCACCTGGGCTAAAGGCCTGCTGTAAACTACCTATAAAAGCTCATTGAAAGATCTTTTGTTCTCATAACAGAAAAGCAGTGCTGATATGGAAAATCTGTTATTCATGTACCCACCAGCAAAAACAATAGTTTATGTTCAGGGCACAATTTGAAGGTTAGCTATACAACCTCAACACTAAAGTAATTTGTAAGTAAATAAACAAAAATTCAACATAACTCAAAAACCAATTCCCTCCTCGCTGCTGTATTTAACATTTGGCGATGCGCAAGCGTGTGTTCACACAGACACACAGAAAAACACTCACTGAAGCTGTTCATCAATGGATCCTTCCATGCTTCAGTTCCTTTTCTCACAACTAACATCTTTTTTTCTACCTCTGCTGACCCAGAGTTCATCAGCAGGTCAGTGCTAAGGAAAAAGGTAACAACCAGTATTGAAAGTGTAACCCTGTCTATTGCTTAGATTCTGGGAACTTTAACCTTCGTTTGGAAAGCGTGACTAATAAGACGGAACCAATAATCTCCTGAGAGATGTAAACCATGTGCCAACTTTAAAATACAAAAATTCTTGTGTGCTTTTTTCTTTTTTTTTAAAAGATTTTTTGTTTTTTTTTTTTTTTAGATGACTGTATATATAACATTACGTAGTAGTTAACCAAAGGTTGGAGTGCCAAAGCATTGTACGGAATGGCATTTTTCTGAACTCTACTTCAGTTTAAAGGAACTGTTCAACATTTTGGAGTCTTTTCTTTGGAGTGATTATTGTTTATGAAATACCTATGATGCAGTAACAGGATTAAGCAAATACATTTCTCAGCGAAACAGAACAAATATTCAGCAAAATAATTACTGAAAATAGTATTTAATTTACATTTCCCCCAAATATGTAATTACCCCCTAATGCTTATTCCACAAACATCTACATGAACTTTAAGTATGTGATTTCTTTGAAACAAAGGTGAATTTTCTCACCTGAGCGAGTGATGCTTTTCTCTGTTAATAACTGAATATATTGAATAGCTGTTTCTACACTTTCAGCACCATGATTTTATTGATTTGAAATATTTGAAACAGACTAGCATCCAAGCACTGCTGGTTGCCAAGATTAGGACTGTGTAGCAGTAACATCTGTGGTGTTATTTGCTTCCTACTTTCCCTAATTTCAGTTTTGCTTCATTTGATATTAGTATTTTAAGTTTGTTTTTATTAGTGTAAGGTTGAGCCTTATCGAAATTGCTGGACACTGAATTGCACACAGTATTTTCTCTGCCTAGAGCACTGATTAATAGTTTCTCATAGAGAGTTTTACAAACTGCCAGGCTTGACACAATGATGTTTGCAGTTACCATATTGCCAATAGACTTCAAACAAGAACAAAGTTTCTGTCTCATAGTTGACAAATAGATCACTGAGGATATTAAAATTTGAGCAAACAAAAACTGTAGGAAGAAAGAAGTACTGGCTCTATTTTGCAGATATTGAACCCATAAACATAAAAAGAGTAGTTTTTTGAAGGCTGTCTGATCTTCAAGCACCTGTGAATGAGACCTTGTGCAGTTCTGCTAAAGACAGTAATTCTTCCCAGGAGAATCAGAGGGTCGGTTGTTTCCTGTGACATCTAGAGCTCACCTTTCCTGCTGTAACTGTAACTGAGCTTTTCAGATATGACAGCACTCTATCCTGAACTCTGATTGCTGCTTTAAAATTCTTTTGAGGTAGCAGCTGTTCATGTGATTGCTTGTTACCAGTGCTCTTCGTGGTCAGTTTAGTTTCTGTGGGCTGCAACTGCAGTACAACTGTAAAAATCCACAAGTCTCCAGACTGAGTTTAAAATCTGTGTTTAAAAATGTGCTCTTTGACTCTGTGATAACTGGGACACAGAAGACGTATCTTTACACAAGCTAGACAAAACTTCAGTTCCTCCTAAACATGGGGTTATAATATCATGTGGCACCAGTTCTCCACAACATTGCAAGAAATCTTCAGATTATTCTGTATTCAAAATATGACAACACTCTAACAATAAACAGTAAACCAACAAGAGTTGTATACTGAAATGCATCACGATACCTGGCATATTCTGATTGCTTGGTCCAGCACTGTCTTTGTATCAGTTGCATAATCTGGACAAGGCAGCATGGCATGACTGAAGTGGGCTTGCAGCAAGAGGTGCGTTTTTGTGTGTGAACTGTCAAATGAATGGGGATTGACTTCAACTGGAAGGTGTTTGGCCAATTCACTGTTCATCTGATCTTCATTGTGTCTCACAGGCAGATCCGTGTACTCATCAGCGTTCTTTAAAAAAAAAAAAAGAAAATCATTGTAATTAACTTCAGAATAACTATTACTGCTTGCTGAGACATTAAAAGTATACGCATTTAATTTACAGTTATATTTCATTGTAAAAATAGCAGCATTTAAACATTTAGAAAGTGTACTTATTTATCAAAATCACACATGGGAAGACAATAACTAACACAATATTTTCAAACATTGACACACTTATAGGTTTTAAACTTCTTTTCTTCCACGTAGCTGATTTTAACACTAGAGAAGAAGAAAATAAAAGCGATGAAATAAATATATTCATTGGGTGAATTCAGTAGTAGAAGATGACCGCATTGGCTCACAAAAACATTGTAAGGTTAGCTATAAAGAAGTCAGTAACTCCTATTTTCAATTTTCAGGTTTCAAGCTTTTCTCTTGGTATTCAAAACCCAGTAGGTTTGAAATAGCTCTGATATGGTTATTTTCAAATATTTTTTCAATATTTTGAGCAGCCAGCATCTAAGCAACAGATGATGAGTGATCAGAACAAAGCACAAAATTTTAAGTAGGTGCTGAAATCATTCTCTGTGCTCCAGAGTGGGATGATGCTATTCATGCCAAAAAGTAAGCTGTATAAGAACTGCCTCACTCTTGCCAAAAGAAGCTGCCCACCAACGTGTAATCTAAACGTAGTTATAAGCAGCAATATCCTAGTGGCTGAGAGGAGCAAGTACAACTGTTTTGGCATCACAGGTGCAGATGTTAATTCTCCTGCTTGGGAATTCCACTGTCTTTGAAAGAAAGTTCAACAGAAGAGTCCTAAGAACTATAATTTAGGCTAAACAGTAGTCAGTTTTGTGACTTAGTTGGCAATTTTTTCCTCCACAAAATCCTCTTGTGCATGTATGTGTGTACATATAATTTGGAATGAGAACGATCTTTCTAAAGTATAAAACTTGCAAGTAAGGTAAGAATTTTATAATATGTGATATCTTTTCCATCCCTAATTTATGAGGGTATATTTCTTTTGTCATAAAATAAAACATCATTTGGGGAACCTGAAGGGTGATGTCTTCGAAACTACAGGCTTAGCAGAGACCATTAAATAAAGTGTTCAGGGTTTTATATTCGTCTTAAACTATAGATTCAATATTTTGCATTTCAGTCTTCAATCTCATCAGATTTTCTGCAAATTCATATTAATGAAACATTCACAACAGTAACCAGTGAAGAGTGAGGTAAAGAAAAATGGCAATTTTAGGACACTTAATAGAACTACCTAATTGACTTACAAAGAACCATATCCACTCATTTATATCCTAAGACTAGAACCTTTTCTGACAATTCCTTAAAGCAGTTAGATAGCTGCTTTTCACCCTCTTGAAAAGCGACAGCACAAAATTTTCTATTTCCCTTAATGGCATAAGGAAACTATGTCTAAACTGTGATATCAATGTAAAAAGTATGGTTACTATTAGACAATTTAAGATTTGGAAAGAAAATCAGAATGTCACTAATTTATTTCATATCTCAACTGCAGATTAGAAGTGAAGACTGAATAAAGACAACTGCTGCTTAATCCTGGATATCTCTGCCAGATCTCTTGTGAAAACTGTGGTCATTTATTCTCTGAACCTAAGGTCACAATCTTTTAAAGCCCTATAGAAGGCTGCATGTTTGCTTCACTCTTTTTATTTAACTGGCTTGTCCTTCAAAGATATTTTAAAGAATATTTACCAAGCAGATTTTTTACTTAGTTTTGCTTTGTAGTTTAAAGTAGCAGAAAGGAGGAGGATCAGCCAAGTCAGTCCAGACCAACTGGTACCCCTGAAAATGTGTTTTCCCTAATTCTTCCTCAGCACATGTTTTATTTACCTCCAAAACACTCCTCTTATTTTTAACAACTTGCTGCCTACTTAATTTCCTGTTTGTGATCATTGACTGTAAGTAAGTGAGGTTCATTTTCTTATCTGCATCATGTAGGTAATTAAAGGAAATTGAGAATGGGTAGTGAAGCTTTTATACAACTGAGAATGAAGCTGAATGGAGGGCACTGAGGTCAGCAGAGTCCATTATATTTTTATGTGAGAGGCCAGTATGTCTGCCCTGTCCTTGTTTGCTTAGTGTAGGCTGGACAGACTACTAACTGCAAATCTGTTTCTCTGATTTGCCCAGCTGTCCTTGAATAAAGACATCTTCCATTGCAAAATGTTAAATGACAGTGATTGACAACTCTCTGATGAACTCTGCTTGTAACCCCCTGCTACTGTTTTCAGGTTGCACAAGAAAAGACAGAATAAAGAAACATCCTTTGTAATCACCTCAAATGGGCCCTGCTGTTCCCTCAGTGTTTTTTCATTTTAGTTTTCCTTTTCATTGCAAATCTCAATCTGTTCTGCAAAGGCTATAGCTTCAACTATTCCACACAATATATAATATATAATACATATATGTTTTAGTATATCATATCTCAACACTGTTCTTACTTCCATGGGTGAGGAAACAAGATTAAATCACATATCAATCATTAATCTTCATTCTAAAGTCAAGAAACTTATACAAGCTTCATAGTTAAACGACAAAGCACTGCTGTGTATTTTTCACTTTCCCTTTTTCTCCTCTTAAATAAGAGCTGTTGCAGCCCATGTGCAAATAATATGTTTACAAGCACCTACACAGTTAAGCATAACTTGGAGTATACCAGGAGACAACTAGGAATTTTAGCTCCAGGTTCTGAAATTGTGCATTTGGTAGTCATGTCACATCTCTCTCTCCCACATTTCTGTGATGGACTTTCCAAATAACATCTTCTTTTGGGCATTAGAGACTGCTGCATCATTTCAAGGGTGTAAGAGTCACCTCAGACTTACATTTCAACCTGCATGTGATACAGGGTGGTCATATAGGAGACAGTAACTCACACTGCCAGCGAGAAATGTCACACACAGACCTGCATAAACTCAACAGTTACATTTTACAAGGCCAAAGGGCTATTCTGGTAATTGAATTCTGTTTCCTGCATAACACCAGCCACAGAATCATCTTAAGAGTCCTGTCTGCACATTGAGCTCCAAATATGCAGCTTACCATCACCCTCTATTTGAACTGTCAGAACAGTCCTAAAAGGAAACAACTCATCCTATTTTAAAATATATCTTTTTCAGTTTTGTGGCACTATCAGGCGTTTGAGGAGTCAGACCAAACTAAAATTTAAATAAGGCATCCAACGTAGTGAGTACTATGCTCTGCAGAGTCCGTAGGGTTAACTCTTCCCTCCCCCCACCACCCCAGATTTTCTTTTTACCCACAAAAAGTGTAAGTTTGGCTGAAATTACTGATTTATAGTGAGAGCTGAACTATAAACTTATACCACATATAAATATTCTAAAATATTTTAAATCACAAGTAACTACATCTTGCCACCTTGTCTACAGGAGAGAAGAGGATACTTGTGGACCACAGAGAGAAATGGAATCAAGGTGAGCTACTAAAGTAAACTTGAATATTTTAAGTTAAGTTCAGTCATGGGAATAGTAAAACTTTTAAAGTTAATGAGTTCTAGACTTTAAAGAGCAGTTGATTAATTTGTAACAATGAGGGTCTAAACCAAACCAAAAATAGTTTCTCACATTCCAGAGTTGAACCAGTAGTCTTTTCTTTAGCAATGTTATTGAAACTGCCTTAGAATTGACTGACTGTCTGTACGTTCCTTTCCTTTATATAGATACTGTGAACCCAATCACACCATATTTTCAACTTGAATAAACTTGCAATGTTTTTTGCTGTCTTTCAAGTCTCTGGTGAAGAAAGAAACAAGGTAAAAGCATTCTTAGAACTTTTTCTATAATAAAAACAGTTGTTAAGCTAAAGTATCAAAAAGTCTTTCAACAAACTAGTACTAAAATTAAATACCAACACAATAAAAAAGGAGAAAGGAGGAGGATTATTTTTAGCTAGTAGAGTAATTACATTCTCTTTACCTGAAACTTGATTTGAATTACATAAACTTCTCTAATAGTCTAAGAACATGCTGAAGGACTGCAAAAATAATACATTTGTGAACAGAATGAATAATAAAAAATAAGCTGCAATAAAGAAATGTGGGTTTTTTTTACAGCTGTTCTGCAATTAACACTAATAATGCATTATGAATTTTAGTTCTCTGCTACCAGAAGTACAATGGTATGCCAAAATCCAACTTATTTTTCCAAATGACAAGAGCATATATTGATCTTTGAAAAACTGGATAGGTGAATATAAACTCAACAATAGTATTATTATATAATTGGCTTTTGTCTTTTGTTCCATGTATGAAGTGATACTGAGTATTTTAATGCAGCATCCTGACCTGCCACATTGTCCTACATTGTATAGGAAGCACCTGGAATACAAAATTTGAAGCAACCTGTACTTGTCCTCATTTGGGTGATACCTACTTACCCCTAACATAGAATAGAGAAAAGAAGCATGGTCAAAATAGAGAAATAACAAGGACTGATAGTTTGAGAGTAGCTAGGTAACATCTGTCTTATAATCTCATTTGATCCTGTTACTCATATAATAAGGAAAATTATAAAACTGTTTAACTAAAGTTCCCAAGCTAATCTCCCTTTGCTCATGATCTTCCAACGAGCAAAAGACCATATTATGAGACAAAGGAATGACACAAGTATATACTATGAAAATTATTTAAATTAACCAATGTATCTATAGTATATTTTATTGTCACATTTTTGAGTGTGACTTTGATTTATAAGGAAAGACATTACATTTACACAGATGTATCCTGACAGGCAGCTAAAACATAATCAAGGTTACATTTATATTCAGAAAACAAATAAAGGTGAGGAAATGTGCTTTAAAAAAGAGGGAAAAAACCGAACACCACCCCCCAACTTAGAAGTGGTTTTTCAGCTCATACCAAAAATAAAAGTAGAGTGAGAAACAGAATTGGAGAAGTACTTGCCAGAATTACTGCTCTGAAAAGTCTATCTTTGTTAGTGATTCCGTTATGAACTCCTATTTTAAGGAATTTATTGGTAGCCTATAAATGAATGTGTTTTGGTCAATTTCCAAATGTTTGGGTGTTGTTTTACCCTTAGAGATAAAAGGCCTAGGACAATATTCCAGTTAAAAGACACTTACAAACATATGCTACTAGTTATAAGTTTTAAGAACAAACATGATATGTGCTTTCAAAATTCATATTATAGACTAAAAGGGGAAAAAAATAATTTCTACCAGTTCACTCTGTTTTAGCCATGTAAAAATATACTTTTAAGACAAACTTTGCAGAAGAAGCATTCCAGATTTTCAGGGCAGCCTGGCAGGCTCTGCTAAACCACAGAGCAGGCTGAGGTTTTGTAGAGACCTTAAAAAAATGGCTAATATGGTCCAAAAGAAGACAGCAACACTTTTCAGGCAAGATTAAAATATACATTTACTACATGATACTGTCATTCATCACAGTCACCATGTTTACAAACAATCTCCTTGTCTTCATGTACTGCACAGCATCTCCCCAGCAGCCGCACGCGTATGTGGCAGTGCCATCAAACAGCATCCAGCACAGCTGAGCCAACCCTGCAGTGCAGTTCCTTCCCCACGGGGCCTTCCCATGCCTTCCGTCCCAGGGCTGGTGGCTGCCAGGGAGGAAAGGCAGAAAGCAAAGCCCTGTGCCAGCCCTGAGCCACAGGGCACAGAGAGGTCAGAGCCACAGCCCCCTGGCAGCAGCTGTTCCTGGCTGTGGAGAAGGGGGTCCCCTCTCTGGCACTGGGGACCCTCACTGGGGCCTCTCTCTGCCCTAATTCTCCTCTCCAGCTTAGGTTACAGGAAAATTATCTGGTCACTTTTTTAATACCCCATCAGACCACTCTCCACCCTCTGCTGGAAAAATGACAGGAGTGAAACAGATGCATATGATGGAGAGCATTGTCCAAGGAAAAAGACATGCTCAGTGTCTTCTAAAACAAATAGAAACTTTTCATATTTAATATCTAGTTAGTGTTTAATGCACTTTTAGAGATAATAGATATATATTTTTTAAAAAAAATAAAAATGTATGAATTCAAAGTGTAACATTAACCCAATTAACATTAACCCAAGAGAAAACAGTGAGGCTGGGCTACCCTGTGCTCTGTCTCTGGATTGAAGACTCACCAAAGCAAACATTGGAAATTTCCAGTTGGACACAGAAGATGAAGACAGAAAGCTAGAAAGCTGCAAAATCCTTTAACATGCAATTATGGAAATCTATTATGTTTTAAACATTAATTTGTAACTATCTTTTAGGATTTAAAATGGACCCTGTGGGACATACAAACAGTTTATAAGAACATAAAAGTTGAAAGTTCTTACAATTCTTATAAAGTGCTCACATTAGCGATCAGAGAAATTAATTATTAATTATATGTTAATAGGTTAATAAATTAATATATTAATTGTATTCTCAGACTTCTAACTTTAAATAGACAAGTGCTTGATTTTTGTTTTTAAATAGCTGCATATGATAAACACCACAAATTTTACAATTACAGACATCATAAAAAGTACAACCTAGGGCAATGAAACAGTTGAGTGATCACTTAAAAACACCCTAAAGGGTTTAGATTTCACAAGTTCACCTTTTACTTAAAACATCCAAACTACAAACTACTGATGACATTCCTGATGACCAGAGGTCAGGAGTCTGAAAGACCTTTGCCACTGCACACAGAGCAATAGGAGGTCAGCAATATTAGCTACCAGTAGCACAGAGTGACCTGGCAGATCTGGGAAACTACAGATCTAAACTACACATTCTAAACTACAAAGTTAAATTACAGACCTCTGCTTCAGCACGGAGTTGATAAAAGAATATGCAATCATGCTAGCACACGAGTGAGGAGGATTGTTATAAAGTAACAATGATTTTAAATGGGAAAGAAGTTCTTACAACTTCTATACTAACTTGAAAGTTGATTTTCCTAAGCAGAGTTTCAGTGTAGGGGAAGATACAGTAATACAATTACTGTAATTGTTTTACTAAATGTTAAAAAATATACTTACAGAACCATTCTATTTCAGGAAAATTTCCTTTTTAAGTTACATACTTTACTAAAACATTACAAGGAATGAATTCATGATTTTAAGTCCTACCTCACAATCCATATTTCATAAAGGTTATGATATGAATAATAATCACAATTATTATTCATAATAATTCAGTGACACTTTTTTTGGCCAGTCCTAATAAAACCAGTTCCAAAAATATATTTTCCCTGAATGTATAGGTACTTTCATAGTATTAAGCCTGTACAACATTCATAGATGTGGCTTTAGTTCACTCTTAGGTTTCTAAGTTAAATTACTGCTTTTAAGTAAGCCTGTAACACTCATAGAGTTTATGAAAAAATAAATGCAAAAGAAGACTAAATTAGGACAAAAATAAGAGCAAACATCTGGTACTGAATACCCACTATTCACCTAGAATAAGATACTTTGACCAGAGCAAATAAATACAAATGGAACCGTATAAATTCCATTTATAAAGTGAATTTTCATAATGTGAGAGAATTACTACATTTTATTGCTGTAAATGGTATATTAGAGCTTTTGCCTCAAAAATGCCTGACTTTTCTGATTACTTCTCATGAACATGCTTTGAACCTGCACATTCTGAATGTGTTATCATCGCTCCACTTTTTTAATCTTAAAACCTAGATGGGGCAGTGACCCACAGCTTACTTTCCCTGTAATCTCAACTCATATTATAGAAAAGATTTTAAACTGTCTGGTTTTGGTGGCACTGAAACTAATTGTATTGCACTACTACAGAAAAGCTTTTCAGTGCATGAACTCAGAAATCTGCTAACACAAAACTGGGAAAATCTCTCTGAGTACACATTCAAAAGTCTCATTGTCATGAGAACTCTACTTCAGTTCCTTTTGGATGTCTGTCTGCATTTTGAAATGGTGCCTGGCTGAATCAGCCGGCCCAACTACTGATTGAGATGATGATAGTAATAAAAACTGTAACAGCAAATCCTGGCACACAGCTTTCCCCGGGAAAGCGATCAGTCATTCTCCATCTTTGGCTTTGATCCTCCACTGGGATCTCTCAGTGCAGAGCCCAGACCCAGGGAAGAAGTTAACAGATCTCTGCACTGTTAATGCTGCTCTGCATGGAGACAGGAGCGAGCGCTACTAATTCTTTATGTGAAATGGGGCCCGTACATACTGTATATGGTAATGGCAAGCTGTAAAAGCTCTCTGTGCTGAAAATCAGATTTCAAATCTGCTGACCTGTGGCAGGTCCCCTAGCGGGGAGCCACAAACGCACACTGCTGCATTTTTGTACTGGATTAAATTCCGGATCTAGACTACTATGTGACCAGAGACAAAAGGGAATAAAAAGTTCGCAGGCGTGAATACCTGTCATCATGTGGTGAAATGAGTAGCAGCCTATGTTCAAGAGAGGTTCAAGCCCAGAATAACAGAAGAACAATACAAACTGGCAGAAATATATGGGAAACTTGGAAGGTGCCTACACGCACAATGTCTTTGCAGCAAGCCAATGCTACTGGTCTCATTCTGAGCACTTTTAAATGAAAAGGGTTTAATATAATAATAAAAAAACACGGCTCTAAGAGGAAATGACAGCTGTTGCAAGTAAATTTCAATAAGAGTAGTTCCCTGCTGATAAAAAACTGGTACATCTCCATTCATTTCAGTGTAACTGTGTGGATTAACATTGCTTGAAAATCTGACCCAATGTTTTGACCAACTCAAGAGCTACAATGAAATACTGAAGACACTGGTAATTACAAGGGTGAAAAAGAAGGGTAATTACTGAGGAAACAAAAAAGTCAGTACAGGAAAAATATTTGAAGTCTATTATACAAATAGACAACTTGTGAATGTTTTGGGGTGCTTGATTTGAGTTCTATCAGCATTTCTGTTACGAATGACAGCAGGCCTGATACAAAGAATAACACGGCAAAAATGCCCTTGTACCACATTGGACCTTAACAGGACATGCTATTACCAAAACCGGATGTATCATGCATTACTAAGGCAAATCTAATCTTTTCTTTGATGGCAAGTGATAATTTTTTTTGGCAGTGTCACTGCATACGAATTTGTGAGAATACTGTAAACTCAGTGCTCCTACACGGACATATACCATGCCTTTCCTACATTTAATTAATGGCATTAATTTAAAATACACTGTAAGATCTGTATTAAAAAAAAAAAAAAGAGAAAAAAAAAGTAGTGATAACTGATGATTAAGAGAGTTCCAGATATTTTGCCTCCGGCATAAAGTTTTAAGAACTTCTTTTAAAAGACAAAGAAAACAGAGATTTTCAGGACCAGATGTCTAAGAAGATCCCATTTGGATTTGAGCTACTTAAATTTGCAATCATGTATTTATACATCTAACAGAGCTTCTGTTTCCCCTAGAATCTGAAAATTAACTAGCTTTGTAGCATCTTCCTTGATCTGCCACCCGTGCCCTGAGGATTAGAGACTCCACCTGAGCTTGTTTTACAAGCATAACAGAAAAAATTAATCTCTGCTGGCAGTGATCCCACTGGGATACTGATGAATAATGATATCCCTCTCTTGCTGCCCTCTCAGTCCACTAGAAAAGCCACTCTAACCCAGCAACGTGGAAACTGCTGAAACCATTCCAGCTGTGGATTAGCAGGCAGTCAAGCATCCATCTGTTCGGTGTGAATCAAGAGAAAGCAAACATGCATTCTTATAGCTAAAGAAGTATTAAAAATTAGCATCTTATATAACTGAATATTGTAAATATTAAGACAATCATATACAAAGGAAAAAGCAGTCTATAATCTACACCTCATGTTGTTTACAATTGATTGTTGCCTTAAGCAAATGATAAACCAGTTGAAATTCATTTCCTCAACCTACAAAATAGTGTGCATTCAATGATGAAATATGTTCAAGATAAAATTTATTAATACTGATGCACATGATTAATAAAAGTAGTTATTAATACTTTTATGAATAAAATGCATCAATTTTACCTAAAAATATTTTACCAAGAGACAGGTATGCACCCATTTTGTAAGCAAGCATGGTGACATGCCTTCATCCTGCCAGGAGAAACATTTAGAAGGCCTTTTGTGAGAGGGATTTTAGCCATTTTCTCACCCCATAAGGTCAGAGGAATAGACTTGAGATATTTTCTCCTTCTGAAAATGAGTAGTTTGAGTAACCTCTGCTGGCTTGCTACTCTTTTCCACTGGAAGACAGGAAGGAAAGGCAGTGGAAGTGGAAGTTTGAATGTGGGCAACCCAATCCAGCTGGTGATGTCTGTTTTGACTCTTCCATGGAGAGAGGAAAATGGTCTACTATAAATTAAGGAAAGCTGAATTTGAGTATTAGCCCAAAAAGAGTACTTATAAAAGGGCATAATGTGACATAATTTTCCCATACATCAATTTTAGTACTTTGCTTGATGCCTGTCTTACATTCATTATGCTGCAGAGGTAAAGAAAATCTGCAACTGTTTGTTCTCTAAAAGCAACCTTCCTATGGTAAACTAAATTTCTAAATGTATATACAATCTTTTTCTAATGCTATGAAAAGTTTATGCCTTTTGGTAGCAAAAATAACTCTGCAATTTTGTCTAACATAATAGGTAGCATACCTATGTAACTTAAAATATCCTGTAAATATTAAGCAAACATTAGGAGAGGCAAATTAATCTCTGATAAAACATAACATCAACATTTAAAATAAAATTCAATTTCTGAAGCTAGACAGGCCCCATCAGGAAAAAAAAGAAAATGAGACAAAGAAAGAATCTAAATGTAAATAGGAAAATAGAAGTGTCAGGTACTTCATTAATGACTGATCAGTAATCCTCTTATGTTCTTTTTTTCTAAAAATACTATGCTAAAGGAACAATATATGCTGGATATCAATCTTGTATGATGTAATCATTTCAGCCAAACCAACCCTTATCCTGAAGTTTCTGTTCCAATCAGAGAACAAGCCACAATATGTCATCCTCTTAACAGTTTTACAAGCAATTTCTTCTATGCTGACAGAGAAGACTATTTTTGTGCCTTCAAACAGCAGTCTGTATGGCCCAGTTGGTGCCACTAAGTGAACTGTAATACTGTGGAAACAAATTAATCAATATGATTGTTAACTGTTATAGTACAACTGTATAAATCTATCAAAGGCAAAGGCATTATCGAGAAGCCAGTGAAGACAAAAGAACTGCAGAGTGTGGAAGGCCTAAATTTGCTTACCCTACTTCAATTATAAATTGGGACGAAGAAAGTAGGTAGAACTTGAACTGACTTGCTAAAGACAAACTGAGCTGATAAGACTTCCTGCTGGGGTATTTGGGGCATGAGAACACACTGCCATTTATCAAAGCAGCATTGCAGATTATAAAACATTCAGCCTTACCATAATAAAAATACTATTGAGAACTTCCGTTTTGTTTCAACAAACACAAACATTATTTCAACAAATATACTGTATATTTGAAAATATACAGCCATATGACATGACTGCTGAAAAAGCCATTTAATTTCCTGTATGAATACTTTGCCAAGTAGTGGCTACATGTACACAACTATGCATCATTAGAAATCTTGGATGACGGCGCCTACAATTCTAATACTACTGCCTAGTGGTAAGTAAAAGGTGCTTGTGCTAAAATAAACAGACAAACAAATAAATAGTCCATGGTTGAACCGCATGCAGCTTTGAGCAGTCAGCTCAACCAAGCTTGCTATCACTGAACTTGCTTCTACCATGGGCAAACATTGATTTGCCACAGATGGCAAAAATGTTCACCTTGGTAAGTACCAGACCAGGACAGTACTTCTGTCTAGGTGGCTCTCAAAATACTTTCCATTGGTATACATGAGTGTTTTGCTGCTATAACTCCATCCTGTTAAAGGAATTTATTTCCTCATTTTTCTGACAGAAACAGTTACTAAAGCAGGTGTTTGAAAGGGGATATAGCCTGAGGCTACTGTCTTCTACTATCGCAGCTATAGATACTTTGAAAAGTTTTTTCCTTGGATGTTGCACTGCAATCAAAGCAAATTAAAAAAAAACCTAAAACCCCCTCCTATATTATATCCAAGACAACAGTTCTTGTTTTATGGCCTTTGTCATAGGAAATGCATGTCAGAAACTTTCAGCTACAACTTTAAAATAGGTTTTAACTTAACTTTTCTGAGTATGGATTCAGGTGGTTTTGTTTTAGTTTGGTTTTCTTTTTTTAACTGGCATATAATGACAGAAATTAAGAAGACTGGATAGGGAAAAAAGGAGACCTGTTAATCAGAGGTTAGAAAGTCATGCATATTGGAGATGAGAAGGTTTTGTATTTTCTGGTTTTGACTGTAATTCTTTCTTATTGATGCCATAAAAGTGGAAGACTTATGCCATGTTCAGTTAGCTGTCAGTGGTGGGCATTGTTACCTTGATTTACCATGGGACTGTGCTTTCCTGGAAAGGCAGCCAGCATATTATGCTTTCAAACTGTAACTCAAACAATCATTTGGAAAAAGAAGACCAGAAAACAGTTGTGTCACATTGTTAGAGAAAAATTACTAAATTCAAGTACTACAGCAATGTTAAAAACTGCTCCATCTACTGGGACTAGAGAAAAATCTAGACTAATTAAATATCTGAGTATCCATATGAATACTTCTGCTAAGTAGAAGATATTTGTGAATATACTGGATATAGATGATGAAATTTGGATGCTATTGAAATTCACTGAAGCATTTTGTTTTATTTTCTTGAACCCCAACATTATTTTCAAATTTAAACTATTAAACACACTGTGACACCATCCAGATGAGGCAAGTGGGAACTGAAGCACAAATGCTTTAACATGTTAAAATCCAGAGAATATGGACCGTATAAAAATTAAGTAAATTATCCTGGAAATGCCTGTGTTTAGAATGAAATTTATGCATTGAACAGTCCTTGGCATGGATTTATTGTAAAGAAAAAATTTAATAGTAAGAGGCAACAGTTTTCTTCTGCTAAAAGTATACAAAAATATATTTTCTATTACTAAAACATGAATAATGGCTGAGGTCACAGCGCTCATGCTCATATTGTTGAGAGTGTACAATAGATGTGAAATCAAACATGGAAGTTCTTTAAAGGCAGCATGTAACATAATTGCTTTCCATCTGACATAGATTTTACATTATAAAGTATTTTGATTCTTGTCACTGAAATGTCATACTCAAAAAGAATAACTTAATGAATATAGTTTTGCCTTGCTTGTATGCCTTGAAGAAAATCACAGTAGCACCTTTATTTTCTTCTAAATTAAACACAAATGTAATTTTACACTAACTGTAAACACTGACTGACTTAGAAAAAGTAATCTGATTTTTTTCTGAAATGACTAAAGAACAGAAACCCAGTTTTATATAATAGCTCTAAAAAAAATCCTAGAAGCAATGTTTCTGCCATAGCTTGCAGGGAAAATATTAGACAAAACAGATCACATTAGCTTATTTTTTTCAGCATTTTTGTAACACATTAATTCTTCCTTCCCTGATGTTTAACTGGAGATCTGTTGAAAAGATCGTTTATCACTGAGCCAAAACCTTTGTGGCCCCACCATGGGAGACCAAACAGCAACAGAATCCTGACACAGAAATAAAATTATTTTAGACTGAGAACGTAAATATTCACAAAGAATCACATATCTCCCTGGTTAGAACAGGAATTGCCAACAATGATGAGGAGAAAATAAAGCTACAGGTTAATTGAGTTATCTAGATTCTCGTAGTACAAATACCTAGCAAGTAATGAAAGACAGATAAGGCATTAATAACTCTACTCTTTTGTTATTTATATATTTTGGATGGAGACTGCCTGTTTCATGAACCACCTCCTTATAGCTTCCAAATCTGTGACTCCAGCAATGACAGATTTTCTGATGAGTTCCAAATTACTTAGTCTAATACAAGCCAGCGTAACCATATCAATTTTCAGAAAGAAATACAGGGAAGAGGCATGTGGATAACAAACTTCTATGTCGATGTTTATGTCACAGAAAGACAGACATGTATGCCTCACTGTAACAAAAAATACCATGTTGTTCTCTCTCTAACCTTCCTTTTCTAATGAAAAAACCCTCTCTCTTATAAACAGTTTACATAAAAGACAGCAGTAGGAACATGAAAACCAACCAGTTCTTTTTTGTAGGCAGAATTAAAAAAAAAGAATCAGGGACAACATGCAGATAAAACACGGGATGAAAGATGGTAATAATGTTCTCCCCTTCACTGTCTGGTATGGACAGGTATGACAAATTGTTTGCTCTGTAAATAGGAATATTAACCAGATAACAAGATAAGTGTAGTAACAAGTCACCAACAATCATGGATCTAGCTATCACAGCCCTGATCAATCAGAAAGACAGACTTTCTTTCCTCAAGGTACAACAAATCACTATTTGATTTTAAAAACATTTGTGGAGAAAAAGACAAGAATTACCCTTAAGTATCTATCATTGTTTTTTACCTAGCCCTTTTTTTTAATCTCTGCACCTAACTATAAGAACTAAACAAAACAGTCTTTAGGTACCTCAGGCAAATCCAGCCTGTCAGTAATAATTCATGAACACTTTCTCATCAATAATACTTAATGCAAGAAGCACCATAACTCAACAGTGATTAAGCTTATTTGGATTACTACTGTCTGAGCACAGTTAGGAAAGTTTTAAAGAAAGCTCTACAGAAAAACATCAAACATATTCTCCCAGAAAAAATTACCAGGCCACTAGCATAAGCCAGTGACAAAAAAAACCTGAATCTGACATTCCACCTGCTAACTGCAAACCCAAGACAGCTCAAACATCTCGGGTACAGATTTACCAAGAGGAGCAGGGAAACCATGAGGGGATTGTCGCCCACCTATTTGAATCACTTATTACTGTATATTTCCAACGTGACTGCAGGGCTGTTCCCATGTGCCATGTTCCTGTTCATGTCATGAATACTTCATCCCTTCATAAGACTGGAAAAAATACTCATTTGATCTTGTAAAATGCTGGCAGATGATTAAAATGAAAAGATAAAATAAAAACAGAGAAAAGAACAGATACTGGAGAAGATTAGGAGTGGTCTTGACTAAGTGGAAAAAAACCCTGCTATTACTTGACTGTGGAGAGATCCATCAACACTAGAAACAGGATGACTCACAACTTTTTCACATGAGTTGTAAAGATTCCTTGATAATTCATTGATGAACAATCCTGAATTTTGAACACTTCCATCAGCATGGAAAAATATCAATCTCAAACTCAAAATCCCTTAATCAAATTCATATTTAAGCCCCTTCATACAATTCTAAATTCCTGGTTTTGTTTTAAACAAACTATTGCTCCTTTTCAACTTACATATATATTTGATACATATCCCATTTCAAAAACCAAAATCAGGACTTTCTTTCTTCAAATTCTTCATGTCTGTCTTCCTTATATACATCAGAAACTTGTAACTGTCTAAAGGTTTTCAAGCTTATGGAATACTCCAACAAAGAATAAGTGTTACATCTACAAAATCCTGCAACTGCATGAGAAATGTTTGGATGGTTATTCTTAAAAAACACAGTCCAAAATTCAAAACTTTAAAACTGAATGATCAGCAGAATAATCACAATTATAATTATTTTTGTAATGGCAACAGGCCTTTTTGTACTACAGCTACAGCTTTCAGTTCCAACATCATTAAGAGATTCTTCAAATTACTTTTTAAACATCTTTTTCCCTCAGGATTTTCACTTATACCTAATTAGACTACTTACCCCATGCCATGTAATTCCCTACTGCCAAAACTGCTAAATGCTTCAATAAGAAGGAGGAGGGCAGCAGTGGAGTGAGGCAGATGTAATGTCATTGGTTAACAATAGAGGTGTGAAGCAACTGCTGTAATTATAAAACTCATTAATGCGCAGTGTTTAGGGGGGAAAAAAATCCTTGGCAATAACTGTTGAAATGGCACTTCTTTTCAACACTACATCAGATTGAAATAAAACCCTTTCAATTTACACCTTCAACAAGACAGAATAGTAGTTCCACTAGTAATTATAAAAAATCAACATCCACATAAAAAGAACTGTCAGCTCTAATGGCATCCAACACTTGTACATCCTTTTCATTTTTTAAATTGATACATGTGGTGCATTTTGACCCCCAAGCAATTTTATTTTTAGTCTCATTCCTCTTAAGATTGTAAATGGATAACTTACAAAGTTGTATTTTCAGGAAAAAAAAATTTAGAGAAAATTAAAGCAAGATTAATGAATTAAAAATTTTACAATCTCTGCCAAACATTAGGATCCTAAGTTTTATCTACAATATAAATATTTGCCAATTAGTTTTGCTTTTCATGAATGCACACAGTTCAAATAGATGAAGTGCCCTGACTTAAGAGAGGCAGCACTAGGTCCTTCTTCCATCATTCCTCTTCCCTATCCTGCTCATCAGCTAAGGCAGTGCTATGAAAAGCCATCTCTGTTAATATTCTCAAACTTTCCTTACCCAAATTTGTCTGAAAAAAATAATAAAAAATCCTGAGATTTCTAGCTGCAGAAAATTTTCATTAGACAGGAGATTTTAAAGAGACAGCAGCTGGAGTAAAGCTCTCTTCTTGAATACTTCTCTTCTTGAATTCTTCTTGTTTAACTTCTGCTCACATGTGGGTATTGCCTCTTAAAATTCCAATTATTTTACATACAGCATATCTAGATATTGTGGATGATTACCATTTCAAATTCTGCCGAATACACTGAATTTCATTTCGTATAATTGCAATGTTTCCTGACAGCAGAACAACAGATACTTGCAGGATCAGTGATAGCAATTCCCCTATTTAGGCTGTCTAACAGTTTCCATTATAAAAGATTACTGTGGCCTTTATTTCTGAGCCATAACACTCTGATGTTTGCAGCAGGCGCCTTAAATTTATCAAGAAAAAAAGCCTCCGTACTAGAAAAGTGGTTTTCCTACTGTCATAAAACGCTGATCAGGTTTTGTCAAATTGCAAACTGTTGAATAGTACTATTTTAACTTCTCTTTTCTCCTCAGGGAAGTTTTGGCAGTATGTTAAAACAAAAATGACTATAGAAGTAATAGACATAAATACTGTAAGATGGGACTCTAAATTTTGAAGCTAATTCTTAGAAATCAAAATATTACTGAATTTGTATCATGTACCATATATATAATATAATAGAGACTATAACTGTATGGGGGCAGAAGTAAGCTTCCCTGGATAATATTCAGGTACTTCTTGTTTTGAAATATGTTTGTACAAGTAGGGTTACACCATTTTGAAGAAGAAAAGTCTGTAGTTATAACTACTTAAGTACTTGAAAAGGAAAATGGATTGAACCCCGATTTTTCAATGGAGAGAATGTAATACTAACACAGTGCATCGCACACGGTGTCTTTGGTCTTGCATTCCACTTTTCTGCTAACCACTCTCTAGACTATCTGCGGGAAATGCTGTTATTGCAGGTTATGACCTCAAGGATCAGGAGGTGGCTGGGAGAGGGAAAAGCAGACATTTTAGGAAAGAGGTGTTTCCCATATGTTTCCCTTACTTCTTAAAGCTGCTGTATCTTCCAGATTGTTCCAGGACAAAGTGATGGCCCTGCTACAGATTTAGTATGTGCAGTCATTACTCTGGCATTTTAGTATTACACCTAACTTAGAAAAGATAAATACCAGATTTGTGTAGATCCTGAACATTATTAAGGGACATAAGAAGGGAAAGAGGTGTATAAAGTAATTTTAATGTACTGATTAGATGAAACATTTGAAACATCAAAAGTGATTTATGTGTATTTCTCAAAAAAAAAATTAAATTATAGATCACAGAAGAAGGGCTTTTCTTTAGTTTGGGGTATGTTTTCACATACTTGTTCTTTTAAGAGTAAAAGATATATATTCTTAAGAAAATATCAGCACTTACTGTCAGGATGAAGAGCAATTCTTCAATGGTGCTTTCAGGTTTCAATTCATCCTTGAACATCCCAATAGTTGGATGCTTCAAATAGTAATAGGAGGCAATACGGCCATATGTCAGGGGCTCAATGCTGCGATTATCCTGTTAGAAGAAGAATCAAACACCCAGAGTTCCCAAGAGGTTCAATATCACATGTTCCTATGCAACTGTGGAATGCGTTCAGACTACTTTTAAGACAGAACACCAAAAACAATTTAGCATCATAATTTAGCTGCAACAGTTTTCAGTGTAAGTCTTACAAAGAGCACCACAAACTCTAACATCTCACATCAAGGAGTATGTATCTTTCTTCCCAACTTCTAGGAGCATGTATCCTACTGAATCTTGTAATGCACAGATTACTCTTACCTCCCCAACTTCAATACAGTGGGAGCCTTCCAAATCAAACAGGGATTTCTCAACAAGGCTTGAGAGGTACTTATTCATAGTGTCATGGCTCACATCATCCAAGTTATAGTAACTAGATAAAATGAAAGCAGATGCATTGCATGAATATTTTTTACAGTCTGAAGATTTTTAACAACAATGTATTCTAGGAAAACTTGCAAGGCTTCTACAATATACACATGGAACAGCAAATACACACATTAAACAATTAAACACAGTCCTTTATAAAGATTAACAAGAAATCCATGATTCTTAAACGGCTTGTAGGAGTAACCAACATAAGACAAGCATGTACATATGGAAAGATGGCAGTTTGTCTATCAATTTATAGAAAGGTTGATACAAACAGAAATGGATTTGCTCTATTTTGTTACTGAGAAAATTTTCCTGATTTGATAGGTACACTTCCCTGATAAGCATGAAAGTGAACAAGCAACGCTAACACAAGTAACAGCATTTTAACTTCAAGATAAAGGAAGAAAACCCACCCAGGAGAGCAACTGCTCTTACATCCTGAAACTCTGAAAGTCAAAACCGGGCATATAGTGATATTTCTTGAAAAAGTAAACTTACACCAATCCAAAGGTTGGTGTTTGTTGTTATATATCTGTGACATTTTATTCTCAAAGTTAAAATTGCTAAAAAAAGGAATAGGGTATTTGTTAATGTGGTTACCTCACATGTTTGCTGTTAGATAAAATGTTTAGCTAAACTATTTAGTCACAATGGCTCTTAGTTCTCTGTACAAAGGAAAAATGTTTATAGTGTGCCAAAATATATTTTTTATGTTAGCATATAAAAAAGACACAGCGACTGAAGTTCACACTCTTTAACTGTAGAACTTGAGGTGTATATTAAGATTTTATTCATACAAATATAATTTCAGTGAAAACTTTTACTCCAGATAAAAATGCAGTAAGAACCTGTGTCCCTAGATTCAGCAAAGGCACCAGATCAGAAAGTAATAATTAAGTTCAATGAGCAATAAAGAAAAACTGAGCATACTTAGAAAGTTTTAAAATTATGAATTTTAGCAGAACAATTAAATCATGCAATTTCAAAGCAGAATTAAAACAAACATAAAATCTGATGATTTACTGAATTTTTAAAAAGCAGAATAAAAAAGGTGGTCCTTGCTCATTTAATTCTGTCAAATACTGTGGCAGAAACAGACTACTGGAGACTGGTGCAATGATGAAAGATGCTCCTTTGTTCCACCTGGTTGCTTTACTAAAATTTCCTACTGTTACGATGTACTCAGTCTTCCCACATGAAATAGCCCCACTGTAATCAAGAGTAGGTTCTTTCAATGCTATTTTGTGCAGGTGAACAGCAGGCTGCAAAACAGTGTGCCGAGATTAATTTTAGCCAATTTTACAAAGTTACATCTGCACCTGAGTAGTTTTTTTAATGCTCTTCACGGCCCCTGGAAAGAAATGTGCACCTGCAGAATGCTATTAATCTGAAGTATTTTAAATATCTGCTTTTGGATGAGGTGAAATGTAATCACTGATGAAAAAAAAAAAAAGAACTTTAGACAACCAGTTCAGTTGTTGATGCTATATTTGGGCAGATTAATCCCATTCTCAGAGGTAAACTCTTTATCATTTACTGCAATGCTGCTGCTTGCAAATTTCAAAAGATGGAATTACATTTTTATGTACTACAAACATCCTTACAGAACTGCTTAGTTTAAAGAATCTGATTTGCATTATTATTTATTTAAACAAAGCTTTTACCACACATCTCTTTAAATAGCAGTAGCATAACTGAAAAGAGCCTGAATGCTAAATAGCAGTATTGTAATTTCCAGATTTTTTCCTCTGGCTATTAATCCCAAATTATGGGATTAATCCTCTGAAGTTTTGAATGTTCACTTATAATTGGGTAAAGTTGCAGTAAACCAGTACTACCGTAAGAAAATATTTAAAAAATGTGTTTTGATAGCAACCAGCTACATGACATAAAACAAAGCATAGATACATGGCACTGGAGTATTCAACTCTGTGACATTTTATATGGATTCATGCTGAGATGATCTGAAATACTTATAATACAGCTATTTTCCAAAAGCAAAGCAAAGTAACAGAAATATTTGTATTGATGAAAACATTTTATACGGTAGACAGCCGTATATTATCAGCCTCATGCAAAGAAAACTCATTTGTAGAAAAATTAACAGTGTTTTTTATGCAAACCAAATTTCATGAGTCCCCTTTCTAAATTTACTTAAGTAATATAGTGATAATACAAAATGATCAAAATTTCTGTTTGTCCCTTTTATCTGCCTAACATCACTGATCACATTTATTTTCTGGTTATTAGCAGAAATTACTTTGTAAAATTTTGTTTACCTTCTGAAAATAATTGAGCAAATTAGCTAAATAAGTTGCTAAAGGAGATGAAAAAAAAATTCTATTTTATATTCCTAAATCACTAATGATTCATTATTATTTCTCTCTAAATTGAATAGAACACTTCTGAAATGCTTATAAATTAAGGTACTTTGTTGTCACAGTATTCAGACTTCCACCATATAATTGCAGCACCATAATATTGATAATGAATACTGATAAAATGAAAAAAAGAACATGGGCAGTACCCTGAAATTCTTTTCTTAGACTGTAATTTAAGACATTAATTCAAACAGATTTTACCTTGTGCTCTGCCTTATTTGCAGTATTTCACACTGAAGTTATAATCATAAAGGAATGTATAATACCTTCTAAAAATTTTTGTGAATTTTAAATTTGCTGCTTTTAGGTAATTTTTTGTCAAAGGAGTAAATATGTAGCTGCCTAGCGGAAATAAAACAATGTAAAGAAAAATCTTAAATGGTTTGTAATCTTGACTGAAGTGGTACCAGTACGTTTTAACTATCTGTAATGAGGCAGATATAATTTTGAGCACACCCACAGGAGATTCTTGGTCATTCAGCACATTTTCCCCTAATAAAAATCAAAGCCATTCATTTTGAAAGACTGTGTTAAAATCATTAGTGAAAACAGAGGTATCATGACATTAGATTTCAATGCTCAGGAATAAACGCAAGCTGAATTCTGCATGTTGGTATGTTCCAAGTATAAAAACTGCATAATACGCAAGTTCCTCTACGAAGCGATATTGCCTATTTAATTACAGATAAAGAATAAAAACAATGCAGTTTCATGCTCACTGCATTGAATCATCTAGTCATTATTTCCCTTTTGCTATAAACAGACAGCCTACCTTTTTATCAGCACACCATTTCATTTATTTCACAGTGAAGCCCAGTTTCACAATAATTGACTTGTCAGAAGCTCTAATTTATGAGGCTGGGCTCTGTAAGCCTTCTCCTATATTGGACTCAACCTGCACACAAGCAGGGTTGAATATTTACAATGCTGTTAACAGGTGCTGAGTTGTTTAATGATTCTAATAGCCAGAAGCGTACTGAGAAAGCCAGCGGGATCACAATTACAGGCTGTTTGAACACAACAATTACTCGTCCCCTGAGAGGTGTGAAAGTCAAAGGCAGTTTTATCCTAACAGCATCTAGCACATGGGCTAGACAGGCTAACTTCCATTAGTAGTCCACAGGGAAAAAGCAGTAACAAACCCCTAGGTATCATAAAAATTTACAAAGTATGTAAAATTTAAACAATCAAAAACTGAAGGAACTTTTTACTGTCTATTAAATAACATATTTAAAATCCTGAAACCTTGTAGAAACCTTAGCAAGAACAACAAACTGTGAAACGAACTTATTTCTCTAATCTAAGGAAGTGTGGAATTTCATCAGCTGAGAGAGACAGAGAGACGTGCAGGAACATAAAATGTAGATGAAGTTACACAAAACATTTAGGATTTAATGTGAATGGTGGCAATCATTTCCTGTTTAGCTTATGTAAACCTGACCTGAGATCTCTCTGGGAAATTTTTCATCAGCCTTGAAATGGTCCTGCTATAACTGTCAATGCTGTGGAGTCATTTGTTACAGCACCATGTTTTTTATGTTCAGATTATACGGTGGTAATAGTGACACACATAATGAAAATCGGTGACAAGAGTCAGCCAAAAATATTAAAGAAAAACTTGCTAGTCAGTAGGTCTTTTGAAACAAATGCACAAAAAGGCAAATCCATAGCATTCACTTCATAGCAAGAAAGTGTGCTTTCTGAGATTTTACAGTTCTGAAAGCAGAATTTTGTTATGAACAAGTATGGGGGAGCATAGATAGTAATTTTTTCTAGGTCCCTTTACTGCAGTTATCATTTATATTTACTTTCATTAGCTTGTGGCCTTCGGCAGCTGCCATCTTCAAATGGCACCATGGAAATGGTGCACAGTATATGGCCCAACTGATGAACCTTCATAGCCAGAGAGGTATGACCCAATGTACCAAACCACTTCTGTTGTTAAGGCATTACTGACTGACTCTGGAATCTGTGACTGGCTTGCAAAAATGCATTACAGAGTGCACAAATGCTGCAGACAGTAATGTCATCCTGTATATTACTTCTATCATGTTTTCTTGCATCCATATATTTGCATATGCCTGGTAGGAGAAACAGATACATCGCTATCTTTAATCAGCTTTTAGTATACTGTACATTGTCATTTAAGAAGAATAAAACCAAGTCCAATTTCTCTGACATCAGCAAGGTATTTACCCCCACATCAGTGCTTTGAATTATAACATTTGCAAGACAGTTAATCTCCCAAGATACGTTTATGAGAAATGAGAGGTAACAGGCACTTGTAAATTTGCTCACATACTGATCGGACATTTCTATATATATATATTCTAACTGATAATTTGTACAGGTAAATCATACCCAAGAGTAGGAAGACAATTATGTGATTTTGCTCTCAGAATGGGGAGATGAGGGATCTAGAGCTTTGTATTCTCACCTAAGATTACACCAGACTGGGAAGCCAGAGGTGGCTCAAATACTCAGCAGCCTGGGGCTTCCCTGTCTGACAGACTCAGCAATTCTTTATTTGTCTGAATATTTGATAAAACTAGACTGTGAACTGCATTCCTGTACTTTTCAAATTACTGTGATCCAAATAATTACAAAGAACAAACTTTTGTTATGAAATTCATAATAATGCCTATAGCTGTCATTTATTAAATATATACATGCATATGTACCTGTACATGCATATAGGTCTAAATGATTGTAAAAGGAAGAGTCCTTTTGCAAAGTCCTTTGTGAAATATCTGTTTACCAACTCAAAATATGGATATTAGTAATCAATGTAGTGCAATATACTTGCGCATTCTAGCTTCTGTTAGTTTAGCTACTGTCAAACTTTTCCATTTTGGCTCTTAATCTTAGCTAATTTAACTTTCTTCAGTAATCCCTCTTCTGAAACAATTCTAAATCAACCCTAAAATTCTGAATAACTGTGATTTTGTCACCTAAATACACAGGTATTCCATTCTGACTGACTTCTACCACAATATTACCTGTCATCATAACAGCAGAAACTATATTGGACCAGTGTATAACCATAATTTGTATTCAGAAGCTTTATTCACATGCTCAGCTAATCATAATGAGAAAATCAAATCTGAAGTGAAACATAAGTGTATGATGGTAAAGCCATCAGTCTGAAACTATAATTTATGCTGTATTATTCATTCACTGCAAAAAACTTCGTAAAACTGTATCAAGTGAAAAAAAACCCTTAATAATAATCCTCAGAATGAAATAACAAAATATCTTTTTTCAGGTTTTCAGAAGGAATTTACATAGAAAACTGATTTTTAAGTGTGCACATGTACACAGATATACTCTCATATATAAATACATAAATAGCCACACACATTTTAATAGTGATGTTATGTGATGTGCGTTCTCAGGATATCTAAAAATTAACTTTCCAAACAAAAGCTGATTCTGCTTAACTGTACATATGTTGCAAATTCCTATTTCTCTTTTACTGCACATGTATCTGGAAAATATCATAACCTGATTTACAGAAAGTGTTTCCCATAGCCATTTCTCTTTTGTAGAAAGTTGCAATTATAATTTTTATAAGGGTAAAAGAATGAAACAACCAAGGCATTTCAGCCAGGAATGAGCCTGTCAAAGTAGCCTCTTGCAAAGAGCAAGGCACTTTGCTGGTCTGTCTTGTATGACCTTGACTAAGTAAAGAACAGTGACTGCAGCTCTACGTGGAAAGAGCACCTTGTACTACCTGACTGAAGTAGTACAGAAACTGTGACATAACATGCAAATTGCATTTAGGAATAACTAAATAATAATAACTGTTTTGAGGGAAGGGAAGAATAGGCAAGAAACACTGGGTATGGAGACAGAAACACTTTGATAAACATTTCATTTGGACCACCCCTGTCACTGGTGTGTCATCTCCTGAACAGGATGAGTGTGACCAGTTGTCATGCCTCTGAACAAAACTAGCACTCAGCTGCTGTACTTCCCCAAATCAACAGCTCAATTACTCCTCTTACCAAGATAGTTCAAACCCATTCCACATTTCGAGAGGAAATGGTTCAAACAAGAAAGTTAAAATGGTTTGATGAAAAGAAGTATTTTAACACACAAAGATTTTCAACAGCATTAAAATAATTATCTTTACAAGTTTAACAAATTATCTCAAGTTTTCCAGAAAAACTTTCATGATGACTTAATGTTCAGAAGAAACCTGGATACTTAGAAGTAAAAGATACTTGGATCTCTATCTCACAACAAAGGTAGAGTACCATTACTTCAATAGTACAAACTATAGGCATTCAGTAAGGCATTTTATGATATTTGATTGGAATAGGATGATCCTACGTTTGTTTATGCAGCTTTAATATACAAATAGCTAAAACTGGCAATAAATGAGAATATAAATCTTCTGCATATTATCTAAGGCCATTATTTTGGGGATTTACAGCATCACATGCAATGACTTTTATGCCAATGAATCCCAAGGCAATTTACTAATCATGCATATGGGAATTACTTATTTACCACTAAGGTAGAATCACCTGCTGTTTGGAAAATAGTTCTTGTTTTACAGCTGAAAGTCAACAAAATTGCTTTGGGGCAGGACATGACAAAAAGCACTTCTATCAAGTGACAAGGAATGGGTATTGCATAACCATCTAAACCAAAAATCTGCAATTGTACTCCTACATTTTTGAAAAAAAAACCCAACCCCAAAACAACCTAAAATCTTTGGAGTATTAAGGGCCACAAATAGTTTTTGTCTGGTAATATCAATCACTTCATATGCTCTTCTGTGGCACAGCAAACTCTATTACCATAATGCAACTTATTCAGTTATCTCAGCAATCACTGACTTCTGTTTGTAAAACTCTTCAGATTTCCTTGGATATATCTCAGTCAAACACTGACTATGCGGGAACTGCTTGCTTGGCTTTCAGGAGGTCTGAAAATACCACAGATAGTAGGTCCAGGGAAACTCCTAACTAAGTTTAGTAACTTTGGATGAAATTTAATACTACTGTAATGTCAAAGAATGGAATGCGTGCACATCTATTACATTTGTGCTTAGCATCTAGAAATGACCTCTTTGACAGAATAAATAATATCCTTGATTTTTCTCCCTGCATGACTGAAAACAGAAGGAATGCTGAGTACCTGTGTGGATAAAGAGCTCAACTTGTCAACTGTTCAAACCTGCATGTGTGGCGCTCCAATGCAAGACTCCAATTTCATTAGAAACTTCAATGTTCATTCCTATCCTGCCATTATGGGTATGACAAGCCAAGATTTGTTCATCTTGCTTCTCACTAGAAAGATTCTACATCTCATTATGAAATGCTTTTTTTTTTTCTCCTTTTTTCCCCCCATAACTTTCTTCCCACAACCCTCCTGGAACAGCAGAACTTTTACTTTGAAGTTGAAATTATGGTAACTCCAGATTTAGCTTCCCATGACAATAAAGAAACTGTAGAGAAAAAATGACCATCAGTCATATGCCAACCTCATACTCAAGTGGAAGTCTTCTTTTATATTGGGAAGAGCTTGCCTATTAAATCAAACAATGATATTTCTATGTTCTACACTTACCTTTGGCCTATATGTTGTATCTTAAAAAATCTACCTACCACAGATACCACGTGATCAAGCGTTGCCAAAACCAAAACAACTAAAACTTCATTTCAATCAAAGCAATTCAAGAGCAAGACATTTTAAAGTAACAGTACTTATTCTTTACACTAAGAAATTATAACATCTAACATACACAAAATCAGAGTTTAACTGTTTGTTACTCTCAGAGGAGAAATACTCTCAACATAAATGTATGCATTGTGTTAGCTATGAAGTGAGAAAACAGAATATACTTTCTTTAGCTTACAGTTCTAATGCTCTGCATTTTTTATTTCCCAAGAAAATTAGACAAAAATTCTGTTTGTTTTGTGGGAGATTCTCAGCATAGGACTAGATGTAGAATTAAAAACCAATGAAGACTTAAAAACAATTAAAGGAAATTATTTTATCACCTGCAAGCTCCCAGCAGCACTGGCCCATAAAGTACCCAGCAGAAAATCTGGCCAAATGCTATGGATATTAATACGATTTCAAAAACACAACACACTGGAATACATCAAGAAATACTTAGTGATCTAAATGGTTAATTCTTTATTTGCCACATTATTTTAGTGGGTGAATAATCACACAACAGGTAACATACCATTTACCCAACACAGTGCTGTGGCAAAGGCAGGCTGTATTGGTGGAACAGCTCAGAATGATCTGCATACCAGCTGGAGCTAGGCAGGATGATAGCAATCACTGAAAATATTGCACACATGGTTTCACCAGGATACCCTAATGAAAGCAAACTTTATCACAAAGAAACAGCTGATACTTATTCTATCGTTTATTAGGAAAGTCCAAGTTTTAATAAATTTTCTAAAGAAAACTGGGCAGAACATACCAATCTGGTAGCTAAAAAAAAGGTATTGCATTATAAATGCAATATCTGAAGGAATGTGATAATCTGGAATTTTATTTTAGGGACACTGATGTAGCCCTCTCAATAAGGCTATTTTATTGTTGTAACTAAGTTGTAAAGTTATCTGCCAAAAATGCATTTATATTTAGAGAAAAAACTATAAAAAAATGTGCACACAAGTTTTAATCCACATGTGAGCCAGTAATGCCCCTACACCCGAGACTGCTAAATATTCTAGGCCCCAACATTTTCCAGATCACCTTTGAATTAACTCTAACCTCAAGTTACCTTGAGATTAAATTGCATTTATACTGTATACTCACGTTGGGTTCATTATAAGTCGACGGAAGAAGTAAGTCCAGGTGATATAATCCATTGCATCCTGCTTAGATGTAATAGTTCCAGCAGCAATTTCAGCATTCAAGTGGTCAGCCAGCACCTCTAACAAGCTGAAGAACAGGAAACAAAAGGATTTAGCTGACTTTACAATCACAAAGACAGGTAATATATTTTGTAGAGTTGTCCATTAAAAGGTTTATTGCTTTTAATCTGAAAATATTATATATTTATCTTCTGGTAAAACAGAAGAGGGGAAGAAGGGGTAATGTAATTGCAAGGTCAGTCATCTTCTTTACATGATAGTGGAATGAAGCTCAAATTATTTTTTGATTGGACCAAGAATGCATGGGTTTAAGTCATTCATGGAACATATTCAGATGGAGCTACTCAGTGGTAACTTCTGAATATTGTATGTTGACCATATGATCATGTTGATTTAATCCAATAGCGAATCATATGGAAAGACAAACAGGAAATGAAACAGTGGCAATAGCTCAGCTAATACTTGACAAATACTTCAGGGCTATTAAAATTACATCAAAACTGCTTCCCCCAGATTTTGCCTCATCTTCATCCAATGTAAAAAAAATAACAAAAGGAAAAAAAAAGAGAAAAGAACAGCAGCTACTTTTAGCCAGAAAGATCTAAACTCAGAACAGAATAATAAAAGCAGTTTAAAATGATTCCTAAAAAATAAAATACTCAGTCATTAAACAGAACAAAGACCTCCATTAGGGTATCTAATGATATCATGCCTGGCTAGAGTTCAATCAGAGAATAGCAAATATCCTTAAGGTTCAACCTAATTTTTCTTGTATTATATCCTTTTTCTTCTCCCAATGTTCTTTTCTTGTTGCTAAAAGTAAAGAATAATTTGGCATGAGTAGCTGCTTTACTACTCTGCACTGGTGACTGCATGCTTCTAAGGGTCAGAACTGCAGACATTCTATACAGATTGTCCAATAGAAACTGGACAGATGATTCAACACTTATTCCACAATAACAGAATTCTGGTATTCCTTTTGTTTCTAATATGCTGTGTTTCAGGCCCAGGATCAGGAAGAGCACAAGACTGTTATGAGTTGAGTACTCGAGTCTTTCAACTAATATGTAAACAATGGCTTTTAGAAAAAGGGTAATTAAAAAAAATATGAAGTTTACTTTTACAAATAGGAAATACTACACAAAGCTGATAAATCTGCTCTTTGGTCAGACAGATGGGAAAACATTCCAAAACTAAAAATCCCCCCAAAAACCCCAACCAGATTCTCTTTGAAGATATGAAAACTCTTACTTCAAATACTTGGTCATAAAAGAGACCAAGACAAACCTAAGTTAATTGGTTCACAACCTACAGAGAACTTAACAAGATTGTTATTAATATGTGCCTCTTCATCTGCAAATTTATCAAATATTCTTTTTTTACAATAAAAGATGGAATATATCAGAACTACAAAGTAAATATATACACACAAATGGAGCTACTAGTAACACAGAATATTTATAGTCTTCCAAACATGAAAAGAGGTGAGATTACTACTGTTATATTGAAGATATGATGTCTTTATTCAGAAACATCACTTACCAATGAATAGCGATATTTCTTAGTTTATGCTAACGCTATGCAGTCTGGATATATCATCAATATTTTAATCAACCACTCTTTTCACTTATTAGATATCATTTTGCAGAAGTTGAAACTCCTAGCCTTTTGTGCTAAGTGCAGTATGTTAAAAAAAGTGTGGTTTCCTAAGGAAATGAAATGTATGTGTCCACACTCTTTGCAAAAATTGTATGTCTGTCTGTACACCACAGAAATTAACTTTCAAATATACCAGACCATTTCGACTACATTTCAAAGGTGAATTGCACTCTCAAACTCCAACAAATTTCCTGAGCAGAAAAAGGTCCCATTATCGCTTATGTTGAGGGATAAAGTTTCCTTAGGAGAACAATACTGTGAATTCTTCATCCCTGAGAAAAGCTTTCAGAAATGCTCATGGTTTATCAGATGTCTGAGCATTCCTCCATGAAACATTCCTCTATAGGAGACCAATGTAACTAGTTGGCTTCTTGTGGAACAACTAAAGTATATTAAAAATATCAAATCCAAGGCACAAATTACATAATGCTGGGACAGCAAAGTTTGCATCAACTAGGTTCCAAGAGGCTGCAAAAAGGTGGTGTTTCTACATTTCTGACAAAAATATTGCAATTTTATAGGAAAAGATATGTTAAAACTGTATTAGTAAGAGTTTAACCATGTAGAGTTCTCTGAACTTTTGAGATTTTCAAGAATGTGATACCTATAATGAAACAAATATTCTACATAAAAATGCTAGAAAATCACATTGGTTTTTTCCTACTGGTACTTGTCACATAATTTCAAAGAGGGTTCTGAGGATCATAGTTGTCCTAAACACTGCCCTTGAAGAATAGTTTGTGTTTTCACATGTCTGAGATCACACCCAGAAACAGAGAGGCATTTGTAGCATTACCTGGGAATGGACTGATGACCTCATCAGTGCTTCAAAACTCATGGGAGAAAGGAATTTTCTGCATAAAGGTGGGTAATTTCTTGTTGCAAATTGTCTTCCTCTTGACCCCAGTGTTTAGGAGATAACCAGCACAGGAATTTTGTCTCCCTTTCCTCTATCCCTTATTTATAGTATTGTTTATAGTTTGATCAGCTTTTCTGATTGCTTTATCTTTACCTTGATTCCACTGGGAATGGTTCATAAAGAAATTTTTTGTAGAAGTCTTTCTTGATATCATGAACTAGAATGACAGCTTTTCCTTGGTCATCAAACTGTGGTCTGCCAGCACGCCCCATCATCTGAAGAACATCTGCCAGAGACAATAATGTATAAACCAAAAATTTGTTTGGATGTATAAATAAATGTAGTTATGTCTGTATGGTGTACAATACAGGTTTTTTGGATTATTTTGGCCTGGTGTGCCCTATTGTCTTTGACATATTTAATTCTTTTTCTATCTCAGTAAAGTTATGATGAACTTCTTTCTGTCAGAGACTGTCTTCCTGCATACTTAAATACCACCCATTGCAATAGAATGCAAGCTTGCATCTAATATAAATTGCTTCTATTCTCCTTCCATCCCCCATTTATCCCTCATTTGTTCACATGCGATTAAAGATGATGAGTAAGAGAACTAATGCAAAAAAAAAAAATTGTCTATTGATAATTTCCTAATTTTCAAATATTTGACTTCACACTTACACAAGTTCCTGGTATTGTCTTTTCTCCTAGATATGCTTTCCTAGGTTTTGAGTATTTTAGAGATAAAATGCTATAGGCAATTTCTAACTACTGAATGCTATGATACTTACCATTCAAACAAAAATAAAAATAAAAAAATATTAGTTATTAGCACTAGAGTAGAGATGGTTTTCTACTGTATGTTATCCGTATATAAGATCACAACATACTGCTTTAAAGGCTGGTTCAGTTAAAGCTTACTTCTACTACTCCACCTACACACTATTACTTGTAAGTACTAATTAATGACTTCTATAAACATTGAAAATACTAGTTTATGCAAAACATGCTCAACTTGCTGCCTGGCCACAAGGATAAGTATGCTTATCATCTACTTGTTTGTCTTCCCGTCATTTGAGAAGTGCATCTGCATAGGGTTTTGTGTCTCATTCAACAGAGCTCTGAATCCTTTCTGGCACCTCCAACAGCTATTTAACTTAGAAGAAACAATGAAAAGCAATTAGTAAGTTTTACATCTTTATTTTAAAAGTTTTTATGTTTTGTGTATTCCTTATGAGCTCTATTCATACCTGCCCAACATGTGGCTTGAAGTACCTGGCATTTTGAAAAGAGATTTCTTTGAGTTAAGAATTAGTAAGCTTCTGGCCAAAAGCTCAGTTGGGAAAGGAAAATCCAGAAAGTAAAGACTGGGACACAGCAATTGACCATAACAGGAGATACAGACAGCACAATGGTGAGTCTTTAGTAACACATTTTCACTTGTGTACTGACTTGTGTATAGACAGCAATGTTTTTTATCAATTTACTCCTTTTGTTAGTTTAGGAGAAATATTTTGATGTACAATGAAACTAGTTTAAATCTGCTTCTGAATAGGTATGTGCACAGGAGGGCAATGAAACAACTTCTGGCTATTCTCTGTGGTCAATTAAATTGTGCATAATACCATATAGGAAATGGATTTACCAAAAATGTCAGGAAATTATTTTTGCCAATATCCACTATGCAATTATGCAAACCCAATATTTTCTTTACTGACTATATGTTGCTTGGCTGCTTTTAATCACTGGACTAAACTCTTGAAATGTTAAATAAGATCCAACTGGCTGACTAAATAAATGACGGTTAACTGCGAAAAAGCCCTCCCCAAAACCTCTGAAAGAATGCTTTCACTCAAAGAAGCATTCTAGCTTATTTCGAAACTGCTGAAGACTCCAGAGTGATTCATTCTGCCCTTAGCTGCCCAAACGCATTCCTGACACAGAAAGGTAACTTCAGTAGGGAGAAGCCAAGTAATACCATGACGGAACAGTGAAGGCATAACTTGAAGGCAGCATTAAAGACAGCATTGTGAAACTTTTGGAAGTATTTCAGAAAGAAATTAATTACATTTTCATTTTATTGCTGCAGCAAAACTGTACTACCTATCCACAGAAGTTCCAGATGCATAAATATTCTGTAGAAAGTTAAAAATAAACATGCTTTTGGCAAACCACACCACATGTGCCTTCATAAAATAAGGAATCTGCATTTTCTGTTGCAATGCAGACAACAAAATCTGAATGCTTCCATCACAGATGGTGGTATTCCATCCTCCCCTTCCCTTGCCCCAAGTCTTACTGAAAATTCAGGAATTGAACAACACCCAGTGTTGAAGTCACCTGAATTAAAAAAGGCAGTAAAGAGTGAAAGTATCAGCATTCCCTAAAGCCTTTGTGCAAACGTGTACAACAGATTTCTAAAACAGCACAGTAAGTCTGCACTGTTTGTTGAGTTTCTGATTTCTATTAAATATATTATTTTCTCTATTACTGATTTCTGACAGTGCCCTGGATCCAACACAAAATTCAAAACTTCCGTTGATTTCTTTCCTCGCCACTTTTCCTCATTCCGTAATAAAGCCAATCATCACCGTTCTTCCAGCCGGCACGAGCGTGATACGACTTCACTGTGGAGACTGTTTTCACTAAGTTTACATCAGCCGAAGTCTGTCACAAAATACAAGTGTGCATGGCTAAGATCCCAGGTCAGACCAGAATCTTTGAACAAGAGAGCTGGTCTGGAAATTGATCCCAAGTTTCCTGCAGAGCACTAACCACTATATTAAGCTCTATGATGGGTTACTTGAAGAAGTAACCCCTGTAGTATTTTCAGTTTGAGCTTTCTTTCATTACTAAACTTCTCTTGCTGAAAAGACAGTGCATGGCTAAAAAGATGCGAGCTCTCTATTTATCTAACAAATCCATTTAGATTGTCCTTAGGTGTACACATCGCTAGGGTGGTATAGGAATATTTAATAATAAACTTTCCCTTGTGAAAGGGAAAACAGAACAGGAAACCTGGAATAAATTTAGCTTGTCTTCATTCTTCAAACTTAGTAGCATCCAGACAAATATTCTCCCTCTATGAACTCTGAAAAAAGTTCACTTTCTTAAGTTTGTCGAAAACACTGCAGGCCAGTTCATGAAAACTGTAGCTTACCAGAGCCAGAAAACAATGAAAGTCTGTATCAAACTAAAAATTAAAATACTTAATGTGGCTGCTTATTTCTGAAGTATCCCTTATATCACTGAATATACCAGGCCAGTTAAGATTTTTTGTTTACTACCAAGTCACTGTGTATACACTTAACTTTCTCATACATGTGTCATTCAACTGTTGCATTTCAAACCATGGCTAAGTTTACTGTTAAAAATTTGTTTCTATTTAGAAAAGGTTTAAAAAAAGAAAAAAAAAATTGGACGCTTGAAAACTTCCTTTTATACAATTAACTAGTTAATTAGATATGGCTTTCTATTGTCCCCTAAATTGGTTAATGTGTATTTTGGGTGATACATATTAAAGGATTTAGCATGAAAAAAGATTTACAAAACAGAAACATTTTCATTATTGCATTAAATCTTAAGAGCTCTCTTTCAATTTGCATTAAAGAAACAAACCCTTACCTCATCTCTCCTAGTCTTTATCCAAATTCAGTAGTGATTATTTACTAAATAATTCAGATCATTTGCATATGCTTGAAATACATTTTAGCACAAGAACATTTCCATAATTTATGTGAGTACCTGTAATGGGATAATCCACGTAACGCCTTGTTTTTCCATCATAGTATTCTGTACCTTTAACAATTACTAAATGAGCTGGAAAATTTACACCCCAAGCTAATGTGCTTGTGGCAATAAGAACCTAAAACAAAAAGAAAGATTAATGAGGTATATGTAACAAAAAGCCAACTTTTAAAATTCCATGTAAAACTCATTATGGCAGGATTCAACAAGAACACATGTACCTGGATTTTGCAGTTCACAAACAATTCTTCCACAGTTTTCCTGTCCCTTTCATGCAGACCTGCATGGTGCATGCCTATTCCAAATGCAAGTGTCAGCTTCAGATTTGAATCTCTAACTGTGACTATAATGTCATTCATCTGTAATAGAAAGAATAAGTGCATGCTTTAAAACAGATTAATCAGAAAGTTTAAACTTTTAGGTTTCGTATCTTTTTTTTTTTTTATTTTCTTAGCAATGATAATTTGCTTAATGCTGTTTATACAAGCAGGAAAACAGAGCCTTCTTCAGTCTCTGAAAAGACTGGTTTTGTCTAAAAAAAATAAAACTATATTAACAATGGGGGTGGAATATAAAATGCACATGACTTTATTGAGATACTAAGTAACACAGACAAGGAAATGAAAATGCTGAAAATATCTTGACAGGTCTGGCAAATACTGTGCATTCTGTTCTGTGTTTGTTTAATGCAATCCCTAGTATCAAAGGGGTTAGAACTGGTATAAAAACATAGCAAATTGCTGCAACCAGTAACATAATAACAGTCATGAAAAATAAATTTGGCTCTCTCTAATGCCTTTGAAAAGATAGTTCCTCAGTTTGATAATTTTGCAATTATTATTCATCAAGAAAGCTTCCGACTCACATGCTGAAATGCAAATTAATTTGAAAGTTTTTTTTTGAGTGTGAATTTGTAATTTATAGACTCAAATCCTGTAGTGAAATCCAGCATCTGTTAAGTGTGTTCATATAAAACTTATAGAAGTCCAGATAAAAAGCTATTTTTATTACCATTACTAATTTTTTCAAATCTGATGTCAATGACTACTTGGAATCATTTTCACTACTATGATTTTAAGTATCTTTCTTGCCTATGTGTTCAAGTCATAAATTTGATAATAAGCTTATTTAGTTTTGTAGATGACGTCTATGAAAAGCCTCTTAGTAATAACAAACAAAACGGTCTAGTTAAGTGATTCTACCCTTCAAAATGATTTTATTGTTTTATTTCTAAGGTAATTTATTATTTTATGTGATTTTAACATAATTATAGCCAGGAATTTTAAAATTTATGTTCTTATTAGTGGTTTCCTGGTGCCACCAGCAGTGGCATGATGATATTGCATACTTAGGGTAGCATCATTTATGGTCATGGGAGGTACTGCCAAGGTTAGAGAAAAAATAGTAGTGAAGAACAAATAGTCATGGTAACTGGATAATTTGGACATAGTGTTCAGCCTCATCTCAGACTGAGTTCTCCAAAGTATTGGGATATGATAAGTGCATGACTACAGTGATATCTTCATTTCTTCTTAGGACTCTGAGGTGTTTAATTTCTGATGTTCAAAATTGTAACATCTCTATGTATTTCTTGTGTTTTATAATTCTCAGACCTTAATGTGAATAAAATGATTCACATACCTAAACTCAAGTAAAATGTTGCTACTATTATAAAAAGAATCCTTAAAAGGTACAGAAGAGCCAGAGAATATAACAGTTCATGTTGAGGATTTTAAAACAAACAAACAAACCAACAAACAATATAGATTTTGTAAATCAATCAATTTAGTCAGGGAGAGCAAAGTGCAAAGCATTTAAAAAGTCTATTTGTTGAAGTCATCTTGACTAACGGAACCACAAATGATGGCAGTAACAGAGAAACCAATTTGAAAAAAAAATTGTTCAAGTTTTGACAGATCAATCAATTTGATCTGTCAATGGAAGCTCCTAAACTTTATTTCCCCTCACAATGCAGTTGCCTGGATGTTCCTGAGAGCTTCCTACACTATAAGACACGGAAGGTTTGTTGTATAAACTAAAATAGCACATATAAAAGAAAATGATGCTTACGGAAGAAAAGAGTGAAAAGGTCTATAAAGCACTGAAAAGAAAGGGAGCAGAAAGAAAAAACAAAACAATGAATTGAGAAGTCAGAGGGGATAAGTCCATTTAGGAAAGGGAAGCAAGAAGAGGGGTAGATAAGTCGAAGAGAGTAAAGAGCTGAATGAAAGGAGGATATGTTAAAGGATAAAGTTTATCTATCTAGATACAATCAGCAAACCTTTGATTTCTCTATTCAACATGTAGACATGTGACTGCAGTGTAGACAATGTGAATTATGACCCATCTTAAAGAGTTTTTTTTCTAAGATAAAATGAGAACACATATACTGTTTTCTCTACAATTATGATCACCAACATACAGTACAAAAATATTATTAGACCTATTAATGTATTTTTTACTATGGGTTTATTGATTGGTACTCTTACTGCATAGGCCCCTAATGCCTATGTACACACTTGGAGAAATAATAGCTATATGTATATATTTAACAAGAAATTAAAACAAAAAAAGTAGAAAAGAAAATTGGTAAATATGTGAAAAATAAACAAAAAAATGCATTTACATTTTACTCAGTGTCTGCATTCAAGAATTGATAAAAGATATTACATTGCTGAATTAAATTTCCTTTACCCCACCAAAAATCTTATGATAGTTATGTCTTTAACATAAGGGAATGAGCCAATTCCAAATACATTTTTTCCACTATTCACATCAAAAGAACATGATATTGGGAAAACAATGAATCTAAACTCCCTTTTACTCTAGAATAGTACAGGGATCAAATTAGCTGACTGGGATAAGTCTATAGCAATCAGACTGCTCCTTCAGCAGATGTAGTTTTACACTGGGAGCTATTTCCAGTACAGAACCTGAGCTAAACCTTTCAGTCATATAGTTGCCAGCATAAGACGTCCTAAATTCGCACTGCTGGGAATTTATTCAGAGATGTTCTTCTTGCTTTTACAATCAGTGGTGGTTATTTTTTTTCCCCCTCTGACTTGTATTACAGCGGCAGCCTGTGGTGCTGTTAGTCATACCTGCAAAGCAGTGTAATTTACCACAGGAAAACTAAAGAACCCTTAGCAGGAGCACTGGCCCTTGTACTGCTATCCTGTCATTTTAGCAGCAGGGAATCCTAGTCGTTTTTAGCTGACCCCTTACTTTCACATAAATCACTGTAATAAACATAACTGTTTTACCCATAGGCAAAATCCAAGGCTTAAAATTCTCGTGACAATTTATTTAAAAATATAACTCCCTTATGTCAGTGTAGTGTAAGATTATTGTAACTTTCTATTAAGAAATAATGGCACAATTAATAGGTTCATTAACCATAAACAGAAACAGCACTGTGACTATAAAACAAATCTAACATATCTGCATTGTTATGACTCAATTACTATTTATGTTTCTGAAAACAACAGTAATGTTGTTTTACTCATAGATGAGTAAATGAAACATATTTTAAGAACAGAAAAAAGTATATTAAAATAATATAAGGAAATGTGCATCGTATTGGCATTAAAAAACCCTGTATGACACCAAGGCAGGGAAGTTAAGGTCAGGAAGGATTTTTTTCTGGACTCATAGACAGACAGGATCAGGCCCATGCTAAAAGGTTTTGCCATCCGTCATTGCTTTTTTTTTTTTTTTTTTTTTTTTTTTTTTTTTTTAATGAAGAAAGAAAAATATCTCCTGAAAACCAAATTGGGAATCTAGTAGCATTGCAAAATATTTATTCTAAAAAATAAACTCTATTTCTACATTTTCTATTCTAATTTCTGAACAAGCCAGATTTTTCTCTACTAAGTAGTCATTTTCTTTGTTCCTGCACATATGTAAACTGTTGAACCATTTACTTTAAGCTAATAGAACTTTTTTTTATATTTTAAATTTATTATACTTAAAAAGCTTTTATAGAAAGATAGGATTCCATTTAAGCAGATACATTATCCTGTGCCTGAAATACATTCCAGTCAGAGTATAATTCAGCAAGTTGATGACAATGCTGGCTCCAAAAGAAAGGAGGAGACCAGATTGGACAAGAATGAGCTAACAGATTGTGCAGCCCAATTCTGTCCCTTTGAGTGTGATATATTGTTTCAAGATGCTAAAACCCCATACTTTCTCAAAGCATATCTGTTGTGCTGGTTTTCCCATTTTCACAGAATCCTCATTATTAGTACTCTCTACTCTTTTCAAAGCACGTCAGACTCAGACCATATGCCACTGAATAATGCTTATCAATTGTCTAAAATGCCCAATAGAAGAAAGATCTGCCAAACAAAAGAATCGTGAAAGTTATGAAGTCTTTTACAAAAATAATTACATATTTCACATCTGTTACAGATGTTAAGTGAAATAAAAACATCTCCTTGTTATAACTAAATGTTAATTTTTATGACACACTTTTGTGTCATAAAACCAACATCTTGTAGAAGGAAGTTGAACTTCTACAATGAGCGAAACCCTTAGAAATCATTCTTGGGTACCCTTCTGATCTTTAAAGGCAGAAAAAATAATAATCTTACAAAATTATTTTTGATGAAGAGTTGGCTTATAATTCAGAACTATCCCCAACAGAACAAGATGCCTAAAACAACTCATATAAGATTATTAGAGGAACATTTTCAAATGTGGTTTAAACAGTTGAGATATATTATTAAGTCATATTTAATAACACATTAAAGCACAAGAATATCGTAAAACATTTAACACTAAAAGACACATTTAAGTGACAGCAATATTCCTGTTCATGACACAGACCAGATTCGTCTATTCCTGTTTTATTGCATAACATTACCTCAAAACATTAACATGGAGATAATAGGTTGTTTGATTTAAAGATTAGAGAAGGAAAAGCCATCTTTTGTCTTTCCAAAAATTCTTAGGATTTTTTGGTGGGTTTTGGGTTTTTTTGTCTGTTTGTTTTTATTACCAATGCAAACCAGAACTATTGGTAAAATTTAATTCACATGCATGCACGTCTATGTGTATTTCCACATAATGTACAAACACACACGTACTAATCCATAATTAGTGCATGCACGTTTATACACTCACATGTCTAAAATGGCAAAATCCATATGGGTCTGATTCATTCTTTTGGAGTCAATGAATGTCCTTCATTCAAGGGGCCTTGAATTTGGTGGAAGCAAACTATTGCCTGATTATGAATATTATTGGATATTACTGTAGGTATGTTTGTGCTAAAGGATATTAGTTATTTCTAGAGGTTTCATAAAGAACAGTCTTAACAAGATGCAGATGGCAAAATGATGCACAAAGCAGAATGCAAAAATCATCGTGGTTAAAGTTAAAACTATGTACACTGGTACATTTCTTCTCCCTCCTTGCACTGTAAATATAAAAAAAATAAATCCAAGTATTTGGACAGGGAATAAATTTCTAAAGAAACCCCACCAAACAAATAAGAAAACACCCTGTTTGTCTGCTGGTGAGAACTGCATTCTAACTTCAAACAATAAACCATAAATACTACTTTTGTACTTTTGTTTTAGGTTAAAACCAAAAAGCTGTAACAACATTAGAGAAAAATAAGTAAACTGAAAACTTGATTCTAATAAATTAAGTTGTAAAAAGATTGCAACATTTTCTGCCACTGCAGATGTAGATGCAATTTCTGACAGAGAAGGACTAGTTCCTCTTTAGTCAGCTCCTAATGTAGAGCAGTATAAGTGATCTTACCCAAGGTGACCATTAGAAACCGGTGGCACTGTCTGTTTCTAAAAGGATAATCTGAGCTATCGTCCCTTTGAACAAGATAAGTAATGGGCCACATGCTTGAACATGACAGTTCTGGCTGACATGTCCAAATTAGAAATTTAGCCAGGAAGGGTATATTTAAAAATCCTGTAATGATTATAAAAAAACCCCAGGGTAAGCATAACATTTTCTTTTTCCATGGGCATGTTGGCATTGAAGAACAAGAAAAGAAATTAAGAACTACTCTATTTACAGATACAGTCTCCTCTTTGAGATGCAGCGCCCATTCACATTTCTGTTATGATGCACCTGTGCCTCAAAACTATAACCAGGACAATCTTTACAGAGTGAGGTCTGATGAAGAGTCCTTGCTATTATTGCAGATGGCAAGGAAGAGAGCTTCAGCTGCTGCTTCTTCACTCTGCAGTGAAAAATAAACTCAGTCTTGGGGCATATTGTAAGAGGGATAAAGAGCTCATTTTGGAATGTGTATGGACAATGTACCTTACAGAAAAATTAAAAAAAAACATCTCTAAGGCTCTAAACGTAACTATTCTTTCTTCTCCTAGAGACTGCCCACTGGTACTCTGAGTAAACTGTAGCAGTCTTGTTTAAATCCTGAAGAATGTCTGCATGTGCAACTGGAAAATGTAGGGGTGAGCTCTAAAGCATCAGCTACAAATCCTGGTTAGCAGGGTATTTCAACATTGTTGGAGGCTTCCTTAGTCAGATAAAATTATATGTAGTACATGAGGTCTTTGAGTAGTCATTTCTTCATAAAAAGCATGCACAGAGCCTGAAACTTAGTTCGATAGAATCTATTAAAGAAATTTAACTATTGTAGTGCAGCAACAGGTCCAGCAGAACTGAAAAACTGACCAGCAGTAGAAATGGCAATTTTCATTAAGTACTGACCACTTTTATGAAGACTGACTTCTGTCTCAGCTTTATGAATACCTTTCAACTTTCTGAATACTGTAATGGGTATGAGCCAAAACCTGCACATCAGACATGAAATTCAAGGAAAGCGTCCAGGAAGAACCATTCCCAAAACCTAATGGAGCTGCCTCTAACATATCCATTTTTCAGAAGATGCATGTATAACAAAATTCCTTCTTGACTATAATTCAGTTGCACCTGTTAGATACTGACTCCTTTGAGGGAAAGAACGACTTGTATGACTCCTCCATGATCCATGTATGCTGTTATCTACTTTGGTGGTAACAATTGAAGGGTTGTTTCTATATGTCACTTATACATACAAATATGTACCCCAGAATGTTCATGCAAGGTAATGTCATTTGAAATATAACTTGATATATTGCCTGAATTTGATATTTGGAGATGAGTGGCAAAAATGGAGGTGGATTTGCCTTTTATCTGAGAGTACTGTGAAAAGCAGCCTGGAAGTTTGTGAAGGAAATCAGTCATCACAAGCTTCAGCCTAGAGCCTGGTTTATCATTACAGGGAGAATCTCTGCAGAGAAGATGAGGGAGGTTAAAATGATGGCATAGCTGATAATCAAAGATCCAGTATTGGTAACAACAAAATTTAAAATGATCCAGTATTGGTCTCAGCTGTATTCCAATCTTTCCCCTACAAGGTCTGAATCTCTGATATCATCACAGAGTAACACAGAAAAAACAATTTTAATGGCTATAGGAATTTGTCTCTACCTCAATATCAGCCCTTAAGAAGCTATTATGGATGGCATTGTTTTACAACATTTCAAGAAGCCTTATGAAATCTACCCACTGGGAAGCTAACATAAGCAGATGAACTTTTAGCCATCATGCAGCAAACCCAATTACACCATTAAACAAAACTAACTAACGAGTTCCTCAAAGGAATCTTATGTCAGCCGAAATTAATATTATACAAATAAGGCCAACTGAAGAAAAATGCCAAAGTCTGCTGTACAGCTTGCTAACTTTGCATACACACATGAAAAATCTCATATATCTCAAAATACTTCACAATTTAAGAATTACAACTATTTTGAAAATAAAGAAATTTGTCTGTAAGTCCCCCTAGAGGAACAGTGGTTGGCAAAAAAAAAAAAAAAAAGTGAAAAACTGACAGGAAAAAAAAAAGTTGTTTAAAAGTCAACAACAATTTAATTCTTCTTAACTGGTCCATTTTTATCCCACATGGAATTGAGAAATACTTGAAATTTTTGGACAAGGGTTTAAGACATGGAATACCTACTATAAAGTATTTGCTAGTTCTACTTTTCAAATTTAAAAATGTTATAGCAATATAGAGAGAATTTTGTCTATTTCACCTAGTCTAAGCCTGACCTTCATACTACCTGAGGTTAAATTTTTTAGATTAAAACCTCCCTAAATTATGATTAGGTTTTATTATTATTAGGTTATTGTTAAAGAATTAGGCTGGATACACACTATGTATGTAGCTCTACTAGAGCTTTGTCCTTTGCTTCAATGTCAAATGAAACTCAGGCTAATCATGCTTATTTAAAACACAAAACTACAAACTAGTCCCATAATTACCCAAAGAAATGTCCACTTGAAATTGTGGGTACTTCAAACAGAATTGTGTTCTGCATAATAGTGGTAAGATATAACCATTTAGAACTTAATCCTTAGTCTTTTACATTTATGTAATCAGAACTGAGTTACTTTGTAGGTATCTCATGCTCCAAACATTCACCTTATTAATTCAAATACAAATCATATGCAAATGTTATTAAACTAATAAATGCAAAGTCTGCTTGTCCTTGTTGGCTCCTGTTTCAGAACCTTCAGAGGCTTATTCTAAAATATGAAATTCAAAGACTCCTAATAGAAAACCCTTTTCCAGCAAGTGAAGAAGCTTCAGTTACAGCTCTTTTTGGAATAGCAGTGGCTCCCAGGACATGGGGAAACTATTCATATTAATTCAAGTAATTTAGGGCAAGCTGCCTGTTGCATATTCTAATTGTAGGTGAGATTAGTACAGTAAACCAGCACAAGGTACTAGAGTACTCTACTAAGTAATAATAACTTGGAAGTGAAATGTTTCCATTAGGTTAATGAAAACATTAAACAGAGATTATACAGTTAGAAAATCTCCATCAAGCTTAGATATGCTTTAGTACTAGTAGTTTATCAGCAAAGACAGCCATTTTCTATTTTAAAATCCAGCCGAAACAGGAAGGATATAGATGTTATGCTTTAGCTCTGAAAAAAACTCTTTATTTTTTGGCAAAGAGCAAACAAACACAAACAATATAATCTAGAAACTTATACTCCTTGGTATATAATATTTACAATTGTATAAACATTGATAAAACAGGTAATATATAAATATTCATACAATATTAAACTTGAATTTTTTATTTTTGATTTCTGCATTTTGCTGTTTTGGCCCTAAATTATCACAGAAATTCCAAGCAGAAGATTTGCAACTATTAGAAAAAGCTAGTCTCCAAAATCTAGAAAATCTGAATATCAACCAAAAAAACCTGTTTTGCAGCAATGATATACTATAATCAGCACCATTACTGGAAAAGGAAATAAATAATACTGTATTCAGAGCAGGTGCCAAACTGAGCGAATTAAATATAATCTGGTATACAGTTTGAAGAATGCAGATAAAAGAGAATATTGAATGGTTGTTTATTATTTAGCCATCATTCATATTTTGCAGTAAACAAAAGAAGATTTAAAAAAAATAGAAGAAATGCAATTAAAGATTCTTGAAAAAGAATAAGAAATAAACCTTTAGTGTAGCACTGTTTAACATCTAAGTGGTTTTTGCAATCTTTATGTTCTTAAAACAAAGATATTGGCAGAAGCTTTCTTATCGTTTTTTTAATATAATTGATTTATTTAATTGATATGCAAGACTGAACCATTGCTAAAAGATTGGTTTTGAAGTATACCTATCTCTCTATTTATGAGTATAGATGGATGCATGAATATATGTAGATACATATATTGACACAAATATAAATGCATATGCATATACATATACACGTACATGTACATATACATATATATAATGCATCTTAGAAGAAGGGTCATTTTTGTCCTAAAACACTAAAAGAGATTTGGTTTAGATTTCAGCTCAACATCTATATGTCACAGATGTCCAGCTGTAAACTTTAGAGAGCGCTAGCCCTCTTTCTTTTAGTCTTTGTCTTATCTTGGTATCAAAGACTTGCACCATGTGATATATGTTGTCTGGGACCATGGAAGTAGCATTAATAAGAGATATGCAGGAAAAAACAAAGATAAAAGAGTTTGTGTTCTGAAGTTCAGCTCTTGCACAGACGCTTCTATAGCCTTAATGCTGACACTACTTTTAATAGATATGGAAATTTAGCATATGCACAACTCTTTCAAGATCTACCCTCAAATGACTCTTTTTTTCTATTTCAGTTTTTTTTTTTTTTAAACAAACATCAATAAAATAGAAGTAAAGCACAAATAAGGAAGGTGAATTGATTCTACCTCTCTTTCATCCATCTTCAGCCATTGTTTGGGATCATCCTCAGTGGCTAGGAAAGCTATGAGGTCTAAGGCAGTAAGCCTTGTCTGACGTCTGGATGACACAAAAATAAGAACAGGCTTGGCTGGAGAATGACTTCGAATTGCTGTTGAGCAGAACAGAATTTGAGAATTAGACCCTTTAATGATAAAAATTAGAGTTTCTCTTTGCAATCCCGTGATTGAGCTGATAGGCCTCTCTGCAGATGACATACAGCTGTGTCTACTGAGTCTCTGTTCTGCTGGACGGATACAACTGAGGGGAGAATACATCATCTCTGAACCAAAGATCATAAAACTACGCTTACCTGAGTCTCAGTCAGTTTCCCCTGCTACTTCAGGGATCACTGGGAGCTAATTAAGAGAGCGAGTTATGGAAAAAACCCAACAAAACACCACAAAACTGAAGACAAGCTTTCTAGATTTCAAAGCTTGCAAATTTTTCTATCTCAGCCTAATAAGTATGTTAGCGGTTTTTCCACACTATTGGGGTATATTGTCTCAGACTAAGTGTCACGAAGGTCTAAAATTTGCTTTCTGCCTGACCCAGAGCTAAAACTGCATAATCTCATATCAGCCTACAAAGGATCACTTCAATCTACCAATACCAGAGAAGGCAAAAAAAGTAGAAAGTGACTTTTCAATAGCTGCTGTGAAAGTAAGCGTTACAGTACAAGAGAACTTTGTTTCTGTGTTTACTAATTAGTCTGCTTTATTTAAACCAATTATGATATATTTAAACCAATTATGTTTTAGGACTTCTTTAAAATGCATTTTCTTTCTCAGCCCATCTTTGAAGAGTTTCAGTTTGCAGTGAAATTTTTTGGTCTCAGGAATAAGTATTGCCATGAAAATGCTAAAATAACCTTGGCTGTATCATGTCAAACAAGTGGGGAACAGAGCCTTCAATAAATCATATTTATTCAGATTTTCTAACATCAACAAGCACGAGAAGCATAAACAGGTATACCTAGAATTTCAAATACTCTCTCTAAACCACTTATAAACCCATTTGTGTGTTTTCTCATGTAATCCTCATTCAAGCAATTAAATTTACGTATTGTTAATTTCTGAAAACTATTTCATACTGCCCCCCAGCACACATTGTTCCCCAGCCCATGAATACTACCCAGCATGTGTTCCTGCATGTACACACACGATGCAGTTGTGAAATTATTGAAATAGGATAATTCATCTGTATTTATATCTTACCACTATATGACAATATATCTATATATTTTAAAAGCCCAGCATCTAATGGATTTTTCTTGCCTCGGGAACAGGTGTGGCAGAATAGCTCAAGACGGATTTATTGTTCATTAGTGTTTTTGTACAATGCTCTTGTGGAGGTGTAAATAATCCGAGCTGTCAAGATTGGTCTCTAGTCCACAATCAATACTTTGCTTCTGTCATAAGGCTAATTAAAGCAGCTAAAAAGTCCCCTCACAAATGTCACCTCACAATCAACAGCAGTTCACATTACAAAATTTATTTTGGAGGTTATTTTTAATTGATATAATAAATATTCCTTATGCAACCAAACCAAAACATGTTCAAATAAAATACAAGAAAGTTTTTCTTAAATCTATACTGCTTGCCAGCTTGGTTAAGAATAAAAAATTGGAAACAGAAGCATATCTGGATGCACTACAAATTTTGAATTTTATGGTTATTGCTTTGAAACTAGAATTATAGGAGGTTAGCCTGACTTGCAACTTCTGTTCACAATTTTTTAATGCTTACATGCAGTGGTCCATATGAAAATACCTCAGTAGATTAATAATATGAATGGTTTTATTGCTTTCTAAATTTCAAATATTTTTACACAAATATTTCTTTCTGGTGTCAAACACTAAGAGAAAACACATTTTATTTCCCCTTCACTAACACTAATTTTATTCTTCTGTTCTAAATACATTACATTCCTCTGTTACATGTTGCATTTGCAGCACACTTTATGTTTCAGACAAATAGCTTTGGGCCATTAGCAGAGCAGATTCCCCCAATACATGCCAAGAGTACATACAGTAACACATGTTGTAAATGTGCTGCAAATGAACTGTGCAAAGTCTCTTTTTCTTTTACAGAAAGCAGGAGAAGGTCTAGGAGCTTGTTGCTTACCCTGGAAAGCAGGTTTGTTCATGCTGGCCATGCGAGGACAGTAATGCTGGCCAGGGAAGCCCTGGATGTGCACCTCCAGAGGAACTGGGCGCACTGATGGTCGGAAGTTGAACAGACCCATCTACAAGAGAACATTTTTTTCAAGTTCAACCTTGAATTGTCTTATAAATTGCTACTTTGTTTTTCTTCAGAACAAATAGATATCAATTTTTTAAAACGTTTTTCATACCTGATTAATATTTAGCCAGTCAGCAAGGTCTCTGGCATTTGCTAAAGCAGTGGATAAACCAACTACTCTTACAGGCTTCTCTGTGTGAGATGAGATAAAGTTTGTCCGAGACACAATAACTTCCAATACTGGGCCTCTCTCATCCCCTAGTAAATGAAAATTCAATTGAAAAACAGAGAAAAAGAAAAGGTTCAGATGTCAAAAAGTATATTAATGTCATAAGTACCAACACACTTCTTCAAATTTAGCAATGATTCTGATCAAAAGCAGTAAAACATGCTCACCTAGAAGATGGATCTCATCTATGATAAGAATGGCAACTTTCTGAACATAGCTTCTGTTCTGCCAGCTTCTGCTGACACCATCCCACTTCTCTGGGGTAGTAACAATCAGGTCAGCTTGGGCAATAGCTTTCATATCAGGAGTCACATCTCCTGTCAACTCTACAACCCTGTAATCAACAAGGACAATGGCTTGGCTTTACAAAGCTTTAAAATATCTTAATGTTCAAATATTTACCCCTTAACTTATATTCTTAAAAGAGGAAAGAAACAAAATTAAACAAAGTAATTTTGCTTCTTGTCAAATACATTTAACAGGATTTTCAAAATTGTTTTAAGCAGATAAACCTGTCTCTTTGTTTTCCCAGCAAATACCATATAAATATCGAATACCGTTCCTTGGCAAAACCATACAAAAAGAAGAGGACAAATATGAGTCCCAACCAACGGTTAGCTTTTCAAAATGAAGATAACATAATACTGGTATGATGTAATGTGAATCATAACATCCTGTCACAGACAGGATGAAAGCTTTCTAGAAGGCTACCAAGTTGCTGCCTGCTATTCTGCATAGATCTCTGGTTTGAGTAATGAGGCCAAACTGCAGCGTGTATTGCATTTGCTGATGAAGGTCCATTAAGAAATTTCTGGCGCAGAAATCAGCCTGAAATTACTTTTTGAAGAAGATCAGCAGAGTTTTTCCAATTGTTTGCAGCATTCGTGATGATCCATCATTTTAGATAGACCCATTTTAATGAGTTTTTGGCATTTCAGTGACACACTCTACATCCAGTTGAACATCTAACAAAAATTTCTCAGAGTAATGTGTATATTCTGTTCAAGATTTTAGTCACAAGTAATTGCAAATTTCAAAAAAGAAATATCACGATAAAATATTTTATCTTATTGTGATAATAACAGGAATATTACTGGCAATTTCATGTACAGAGCAGCATCTTTTTCTCTTGCGGTGTGCTTTGAGTTTAATTTAGGAGCTCTATTTAGAAAGGTGAAGGCCTTAAATAATGCATCCTGTGGATAAAAATTTTAATTCAGGAAAGGATAATTTTGGAAAGCATCAACATTACTGATATACCTTAGAGATCATAAAGTAATGGCTGAGATCCAACACCTGAGAAGATCACCCGGAAATTAATGATACCAAGGAATAAAATTATATTAATTTATATCTGAAGGATAGGGTATAACTACTAGTATACAGTTCATGCAAGTCCTGTATGTTCTTTAGAGCTGAGGTTCCTAATGAAAGCTTATTTTGACTTTTTCAATTCCAAAGGATATTGTGGAATGAAATCTGAGCTTCATATTTTTTATACTAGCAAGCAATGAGAACGAAAATAGCTGGGTATGAAAATGTATCAATTTCTCAGTTTTGATTTTGATCTATCACTACATTTTTGATCTTAGTTTTGATCTATCACTACAGTGACTATTGATAGAACTTTTCAAACAGTAGAAATTTGAAAGACAGTATAAAACCAAACCCCTTTTTTAAATACTCGTAAGTATTTTGCAGATTTTATTCATACTTGATGAGCTGTTCTTTTGCTTCTCATTTCTCTGATTAGGTAAGGAGAAACATACTTTTTACCAAGCTTTTCTTCAATCCTCACTTTCCAGTCCTCAATCCTCTCACGGACGAGTGCTTTTAAGGGCGCAATATACACTGCCTGCAAGAGGAAAGCCGCAAAACTAGAAGTTAAACAAGAAACCTTTATTAAAGTGTACCTACAACAGATAGTATTTGTGAGATTTGAGCATACTCATAATCTATAAAATAAGTAAGGTCTGAGTCCCTTATATGACCTACAGGATTATATTTAAAACAGACATAATGCTTGACAATACTGTTTTGTTTCCTAAATAATTAATAAGCAAATAAATTCAGACAAAGAATAATTTCTTGAAATTGAAGTATTTATCAGACCTCTTAAAATCAAAACCCACTTATGTAAATAATGGGGTTTTTTTGCCAGGAATATATAATCTGCATGTTAATGTTCTGGAACAGAAACAACCTGAATTTCTAGCAAGTAATACCTTACCTGATTTCTAGTTATGTCATTAAATTATTAAAACATTACCAATTATATAAAAAAGCTGATTATTTTAAGCAAAATGTCACAATATTTTTCTCAAAGAAGCCTGCAGTGCAGAGGGGAATACACTCACATGTACAAAAAATATTTACTTATGGATTTATGGTTAAAAATTCTAAGGGTTTTGAACATGAAGAAACTGATACATGAAGAATTCACATACATTCTTTAAAATATATAACCAGGCTTTCAGCTTTATTAAAACCTAAAAGATGTATTCATTCCTTTGAGAACTGGCTATTTTGTATGTCTCACAGATAAGTTGAAAGTGTAGGAGTGACTTGTATATCTCACTTGGACTAATGAATTACAGAAAGATATTTAAATTCAAAGATGATTAAGGAATTTATTTACACAATTTCTGTTAATAGAAGATAATATTTTTTTTAAATCTCCCAGTCAGATACAAAGATCTTTTCCAAAGACTTTAAAGCTAAAATGTGGTTAACTAAGACAATATGGCTAAGTCAAGAAACAGATACACATTCACTTTGAAAACAAAACTCCAAAAGCTGAGTTGTTCATCTTTCAGGCAATTCAAAACACTGGGGCAAACTGGAATAGAAAATTGGCTTGTAGTAATTAATTGCAACTTATTTGTTTAAATAATAGAGAGACTGGGCTACTTGTATTCACAAGGAAGGGAACTAATTGCTATAAATCAGTACTACTCCTAGTAGAAGGAGATTAAGGCAGGAAATGCAGTTAAATAAAGAAGAAAAGGAAATCCAGCATGCCTGCATGTCATGTTTGTAGACTTAACTCTAGTTGTCAACTGATTAAAATAAATAGTTGAAATAAAAGCATAATGTACATAATGCAGTACCATTTTGTATCCAGACAGATATTAACTGGAGAAAATAAAATTTACTTTCCCATAATCTTCTTCTAGACTTTTTATTGCTGAAAAAACACTCATAAAAAGAGGATTCTAGTAAACCTATTTTACAAACCTTTGATGCGGGATACTTGTTAAAAACTCTAAAGATGGCTAATTCGGCTGCAACAGTTTTTCCAGAACCTGTAGGTGCTCCAAGAAGAACATTGCAGTCTGTGTGATAAAGGGTATGAAATATCTGTGTCTGGATAGGGTTGAAGTGGGTGAATTTGTACAGGACTTCATATTCACTATGTCCCAAGGCTGTGATAGGCAAAGGCTGAAGATCCAGAAGCTCTAAAACCACAAAATAATCATAAGTGCATGACAAGAGATGCCATGACATGACATAGCTCGTTATGAAGATAAATATATTAACCAGTAATTTAGTGGAGAACAATTTATATTGGAAAATGTTCTGCTTAATTTTTCATATGGCAGAGAGCACACATTTGGCTAATTCTTCACTTCTATGAAGAAAAATGAAAAGTTATTTTTATAGCTCTGAAATATTTCTGTAAATCATTTTTTAAGTACTCTGATAGCTGTGAACCAGATATTTGCATACATTAATGTTTTTCTTAAAGCAGTTTTCTTTTTTACCCACTTGTAGTAAGTTCTAACTCACTGTATTAGATCATATGCATGCTCAACTTCTCATGATAACAGAATGTGGAGTATTTCAAGTTCAAGGGAAAAAAAATCTATTTAAGAAGGAAGGATTCTTTGGAGTTTCCAAGTTGATGGAGTAATACAAATCAGATGAGTACAGCTAAATTTTGCATCTAATCCTTTAAATGTATAATTAAAGACATAATAAATAAACAAACAGCTTTTCAATATATGATTCTCAATATATCTTGAGGGCATCTGCTATCCAAACAATTAGAGATTGAGGAATTTGGAAGATGATATATATAACCAGATTGGATTTGGAATCCTACCAAATTAAGGAGACTGCAGTGATTCTGCTATGCAGATGCTTGCTTTGAAGTTTGAAGTTTGGGCTGGGTTTTTTGTTGGTTTTTTTTTTTTTTGTGGCTGGAGGTCTCCTTGTCTTTTCAGGGTGCTTCACATTAAGGTATGATATGGGAGTCATAAAATCTACCAAGGCAATGATGCCTAATATTCTTCACATGCTTTTCACTGATACCTTATGACTGTTTTATCATTCCCACTGAAACAGTGATTTCTTGGGCTCTGTTGAGGAGAAAGAAGGGGGTTTTTGCCTAGCAGAGCCTCTACGTACTTCATTGTTGAGTGGGAACCAGATGGGAATTGAAATCAATTACCATAAATCCTAGAGGCTCCATAACTGGTGATGTGTAAATATCTTTCTGTTTCTTCTGAATAGTAGTCAGTGATCAGTCAATTAGATAAAAAGGTTACACATGCTTTTCCAGACAGCGTAGGTACAGTATAACAATGGCTAAACACTTCACAAACACATGTGAATTTATGCACGCCAAAGGACAACACCGTATGAGAACTGTGCATTTCTGAAGGCACTCACTTAGCAGACTGCTAGATGAGCCAAATGTAATTACAGTGGAAAGGTTTTGCAATGACATCAGGCCCAATGAATGTATAAAGCAATTTATGTATCCAGAAAAAAAGAAGCAAATATGCTTCTGTGCCAAGTGTTAAAAAAGGAGGGGGAGGGGAAGGCCACAATTTGACAAGATGAAATGTAATGTTCAGTTTGTAACAGTACTTCCTATGATAAATGTATCTCAGCAAAAATTTTTAAATGTTTCACATTTTCAAAATGTAAGCATTGTTGGTTATTTGCTGAATGCTGTTTATAAGATGGTCTAAGATTATTTTTACCCAGTCCAGAAGAAAAGTAATGCTTGCAAGCACTAAGCTAAGACTTAACGTAACACAGGGATTTGCTTAGTTTTATATGAAATGTTCAGTTTTGTTATGGTTTAGAGAAAACCTGGAGTAACTAAAAGGCTGGTATTATACTGACATGAAACGAAAATTCCTGCATTTTGTTCAGGAATTGTAAAGTTTAGAGAGCTGGAGAAGAAATACCACAAAGTGAAATTCCATAGACTTCTCTACAATGAAGCAGACATAAGAGTTTTATTGCATAAAAAAACATAAAAAAGCCCCATTAAAAACCCCAATATGAGCAATATCAATTAAAGCAAAATGATTGAATTTGAAGTTACCTGTGTGGGGTGGATGTCTCTCTGGAAGAATCAAATGCTGAAAATTGATGATACAGACAGCCTCTGCTCCTAACCATCTATCGGACACAGCTCGAATGTAATATTGAGAAGGAAGAGGTTCAAAAATTGGGATTGTGAATACCAGCAGTTGAGCTTCTTTAGTAATGACCTAGTGCAAACATGTAGAGAATAAATACTGCACAGACAAATCAGTAACTTGAAAAATCATAGTTTGCCTCACCATAAGCATTGCTAACACAAAACAATAAAGTATGTATGCAATTCCATGCGCTAAATGTTTACATCTTTATAAAATACTTCCCTGATGGGAATGAATTTTGTTTCCTTAGTCTTCAAAGGATAAAAATAGGCTCTTCACTTTTTTCTTTAACAGACAAAACCATTACAGTCTTTATCACCTGAACATAACTGTCCCAGCAAAGGAGGAAGGAAAAAGGGACATTTGAGCTTCCACTGTTGTGGAAGTCCAAGTTGATCAAGTACATCTGAATTTGAAAGCTGTACTGCTGATTTAAAAAACTACTTAGGTCAAAATACTGTTTGACCTGACAAATCCACATGTAGTTAACTTTGTTTTTGTCTTGCTATGAGATCCTGAATGAAGTCCATTACCTGTTTCTTTTGAACAATGAAGTACTCTGAATGATAAATGTGATCATTAGCAGGGTCTTCTACCCAAATCCACCAGGGCTCTCCAACAGTGCCATGTACCTTTAAGAGTAGAAAAGATAGCTTTGTTTCAGTTGTAACAAGATTCTCTAGGTTTGCTAGGAATAGATATATATATATGTATATATAGACATATAGATCTAGAGAGAGATAGAGAGATAGGAATGTATTTCTGAATGACATAGGCTCATAAAGGAATAGAGAAATACAGAAATCAGAGGGAACAGAAAAATAAAACTTTAATTAGATCAGTCTGTTTAAAGATTATGCTTCAATGGGACTTTGCTTAAGGTATATATTATATAAATGACCATGATACAAATGCAACCGAAGGTAGTGCTTCAGCTCTTTATAAATAGACTGAACCCCTAGGGTTCCCTCTAGGCTCATAGGAAAGAACACCTTCTCTTTATTCCTCCCTGTACTTCCATCTTTGGGTTCTGTATAGAGGATTATCATTTGCAACTCTCTGCTCATTTTTCAGTTAAAAACCTTCTCTCAGGAAAAACTGGACACTGAATTGTGGCATTCCTCTCCTCTCTCTCTTCCCCTCTCCTCTAGAAAGATACAGCAAGTGGATTCAGAAGGCTGTAGATCTAGCCATTATTACAGGTGAAGTGAGAAGAACATAAACAGAGCTGTCTCCTGATTTCCCTGCCATCTGGCAACATCTCTTTTTAAACCAAGATTTTTGTTTGCTTTGTTGTATACCTTACTTTGCAATGCCAGCAATGCCAGAAATCATAGCTAGGTGGGATGCTAAATTAAGATTTTTTGTTTCATTGTCAGAATAAATAACCTTTGCTAATGTAAAAGCATTTTAATTAAATGTCTAGGAAAATAAGACAAATGCATAGTAAAGAAGTATTGAAGACATACTATTAAATTAATGTAGATTTCTGGTGTTTCTGATGAGGACTGTGATAAGTTGCAAAACCAGGAGATGAAAAAGAAGTTGGAATTATTCCTAAACTTAATAGGAAAAAAGACAAAGTGCATAGTTCCTTCTAAAGGCAATTTTAACACTCCAGGAATCTGGTATTGATTCACATGGCACACATCATTTTCAGCATAATTCATTACTGTGTCTGTGTCAGAAAACTGTCTGTACTGGTTTGTGAAGACAAAACTATGTACAAAGAATAGAACTAAGGTGCTTTTCTTTCTTTTTTACCACAGTTACACAACAGACAAATAGATGGAGGGTCATTCATTTTCATTACATTTGAATTTCACTTGCAGCTTCATTGGGAACTGAAGCAGTGAAACTGAAATGACACACAGGTGACATCTTGAAAAATGACAGTGAGAAGACTTATTTCATTAGGGTTTAGGAGTATTTAAGAGAGAAAAGAAGAATTAAGGAAGGCAATTAAATTCAAAGCTCAGAAATTTTATTATTAACTGTAACAGCAACCTAATTTTGGAAAGTCCCATGAAAAACTGCATGGGGTAAGCAGAACAAACTGGGAACAAGAAATGCAACATTTTCTCCAATAATGGTTCTCAAGAACTCTGGGGAGCTCTTAAGAACTGGCACATACCTGTATTTTGGGCAACCAATGCCCTAAAACTACATGTCTGATATATGACTCAGCTAATTCATACTACTTGCATTATTCTGCATTTCTGATGGACTCCTCCTGGATGCATTAAGGTTTAATTGCTCTGTCTGGGTATGTTTATAGTCCTTTGCTTCTAATAATAGAATAAAATTTTTTCACTAGAATTTGGCTTACATGCTTTTACTGAACTTAAGGGCTTCCTGCACTGAAAACTAAAGCCATTAAAGATCAAGTTGATGCCATATCTCACAACTAGAAAAAACATATCTTCTTTCTCTTGTAATGTGAAATGCAAAATTTGTGATGAGATCATTCTAGAATTAATTATCCAGATAAAGGAACAATCTTAAACCCCCCATGAAATATTAGCCAAGCAGGGTATTTCAGCTAAGTATGTTATTTAAAGTTTTCATGACTGGTTTTATATGATTACTTCAATTCTTCTGATGGAATTTTTTAGCAACTAACTTTTGCACCAATTACAGGTACACCTATAAGTTTCTATAGCCACCTTCTGAAAAGCTTGTTAAAATAATATGATGATGCAGAAGTAGTTTCAGACTGTCAATGTTTGAATTGGAGACAGTTATTAATGTTCAGAGACTATTAAAATTTAACAGCTTTAGTTGTTTACTGTGATAGAAGCTTCATTTACTGAAAAAACAGGAAAATCAACACCACATTAGAGAAATAAAAAAATGAAAAAAACTTTTCCAGGTTTTTATGATTACCAATAAGCAAATTCACATAAAAGCAGCTCCATAAACTTAACTGATAAAACAATCATCATGTTTCCAAAGCAACCATCAGAAAAACTGTGTAAAGGGGTCATGGCAGAAAATAGATTTTTGACAAAATTGTGCTCCAACATTAGAAGTTCAGAATCAAAACAACAGTATCATTTTGTGTGGACCCATTTTCAACTTGCAAAAATATAGAAGAACCTAGATTTTGAAGAAAAACCTAACAATGGATAGAGAAATTACTTTGTATTAAGATGAAGTTTATTATGAAGAACAGTAATTTTTGTCTTTAACAGATTATAGGTAAAGGTAATGAAACACTGAACAATAAAAACTTGTTTCGATCCTAAAAAGTAATACTTCTTTTCCCTGCTGAAGTATTGCACATAAACAAGGTAGAAAAAAAAATTCATAACTCATGTTAGGAATCCATTCAAATATTTCTTCAATAAATCTAGGTGGCAAACAAAATTAAACTTCCTATATTTTGATTGCTAATCTCCCATTTATAAGATACCTTGGTGAAACTTCCACAAGAAAATAAAACGCCTTATAGCAGGGAAACTAAATTCTTAAATAATTTAAATGTTTGTGGAATAAAACTCTCATTCACTTATGATTAAAGTAAACTTGCAATCTAAGGGATTTAAAAATTAATTTTAAATAAAAGAACAAATACTTAATATCCACAATTCAGAATAATTTATCTTAAGTGTAAATCTCATAAGGTAAAAGAAGAAAATTATGTTTGCTCATTGAGGTATCTTTTATTCCTGTAGAAAGTTTCAGAAGTAACAGTAACAATACAATGCCCCCATGTGGACATTTATATTTCATTTAGATTTATCTTAAATCTATTTCTAATGAACAGATTCTGAATCAAAGAATGTGGGTATAGCTAAATGTGCAACTGGTACAACTCCTTTCATATAAATTTGCACTATAAAATACTGATGAACATAATTCCAACCATATCTTCATTTTTTTGTTCAGGAAAGTCCTAACACAAAAAAGGGCACTGATACTGTGAATGTACACTTGTCAAACCAGGAAGAAAGCAGAACTTGTCATAAATGAACTGCATTTCAAGGCTTTTCTGTGTTTGACATTCATTTGTAGTTCAGAGAGCCATTCATGTCTCCCTTTTTCTTGCTTCTCCTTTCTGGTCGCATAACTCTAAATCTGTGTGTGACTAGTGTTAGTATTCAATATTAAGCATTTGCTTCAACACATTACATACAGCCCAGTCTTATAAGGAGTAACAGAAATAAAAAGATGATCTTTGCCTGCTTTCTTCAACAAAAATCACAGACGGACGTTATTCCATTCCTATTATTACAATTACTTTTTAGCTAAAATAAATGCTTTTTTTTTCTTATCCAAAGAGCTATGGACTCCCAGTGATCACCTCCTTTACTGAAGCTAAACTAATGCTTCCCGTCCTGCCTCCTCCTCCCTCTTTTTTTACCTGGTCATTCCATGTGAAGTCGGGAGTGATGTTCAGCCGAACTCGGAGCACTGTGCGGGTGATTGGCTGGATCATTGCTTCCATGATGATGGAGGGTATTTGATGGACACACTGTTTTACCTTTAACCCAATTTTCACATGATGCAGCATATGACCTGCCGAGAAAACATCAGGTGTAATGAATTTGCATTTCCAGGAAAAAGAATACAACTCTGACTTTCAAATAGGCTTTTAGAATGAAGTATTATTGCTTGCTTGTTTTGCTCTTGGGTACGTAAATGTATGACTCTCTTGACCTGGCATGTCTGAATATTTTGTAATACTTAACTTGAATTAGCAATTTAGAGCCTTGAAAAATCAGTATTAACCCCCTATTGGCTATAACTAAGGGGTTAAAATAACCATTAAGAATTCACACTGAAAACATTATGCCAAGTTAGTTCCCTTTCCTTCACTGACTTTTTGACCAGGCTCTTACCAAGCCATATAGCTGTTTTTCAGAGCATGAATACCAACTTTTTACTTAATTTGAACTTCTACAACTTCTGTGTAGTGATCCAAAGCAGACAGAATGCTTTTCATAAAACTGAACAGAGGTAGTTAATAGGTTAAAAATGCCCATAAATAAACATCTCACAGCAGCTCTGATCTTTCAGAATACACCAGTAACTGAGACAAAGGAAAAATTAAATGTTGCAACACTTTTTTATTTTCTGCCATAATTATGGTAACTAAGGAAATAAAGTGATTACATTTATTTAGAAAAACATCCTACTTGTATTTTACAGCTCAGATCTGTTTCCTTGTTCTTAATTTTAAATTTAAAACCAAGTATGTAGCAGTGAAATTATTCTTGAACTTATTTGACCTTCTAGCTTATTTAGGAAAAGATGGTTTATTTACTACATTTTCACTGAAATTTCTTAGGCAATTATGTGGCGCATATTTTAGATTTTAATTGTGATAGTCATAAATACTTCCTATTAAAAGCCGTCTTAGGAGCTATCAGTAACAATGGCTACTGATATTTTCTGATATCGTTATGTGGTTCCTGTGCACACTTAACCATTAAAAAAAAGATAAGAAAAAACAAACAACAACAACAACAAAAACAACAACAACAAAAAAAAGAAATTCCTATTATTTGCATTATGTGCAAAGAGAAAAGGTGAGACAAACTTTTTCTTGCAACTGCAAGACATTTAGGAGCATAGCATCTTGAAACTGCTGGTATTTTTTTCTCTTGATGCTGTTTTTTCCTTTTCAGTTTTTCTTATTTAACAAATTGGCAGATTTGTCTCACACAGGTGTTTATACTCTGAAGTAATGAATGGTGACCTTGCTCAAGAATCAAACCACTAAACAAAAGTTTTAATACATATTTACTCAGTTTAATTTGCAGTCGGTAAAATAATTGCATCTCCAACTAGTGGGTTACTAAAAACCAAACCCCTTATGTTGGTACACTTTGATGATATATGCAGCATTATAGCATACTGGCACAATGACTAGCTTTTGCAATTAGAGGTAAAACTTCAGAAATCATGTTAAATAAAGGCAGAGGACAAATATTCAAAGATATGACTCAAAACCCTATGTAGACAAATACACTTTTTCATGGCAAAAATCTCTTTCTTTATCACAATGTGTGAGGTGAACTGTGTTTATACAGGACAGCACTGAAGTTTTTTTACAATGATGTGCTAGGGGAAAGTAAGGCTCCTCTCCCAACTTCTACAAAATATTATAAAACTCTCTCCCCTTAATCCCCCTCCTTTTTTTTTTAGTAGTCACATTATGAGAAACTATCAATGGCATTTAAGAAATATTAAAACCCTCTGAACAAAAGCTGACCGAGAAAATAGGCATGTTTTAAAAAAACCCCAAAGAATAAATTTTGCTTATTCTGCAGTGTTTGTCATCTGCATCCTGAAAGAAATGGGACTGTTTATCTCAGCTAACACAGTGATTTCCTGGCTTCCTGAAAACTCCATGGTTACATTGCAATAGCTCATTGATTGGTGTTGACCAATTCATGGTACCCTGGAATCCAGGATCTGTGCACACAACATGCTCTCCACTCTCTGGGAGAGCTGGCACCTATCTGATGCTTTCATCTCTCCCTAAGCCACGGGCTGAGTTCGTCAGCCAGCTCCTGTCTCTGTTACTCTGTCCCCAAGGTCGCAATAACATTTAAAAAGCAAGAAACCCTAAGACTGAAACTAGTCCTGTGGAGTAAGAAAAGGCAGGACCTGGAAGTTGTGCCTTTTCTCATTTCAACATGGCTTTGAATTCAAGATAAAAATCAGGTGGCTGCCAGGAAAGCAGTTCCTTCATATGGCTCAGAAAGAGAGGCCTGAGCGGAGGAAGTGTGCCAAGTAACTACTTTGGAGAGATACACAGATCAACGTCCTTTGATATTTATATGGCTGAAGAACATGGAATATCATTATGTATGGTCAGCAATGACCTATTTTCACAGTCAAATCCCATGTCTCACCTACTTTCAAACTAAGTTAATATAAACCAAAACTAGACAAATTGGAGGTATATATAGATACATTTCCATTTTGTCAATACTGGTTCAAATAAATTGAAGGAAGCAAAACTGGGTTTGTATTTTTGCACAAAATTTCCTGCTTCTCCGAGGGAGGGTATGGGGAGAGAGAACAATTAAAAAAACAAAACAAAAACAAAAAAACAAACTAAAAACGGCTCCACAGAACCCAGAAACAACAACAAAATAAAAAAAACGACAGTAATACAATTAATGGAAAATAATACTATACACTAAAAGACATCACAAATACACAAAAAGTTAACAGATGTGAATTAAAAAGTGCTGTAACACTTCTGAATTAAAAATTATAATGCTAGCACTTCAAACGAAATGCAATGTTTTTAAAACATTTGGCATTACTATATATTAAAATGCAGTTAAAATAAGCTTCTAAAATTTTGTCATAGTCTTCTGGTTTAACTTATTAAATTAAGATATAGCCTCTAATTCTGCAAAATTTTACATATTCAATTAACTTTATCCAGCCTAAATTAGGCACACAGCACAGTTTTCTAAGCTAGGAATGTAGTTCTTTTGCAAATGAAAGAAATATTAAGTTAGAGGTGACAACTTCTAAGCAGTGAGTATGAATTGCATTTTTATTCTAAAATTAGATTTTTCAAAATATGGCAGTTTGTTTATCAACAGGTTGTCAATAGCAGGTGCAAATAATGTCCAAATTAAAAAAATACACTGAGGAAAAAGAAATGCATTACAAGTAAATTTTTTTTCAACTTCAACCAGCTGATGAGCAGTTTATGTACAACAGTTTATACACACTTACTAGAAATTGCCATTATGTCTATCAGTAGGCTTGTGGATTTTCTCATTATTGAACTGTCAAATCCTTACAAAAATTCCATTAAGGTTTTGCTGCAATGACACCAGTGACAATGAATTCTCCATGTTCAATTAAAATTAATGCAGTGTTTCAGAAGAAGGCCATTTACTGATAGCATACCTGGATATAATAATCTGTTTTTATTCTTTTTCACGTTAATAGTATTTCCATAAAAAAAAAAAAGTGGCATATTGTGCCAACTGGCAAAAATAAACAGATGCCTCTTATTTTAGTGTATTACGTAATGTGGGCAAAAAGGGAACCACACAGGTGAACGTAAATATGTATATATCACATTTATGTAAATACTTATCAACAGAAACCTCCTTTCCGTCTGTGTTCTGTGACCACCAGGACAAGGGCTGGCCTTACCCTCAGAGCTGTGCCATTTCACAAACTGTGGAGACTGGAAAAAACCTTCTTTATTGGACAGACCATATTAATGCGTGGTATGTGGCTACATGGCTTCCAGACCAGAATGGGAATACTGATTCTTCACTCAGATTTGGTTCTTACTTGCCCATTGGCTTCTAATAGTTTAAGCAGATCAGCCTTGCTGATTCTCACCTATTTCATCTTTTCTCATGTCCTTCATCTTGTCTATAGTGAGATTCTTCTCTTCCAGCTTGGAGAGGACAGATGGTGGTAACACTGAGAACTGCCTCAAAGGGCTCACCCAGCCCCACAGCCGCTTGTCAATGACTTTGCTGAGATTCAGTAGCCGATATGTCATGGCAGGCCAGCGTTTCCTCAGGGCAATCTCGAAAAGAGCTCGAACAATACGAGCTGCATTCTGGAAAAAAAAAAAAAAAAGGCAAAACGGTTGTAATTCTCTCAAGTATTCTTTGTAAAATGAAAAGGATCCCATAGACTCATCTCTGACAAACCATAACAATAGATTTTTCTTTTCAAACTAATTTCAAACATTTTCGAAAACTATTTTTTCCATCGCTGTCTAGTGGTAGAACTACCTCATGGTGGCATTCTGAAATTATGAAAAGAAACATGTACAACCAATTAAAATTGTAGTGTTAGGTCTGCCATAGAACTTTGATCACAATTATTCTAACATTATGGAGCTCTAAATTTATTGTGCATCAATCACTTCTGAAGCAAATTCACTTACTGGACCCCTCATAAAATACATACCTGCAAATTCACTTTTTATGGAAATTCAAGTTTTGTTTCTTTCCAGTTTATGCTTCCAAAATAGTATCCCATTTCACACTGAATTTCACAACATTTGAACAGAAGCTTAACAGTAGTGACTTTTTAAAAGACATGTTACTATATTCTGAGAATATTGTATAAACAAACTGTACAAATATGCTTTGGACTTGGAAAAATAATTATTAACATAAGTCTGAATGAGGTCAGCCTTATCCTGAAAATCTAAGTTATGATATTCCTTTCATAAACTTTTCAAGTATTATGAAGTTATCCTTTTTTTTT